>VWZP01002284.1:204025-342452 GCA_013396995.1 Dicaeum eximium | reverse complement strand
AGAACCATTGGCCAGAAATTGACGAGACCAAAAACACAAAAAATACAGAAAAGACATATCACCCATTAGCAAAGCCTATAACTATCAAGACTGGTGCAATTACACCTCCCGAGTGATCTCTGTATCCTCTCTCCAACTCAAAGTATTACCCAAGGGAATGTTTCTTATCTGTGGTGACAGAGTTTGGGCTGGGATCCCCTCACGTCTCCAGGGAGGTCCCTGTACCCTTGGAAAACTTTCTACCCTCACTGCAAATATCACCTTGTTACACAACTGGAGAAAAGAAAGTTAATTAAAATGCCACAAAAGATCCTACATAGAATTTGATGAAAATTGTGATCCCAAATTATACAATTGGAACAAACCAAAAAAGATAGTGGTTTCCCTATTCCTACCATGGGTAGCTGCAGCCAAAGCCCTTGGTGAAATAAATCACCTAGGGTGCTGGCTCAGTAAGCAAGCCAATGCTACATCTGCTGCCCTGAGCGACCTCTTAAGGGATGAGAAAACCACGAGACACGCCTCACTCCAAAATCGAGCAGCGATCAACTTCCTACTGCTCTCTCACAGACACGGATGCCAGGACTTCGAAGGGATGTGCTGCTTCAATCTCTCTTCACGCTCGGAGTCCATCCATACAAACATCCAGAAACTGAAGGAACTTGTGAAGGACTTGAAGGTAGAAAGCAACCCAGACTGGGTCAATGACCTCTTCGGTCAATGGGGATTAACAGGATGGGTTGCATCTTTGGTTAAGGGGATCTTGTGGATTTTCATTGAAATTGTCATTGTATTAGCTATGTTCTCTTGCCTTTTTCATTACTTTAAAGAAACTATTGTAAGCGCCTTTTTACTAAATACAGAAAGTGGAGTTGTAGCAGCTGCAGAGGCTATGAGGCCTCTGTGGATGTCACCATAGAGGTCAGCTTAAGATAAGAAAATGCCAAGTCATGTAAAGCGGACCTAGTTGAGAACTCCTTTTCCATTCTGTACCTCTGTAATGCCATAGGTCACTTTTGCCCCAACCCTTACCATTGGACAGTTTTCAAGCCCCTTAAACCCTATATAAACACCACTCCTGCACAGTGAAAGCGGGAGAGCTGTCACTGACCCTTCGCAGAGACCCCTTTGCAATAAAGGCATCTGCGGAACATCGTACAGCCTTCTCCTCTCTCTCTCCCCACGCTCTGCCGAGGCACTTAGCAAGCAGAGAGCTGGAAATCACCAAAGAGCTGAATTCACAAAAGAGCTGATATCACTATAGAGCTGAACTGCTTGCTAAAATAAGCCTGCGGCTGGGAGATGGCCCATGAAGCCTGGAGAAGAATCCCATCTATCCGGGATAATATGGCAGCCTTGGGTCAGGCAGACCCTAAAGCCCCCGCCATATTACTGCATCCAATCTTCTTGACATTTTAAGTCATCAAACCTTCACTAGTGATATGAGAGGCTGCTAAATTTTCCTCTCTTACCCTTTTCTTTCATTTTTATTAGGGGTTGGATTTTGATTACATTATGCCTGACAAGGACCAGCTGCCTCCACAAATAACAGCATTATCATCAGAAGCAGACACAAGTAAAAGCATGATGTAGGTAAAGGGGTCATAACATTTACTGGTTGGTTGTTTGGTTTTTTTAATAAACTGTATGTTAAACCAATTCACATGCACCCTTCTAGCATTAAAATAATAGACTTGCAAGTCCTCCCTGTGAGCTTGGCTCCCAGGGAATGCCCACATCCATCCAACAACATACCTCTAAAACCCTTTCCCTCTTTTCTCCATGAAAACAGAACCATTTTTTGAACATATGAAAGTGCATTAAAGGAAGAGTACTTTTTTGTTAAAATATAGCAATTTTTAGGTCTTTGTCCTAGAAGTTACACTCCTGCTTTGTTTGTATTTGGGGTATTTTTCTCTTAGTCTTGGGGAAAATGAGTAAAAATACACAAACTGCAGCTCTCAAACAAAAAGGCATGAGCATGGACAGTTCAGTTATCTCACTCCACTGCAGTGACATTACCAACAAGTGCAACAGTAAATAAAGTAAGCTGATGTTCACAGGCAGCTGAACAAGGTGGTTTGAAGATATCCAAATTACTGCAAACAGCCCATTTCTCTTTCTCTTTCACCTTCTACCCCATCACTTGACCATAATGGCACTTTTGCTGTTCGTCACTCTCTCTCCCCATCAATTTTCATTGCCCTCCACAGCTTCTTTATCACTTTTGTTGTCAAACCTACAACTACCTTTATCTCAAATGTTTGCCATAAATTCTGGCAATAGACATCCAATCCATGAAGAATATAAGTAAATTGGCTAGTTTTAAGAGGCACTAGGTGATAATGTATTTTTTCATATCCACAGATACAGCTAATACCTTCACATCTCTATTGGAAAACTGACTCAGCACTAATGCCCTTACTCTGACTGGTTGTCAGTCCCCCTGCACTATTTTAAGAAGTGAACATATTCTGGTGCAGTAAATAAGAACCAAACCACCACATGATGCAAAACAGTCACCAGCAAAGAAAATGTTCAGCCATTCCCTTTCTGCACACCCTGCAGGATGTTTTACTACAAACTGTCATTAAAAAAAAATATATTTTAACTCTAAGCTTTGCTAAAAGGCACTGAATGCTCATGAACAGAACTATTACAATTTTCAAAAATTAAAAATTATAGATTTTTATCTTTCAGAAAAAGTAATTCTGAACCCATCGCCTGCTTTTTCTTGCAATTTTGTGGTGGTTTTTTGCTGGGGGAGGTTGTTTTGGTTTGGTTTTGGGATTGGTTTTTTTTGGGGGGGTATTTTTTTTTTCACTTTTACACCAATGCAAAAGCATTGACTTTAGTAGGTGCTGAGGTTTACTCCACTACAAACAATAGAGAAAAATCTATGTATTTGTGCAGACATGTCTATTCCTCAAGCCAAAATGTGTGACTGGGAACAGGCACCATTACTGAGTGCCCAATGTACCCTTCCACCACAGTGCCACAGCACAGACAAACTGGTGTCTCATTCCCAGATCTTCTACCCAGACTGAAAAAATACAATACAGATCCACACCAAGCGTAAAATACTGATGATGAGTAAGTCTGGCCTTATGAGAAACTACCAGATTCATGTGTATCTGACATACGCAGGAAATTTCAATTCTCTCACTAGTTGAGAACCCTTATGTTTTGAGGAAAAACCTCAACTTTTGAGCAATGACTCCACAGCCACAGCCCTGCCATTCTCACCAAGAGCAAGACACAGCATTATTCCCAGTAGCATGGACCAGAGTTACAAGCTGAAGGTGCAGACTCAGTTAACAATAAAGAGACAAATAAATCTCTAGCCACTGACAAATCTGGAGAAACAGGACTCAAGTATCACCAAAATTCTCAGAGGCCAAAGGAAAAGGTTTCANTTTTTTTTTTTTTTTTGTGTAGGGCACGGCAAAGGAACAGAAGAATACAGGGGATGTCCAGCTCACTTTCTGTCACTGGAGTACTCCTAAGACATAGAAAGACAAACACCTAAAAATGTACCAGCTGAAAGACAGGGTAGCATCAGACACGTGTTCATGGAGGCCTCTTGTTCTTTTGCTCCTTGTTTACCCTGACCAAAACAAAAGGGTAAGGCAATCCCTGGCTATAGGGAGACTTCCCATGAGGGGAGGAGCTCCTGTGAGAGCAACAGCCCTGTCTCCCACAGCTTTCATGGTCCCTGTCCTCCAGCAAGAGCACCTGGCTGGCCCACTCACTTATACCCAGAGCTGCCACCTTCTCCTCTGCAAAACGAGGGGCAGTCACACTGGTGGGGGGAATGCTGCTTCCCCAAAGGCGGGCAGCAGAGCCCAGCTCATCTATAGAAAGGCAGCTGCATGGGCTCACCTCATTCAAGGGCTTTGTGCTCAAAAGTGTTGGGGGAACTCAGCCACTGAAACAGCCACTGAGGCTGTAATTAGCTGACCTCTGCCAGGGGTAAAGAGGACAAGGAGAGAAGCTGAGAGGATTGAGATGGCAACTGAGATTCTTTCCTTCAGAGAGACACAGGGGCTGGTGCTCCTCCATTGCCACTGTCACCCTAAGGCCACCTCACAGGTCGAGGCATCCTGGCAGTGAACCATGCAGCCAGCATGTTCAGGTGACAGTCACAGCGTGCACACACATTTGCACACACTTCAGCAAGTAACCTGGTGCTGCTGCAAACCACCAGCTCATTACACTGGTTCAGCACCCACCATGCTTCTAGTCCCCTCCAAACAGACAAGCACTCAGGGAGGTTTTGTGTGAAGTGATCACTGCCATCTCAGATCATGATAACCTACAAGTATAAAACGAGGCAGCCACTGTTGTGGCTACACTGATATGCACTCTGTAGGGTACTCCCTTCTTCCCCTTTTAACTTGACAGCATAATTTTCCTTCATTGCAGCTACTTAGGCACATCTGTGATATGGGGTTTGAAATATAAAAACAGGCAATCCTAAGTAAACCAAAAACAAGAGTGGAAGAGGGGATGGAAATATTCAGGCATTTTTAGGCTGTGATGCACAAGTGAAAAGCATATTCATTAGTGGGAAATAATGCTGGATATTTCCAATTTCCATTCACATTTGACAGTTGAAGATGCAAATGCAGTTCAGCCTCATAGAGGTCTCTCCCATCCTTCCTTCTTGCTTCCCAGCTGAGCTTCCAAAGACAATCAGCCCCGTCGTGTTCACCTTGAGAGCTGGGTGCTGCAGAGCTAAGCTCCCCCATCCCCCAAGGTAACTGAGCTCCCAGGGACTTTCATCCCAGTCCCACAAACCTGACAGGAGAGATGGCCTGTGTGGGCAGCTAGTTGATTGTTAGCACACAACTGCCTTTTCAGGAACTGGGACAACCAAGGTCACCTTCCACCACACCCTTGATCTTGCTCAGGCAGACTTGGCCTGGTGTTACATTTCAGGCACCCCACAGTTTTTACATTCCTGGTGTCACAGATTACAAACCAGCCTCCACTTTCTGCTCTGTTACCAGACACCTGCCACTACCACCACCAGATTTAAAGGCTGCCTGCTGCTGGCTGCATCTGTAATGCAGTCACTGGTGGTGAATCATGATGTCACAGGTGCTAGGTTGCAGCATTGCTAAATGGATCTGGATAATAAAGGGAGAAGAACACATGTATTTACCACAAATGTCTTCATAATTAGCAGGGCCAGGAAAGGAAATAGAATTAGACAAGAAAATAGAATTAGCATTATTTCAATACTAACTGGAAGAAATGTGATGCTTTAAACACTGAGTACATGTGTTTTTTTCATGGAAAAGGATATTCTTGCTGACACACTGGAGGCAGGGTGGGCAAAGCAAGAAAAGAGGGAGCTGAAAGGTGAAAACACAGGCAAAAAGAGCATTGTTTTCTGCATGAAGGCTTTTGCTTTGAGGAGAAGCAAGAAAAACAGAAAGTACGTCTCAGACCAAGGTGATTGAATTTTGTTTGTTTATTCCAAAGAGGGATGAAACTCAAGGCTCAACAGACCCGGTCAGCACTGTGGCCTCATGGAAAGGACACCTGTGTGAGGAGCTGTACCTCAGCTTCATTTTTGGCCATATACCCTTTCCCCTTCCACCTTTTACCTTCATCCTTGAGTGCAGGATGTCCATGAGACAGAGGTGACAACCTCACATTGTCAGACACATGCCCTATCTCCGCAGCTTCTTTCATGCAAGCACTGCCAAGAGGCATTCCTGCTGGCATTTTTTAAAGCCACACCTAACTGGCATCCATCATTCACAGCTGTCTGCTTCCTCCCTCACATTTTCCTTCAGCTCTTACAGAGCTGCCGCTTCTGATTGCAAGATCTTTGCTTTGAAAGCAGCTTGGGGTGGACTGCCTCCTTTTGGCTCTCTGGGAATACAAAATAGTGACATGTTTGCTACTTTTGTGAGCAGGAACCATTCAAAAGACACAGTGCTCCTGACAGCTCCTGGAGAAATTATGCCCCAGTGACAGGCTTCTTTTTAAATCCTAGGCTCCTCCTGATGCCCATCTGTGATCATTAACATTATCAGGAGATGTTTACGGGCCATTTCAGAGGCTCTAGGTTTTCAATCTGTGAAAGAAACACAACTTGGCATTGGGCATTATCCTCTGTTCAAGCTGTGTAATTTGACTAAAAAAAAAATAAACCTGCTGATGGAGGAAAACTTTCCATGATTGTAGAAGTGCTTTTGAACAGCAGCTTCATTATTCCTTTACCTCCAGGGCTATCATAGCACTAGCTAGAAACAATAACTTTCAAAAGATCACCTAGTGTTAGGCTTTTGGCTAAATATCTTGACATAGCTCTGCTAATTGTTATATTTATGCATTTCTCTACATAGCCAGTGGCATGCAGGATTTGGGGGTTCTACGTAATTTTTCCTATTCTGCTATGGATTCCCTGTGCTACTTAAGAAGGTCAGTTTATTTGCATTTAGCTCCTTTACTTACTTTTATTTTGGAGGTGAAGACAATACTTTTCTGCCCCCAGAACACCAGTGCAGTAGCTGTGAAGTTGCTGGTTTAAAAGTGCTGTAAAGGTAATAAACTACCACTGCTGGATTTGCACACTCTCTAAGAATCCTTGTCTACAGCTTCCCAGCCTAATTTTGCCTTTTGGAAATCAATTGTGTAATTGATTTCTGAAGTTTCCAACTTGAAACAACAAAGAGCTACTTATCAGAAAAGAAGTGATGCTCATTCCTTCTTCTGCTGAAACCAAAGGTGTTGCACTAAATCAGTCAGAAATTCTTAGCACTACCAAGGGGTAGTAGCAGGCTCCCACAGCTCCTAGGTTACTTGGAAAGCTTAAATCTTTTTCTAGTCAACCGAGTGATGACTAGATCAACCACATCCCCAGCCTCTGATGGACAACAGAGGTGAACTGCACAGGGAGGCAAGGAGCAGCTGGGCAGGAAGACCATCCTTCCCTTGTTCATCCAGCGCTCATCACAGCCTGTCAGCACCGGCCCTGCTTTGCAAGGCTGGGAAGATGCACCCCGATGTGAGCAAGAGGAGCCGCTCCGCTGAGCCCCGCAGCAGCACAGCCTTCTCTCCGTGCTGCCAGCCCCCGCTCCCTTCCCCGCGGAATTCAGGTCACAGACACAGCGAAGAGCCAGACTTGGAGACTGCCAAAGCAGAGGGCCAAGCTCGTTCGGAGGCTGCCGAGCCTTTTAGCAGGGGAAGCGGGGGCTCGGCGCCCTCGGGGTTGGCGCTGCCTCGGCTCCGCTGCCACTCAGGGCAGTTCGGCACCGGGGCTGGGCAGGGCCCGCACGGGGACTTTCCTGTGGTTTAAATGGGGAAGGAAAGGCAAAGGAAGAGCAGCGGGAATCGGGGGAAGAGCGAGCAGGGAGAGGCAGAGCCGCTGCCTTCGCCGGGGTTGCACTGGCACCCAGCGGCGGCGGCGGGGCCAGCCCGGGCTGGGCTCCGGGAGCTGGACAGCCCCCTCGGAAAAACACGGCAGACGCGAATTTATTTCACCTTTTGAGGAAAAAACCCCAAACACCACCATCCCCTCCACGCCGCCGTCTTCGCCACCTCTTCCTTCATGTCAAAACCCAATGAGCCAACCAATTCCAAACCATATTCAATCTGTTTGTCAAGTGTGCTTGTTGAAGCCACAAAATGGGAAGTTTCTGGGGGAAGGGCGCATACATTTCAATTTTTGTGTTCGACCAGACTTACTCACGATTTGTTATTTTCACTGGGTCTGAAAGTTAAGCCTCATTGGTGAAAACTTGGCACCTGTACATGTACCCACTGAAACAAAAGTTTTCAGGTTCACATACCTGTTTTTCAAAAGGCTGAGAATAAATCTTTCTTTTTGTGAGATAAGAAACATTTTGCATTTCATTTCAAGGAGACAAAGTTAAATAGTTCTGCACAACAAGGGCAATGTTTCAATCAGAGCCTCAGTAATAGATGCTCTATGCTGAACAGCCTTATGTAGCAATGACAATATAATCAATTGATGGATGAGTTAAAATCTTTTAGGACTCAGTCAAAACTCTCTTCTATATAGCAGCATATGCATGTCCATTTTCTAGAAAGGGTGCATCCATCAGTAATACCAAGGGAAGGGAAAGGGAAAGGCTTCTAAAATCATGAAAGATTGTTTGAATGCATCAAGCTCTTTTTTGCTTTTTGACTCTGCCTAATTTTCCTCACCTATTCCAGTACAGCCATTCGCCTTACAGAAGTATTTTGTGATATGGAAAAATTACATGTGAGGAAACAGGGCTATGGGAATTAGATTATAACCATAGCCCAGATGCACCTGGAGCTGGCTGTTTGATGAAGCCAGAAGTGATCATACATACAGAAATGATCATTTCCTCACCTTGCTGCCATGGTTTTTCCAACCTATCTTAAAATTCTCCTTTGTTTCACTTGAAACCCATCAGGACAGGAAATGGGAGGGCTATACTAACAAAGAGACAATTTACTCTGGCTAAAACCAGAAGTTATTAATTCTATCAGTATTCTGATATATTTGGGAGGCTTATAATTTTGGGAGATAAACAATACAAGTTATGAACCTCGCTTTTTCCACACCAAATTAAACATCTGAGTTTTCCCCACCAGTGCCCAGTGTTGCAGTTGGCTCCATAATTGCCTCTTCCTTATGAGCTGAGACTCTGCACATCTTGTCATTTGTATGGTTTTGTTCTATGGATATAAGGATTAGCAAGGATTTAGGATTTATCTCATTTAAAAGATTAATAACTTAGCACTTCGTATCTTCCATCAGTGCAAAAGTTAAGCAAAGCAGCATGCACTACATTGCCTTGTGAACACCCATCACCAGAGAAAGGTCTGGAGAACAAGTGGGTTTTACCACTTGACCTCAAAAATCTTTGTATCTAGATTTGGTAAATAGAAAACTGAGGTGAATCCCAGAGTTTAGGAGGCTACACTGATCACAGATTCCACCCTTGCAATCTGAGAGAAGGACCACCGAGGAGTAAAGATATATCTGGAAGCAGCGGGAAACCAAGTCCTGTGAGAGCAACACCTCCCACAATCCCTCCCCTCTTATGCTGGGGCAGGAGCAAGGAACACTCCTTTTTGTGCTTCTGTCAACTTCATCCAGCTTGAAATTTAGCTGCAGCAGCCCCACAAACACTCTAACTGAGACAGTATTACAAGAAGAGAGACGATTTCTCAAGCAGGCTGAAATTTCAGCCACCAGCACTCTCCCACACATCTGAACTCGCTTCTCCCATTTATTTTTTCATTCCTCTCTCAAGTGCCATAACAAGTCAGCTCTTTGTTTTTAGTGCTTCAATTATTCCCTCAGAGCTCATGAACTGCTGAGCCCTCCCAACAAAATCAGGATCATGAATAATGTTCATCATTTACTTCTGTGTAACTGTTTCCCCTGCCTAGGCTTGCAGCATGACTGGAGAGGCACAGACACTGACAGCTGAACAAATCCCACGCCATCACAGAAGACAGGCTCAGCAGTGTACCCTGGCAGCCTTCTCAAACACTGCAGCCTGCTTTTCCATGTTTGGGGGGCTTTCTCCCTAAAACTGGCCATGGAGGAACCAGCCCCACTTGAGAAGCTGGACTACAAAGGAGCTCTGAGGTACAGAGATGCCCAGCACAGCAAAAAAATGGGATTCTCCTCTCCTTGGTCCACCCTAAAAGCACTGTTCCTCACACCATCCACATGAATAGCCACTTCTAGATACATCAGCCAAGGCACAAAAGGGGGAAGAAGAATCAAACTTTTGCAACCTGGCCTGCCTTAACAACATTAGCAGCCAAAATCCTCAGCCAGCTAGTTTCTGTTTCCCTAGGCTTGAACAAGACTGTTCCACATTAAAAATCAAGAAACATACAGGTATGTGTAACATTACATATAATACAGTATATTGCTGTTACTCATTCTTACAAAAGGCTGTTTCTTTAGCAGAAGCCTGCCTTTGCTGACTCCTCTAGGTCAGCTTGACTCCAGCACTAAGAATCACATTTACCTGCAGCCTGGGAGGCATCAGTCACTTTGCCATCAATACCCTCACAATAGGGCCTTGCAATGATTGAAACTGTTGCTCAATTAATTGCTGGCTAGTTCCTGCCAAATTGCCTGCCATAGCTCTTCCTTTGGCATGGAAGGAAAGAATACAGCCCTTTAAAGTGCTCTGAGGTCACATTAGCCTCACACACACTCCATTACCCGTGACCTTGTCTCTCTGGCAGAAGCTGGAAGCTTCTGTCCTCATCTCCCGGTGCCTGGAGGCACCAGGATTGAGACTAAAGGGGGTCTTCACTGGGAGATGTGGGATGGCCTAAAGGAGTACAGGGTCAGAGAAATGTTGTCCTCAAGCTCCCAGCAGGGGCTTGGCTTGAGACACCAACACAGCCAAACAGGGAAGAGACTCTTTATTAAGGGAGTGGAGCCAAGGGAGAAAAAGGTGGTTTACTTTACATGCTGGCACGGTCACAAGGAGGCTGCTCCACTGGGAGAGGTTAGGAGGTTCAGCAGGTGAAGACACAGTGTATTTTCCATGTGAAACTCATGGGAGATGATTCCTTCCTTCCTTCCTTCCTTCCGCACTTCCTTCCGCACTTCCGCACTTCCTTCCACACTTCCGCACCTCCGCACTTCCGCACTTCCTTCTTTCCACACTTCCTTCCTTCCACACTTCCTTCCTTCCTGCCTGCCTGCCTGCCTCCCTCCCTCCCTCCGTCTCTCTTCAGAAGCAAGGACTATCAGCAGTGTCAAAAAACCCTGCAGACACCTACTCAATTTCTTGCAGATTCAACAGCAGAAGAAGGTGACTGCTCTTTCCACCTGGGGAGCAAGAGATGCTCACTCTCCTTGCCAAGAGAATAAAAGAGAAACACAACACCTCATACCCTGGAAACCCGGAAGTCTGTCTCTCATCCAAGCACAAAACTGGGATCTGGGGTTATTCTGCAGTTTACCCATGAATCCACAGTGGAAACAAAACCCCTGAAGTTAAGCAAGGAGCTCATTAAGCATGCAAATATGAGGAACTGTTGTTGAAACTTATCACAAAACTACTGACTGTCATCTTGTGTTATGGAAGATTTTGAGTGGGTAGATGCTCTGTTGCACCTTCCTCCGAAAGCTTTTCACTATTAACTTGCCTTCCTAGAAAATGAGGAGCTGAACACAGCAAAACATTCTGTGAAGCCATGAAATTTGCAAAATTTTCATTAAAAATGTTTAAAAACAATGACATTTTTCATAAAAGATTTCAGTCTTGAGTCCGGAACAGCTTTCGGCTTTGAAATGCAATTTCCCTCTTAAAAATGCGAAAAACTGAACATTGGGAAGAAGTCTTTTGATATTTTTACAATCCCATGTGACAAATGAGACATTTTTCACATTGCCAATTTGCTGAAAATATTTTTAGAAGGTCATTCCAAACATTTTTTTTTTCCAAAATACTGACACTTTAAACAGCTTTCATAGTTTTTTCTACCTAACTCAGTAAGGGCTACATATTTTGTGATTTGTAGATTGATTTGGTTTTTTGGGGGTTTTTTTTTATGCAGTTTGCCACAGATTCAAGTCATCCAGATACTCATGATTTTTAATTAATTGCTTTACCCTTCCTGGCTGTATAAAAATGTCAGAAATATAAATGAAATATCAGCTAAAATACTGCATTCTACTTGTTTTCTAGGGGGGAAAAAAAAGAAATTTGGACTTTGGTAGGTTTGAGAATCTGCAAAGAATATGTTTTCATTTCTTCTAAAGGTTATTCCACTTTTCAATATCTAATAGGAACATCTGAATACTGTGGTTGCCACACCCTGCCAGAAAGCTATTTTTTATCTCTTTTCAGATTCAAAATTATCTCTATTGTTTCAGTTTCAAATATTGGAGCTTCCCTCTCACCTTTCTACCTACAGCTTTTTCCACAGGTAATATCTGTGGGGGGAAAAGAACGACAGACTAAAAAATGGGGTGAGGGTGGTATAGGATAAATTCAATTCTGTATTAAAACATGAAATGCAAAGAGGTTCTAATTTCTTTATTGTAAGTAAATGAACAAAATTCTCTATTTTTGTTCCCATAAGTGCTTCTTTATTTAGTGTGTTATTTCAGTGCTATTTCTAGTGTGGCCCACTGACACGAACACTGGGATCACCATACTGATCTGTCTAAATATAGCACTTGGGAGCTGACAATGACAGGTACCAAATGCTTATTATTAAACTGCAAGAAGATGGCAAACGATGGAACAGTGAATCCTTGTGGAAAGCTGAGCAGGCTCCTGCTGCTGTGGGGTTTGGATGAAGCCAGATTGCCCTGGGGTGGCAAGGGAAGTCCTACTGAACCCCCAGGATCTTCAAATTCCAGACAGAAAGGAGGGGTCAGGACAGCAGGGCCCGGGACCCCTAGTGAAGTGTGCACCAGCCTCCTGAGAGCCTGTGTCAATAGCTCTAAGAGTGGCAAGAAATCGACTTTACTACCTTGAAACTGTGGCTCTTCTGGCTATTTACAACAACTTAGAAACCCAGCACAGCCTTCAATTATTTCCCTGCTCCTTCAGGAAGTGAAAGAGGTAACAGAAGAGAGACAGAAGGTGAGAAACACATACAGACAAAACATTACTGGAATCTGCACAATCTGCTGGGAGCAAAGCATCACTATATGACCCCATTCACAGTAGCATTATCTGTCTGTGTCTCCCAGCTCACCCACTGACTTGAAGCTATTCCCGTTTTAATGAATGTTTAAATTCAAATATCATCTCAAAACTGAGACTGCATACAAATATATGTTTATGCCTTTTGTGCAAGGTGGCATTCTTTTCAGCCTCACTGAAAAGAAGCCTAGCCAAGACCTCAATGAGTATCAGCAGAGCCAGCATTACCCTATTTTAAGCATCTGTTCAGTGCACACTAGCATCACAGGTAGTTTTGGTGCCTCAGTTAAGCAGAGCTCTGCTGGAGATGAAGCTTTCAGGCAGACAATCCTTTCCTCACCAGGGGTGGATGGAGGCATCCAGCAAGCTCTATATACCAACTGAAAATTCAGATGTTTCTGGTTTCAGTACCCCTGTTTGCTTTCCTTCTAGAAGAGGAAATAATAGCCCTCAGTTATGGTTTTGTTTTTTTCTTTTTAATTTATTACTTTACCCTCTTTTGCAGCCAGCTTTAATAATCGCCTCTAAAAAATTAAATAGTCTCAAAGCCAGAAGGATGGAAGTTTTTAGGCACCTTTGAATATTTCCCCATCTTTTGAAAAACTGGGGCATGCTGCAGTCACAGAGCAGGGGTATAACTCATACTGCTCAAAGACAAGGAGAAAGAACATAGACATTACATTGACAGATTCACTCTCTAATTGTTCATTAAGATAATGAGAACAAGCTATCAGAAGGATTTCTGAAAGAAGCAAGGAAAGAGACATAGCAAGTGGGCCGGAAAGCAAGAAATTTGGAGACTGGGGAAAGAGACAGCGCAGGAGATGGTGCTCAGAGGGCTTGAGGGGCAGGGAGGGAGACCACCCACCTGCCTGCTGAGGGCAGCTGGGAGGGAAGCATCCAAAGACTTTTTTTACTTATTTCTTATGAATAGAGTCTGAGGAGAGCTGTCACCCTAGGCACCACACACCGTGGCTCTGAGCACTCCTAGTCCTCCCATCGGAGGGTGGGCAGGAAGAGAAGGAAATGACAGGGGCAGCACCGGGAGAGGACACAGGTTCCCTCGGGGTGGGGACAGCCTTGGTGGTAGAAGGAGGTGGGAAGGCAGCATAAAGGGAATAAAAGTCCACGCTGGGGAAGTGCCTCGGTCCTCACCAAGCTTCTCCCCGCGGTCCCCAGCCCTCACTCAATCACAACCGCGCTGCTTGACAGAACTCCAGCAGGGATAAATGAAGGCGGCGCTGCGGGCAGTGGCGGGGGCTGTGGCTGGGGAGAGCAGCCTGCGCGGTCACTCGCCCCGCGCCCAGCTCGATCTGGCAGGAACCTCGCCAGCGGCCACCCACACCTTCAGTCCGCTGATCGCCACAGCGCCCGTCCTGCCCGTGCCACCTTTCCCAAATGCCACCTCTGTCCAGAAGCATTTCCCAGCAGCAGGAGGCTGTCCTGTCTGCCCGCCCTTGCTTCCACAGCATCCCGGGGGGAGCGGGGAGGGGGCTCCTCCGCCTCCACTCCCTGGCACGGACAAGCGGGTATTTAATGGAACACCACAGCGGATGGCAGCGCTCGGCTCTCATCTCGTCATCTCTCAGGCTCCCCGCAGGCACAGCTCTGCTCTTGCAAAATCTGTTGGCAAGGCGCTGGCGCCTGTACAAACTTCTCCTGACCCTCCAAGCGAAACCGCCGCCTGAGAGCGGCTGTGACAGGCTGCTCACAGCGGGACGGAGGAGAAAGCAGCTCCCTCATTCTCCTCGGAACAGCGGCTCCCCCGAGAGCAGGACAGCCCTAATTCGAGCCCCCGCTGTAGAGTGGGTGTTGCGGAGGTACTTCGTTGTTTGGACGTGCCTGCCCCGCAGTCGGGCCCCTGGAAGCCAGAGCGAGCGGCAGCGCAGCGTGCAGAGACCTGTCACAGCAGCACAGCTGCTGGCCCCTGACACTCCACACAGAGGCAAATGAGGAACCAGCTGCTGCTGTGTTCCCACAAAGCTCTACCAACTTTTAGTGTATCTCTCTGGCTGGGTTTGAGCTAAAAACCCTCTCCAGGGGCTTCTGGAGATCCAGGCTCAAGCTTCATGCCCGAGACATGCTGGTTCTTACATTCATCTCCTCATCTAACCAGACTACATAATGCAATAAAGGGTTTGGTGCTTTGGCTATGATCCAGAAATCTTGCTCTTTGAAAATATTCAGACCTGCAGTAAATCATAAGACCTGACAGCATCCTCAAATTCTCCTGGAAATGAAATATTTAAAGGAAGCTCTGGAATATTCAAGCAAAGTTTCCAGTAAAGGAAACTAGAAGTAAAAATGTTGTAGGTGAGAGAATGAAGGGACCTGGGGAGACTAAAAGGAGCAAATAAATAGAAGTATGTCAACAGGATAATGTGACTGTTGCTGAGATCAGAAGGAGCAATTAAAAGGAGAGATGAGAAAAAGGAGCATAGAAGTGCTAAGCCAAAGAAAACCCCAAAGCAAGTCAAAGTAACACATAAAAGAAAAGAGCACTGACCAACAAATACATGTTGTTACATCATAGCAGAGGAAAGGGACAAAGAGATTAGCAAAGAGTACAATTTTAAGGCGAGGGAAGGGAAAATAGGGGAAACGGAAGGGAGGCAAATGTGAGTGAAAATCCATGAGGCAACAGGTAGTGAGGAAACAATGCAACAGGAGGTCAGGTTTCTGCTGAAGCTAAAAGGAGGACCTTAACTGAAAGGGAAGAACCTAATTCACTGCAAAGTGGTGTATAAGAAATGAAGAGCTCTCCTTTGGGATTGCTATTTCCCTCGAGAGTGCAGGTGAGATGGGTGAGTCCAGACAGGAGATGCTCTCCCCGAGGGAAAGAGCAGGATGTCGTGGCTGGCAGGTGGAATACCAGGTGACTGCAGGGTGCCTCCTGCTCTCTGTTCTTGCCCCAGCCACATTTGAGCCTGAAAGTGCTGCTGAATTAGCAGCCAATAAAACAAAGGGCAAAATCGTTTTTATCCTGACCTGAAAGTCCCACTTTTCAATTTTGAGCTCAGTTCTCACTAACGACCTATATTTCCCCAATAAAACCAGATTAATACCAGTACCTATATGACAGCCATTTCAGGCGTAATCTTACCTTACGTTGAGGGTCATTACGTCTGCATTATGACAAGCCTGAAACACTTCCATGGTCCTTTTTCTACATCTCCAAGGGAAAAAGAACAGAAAATTATTCAAGCATTTTCTGACAAAATCACTTGTTGTCAACAATGCTATGGTTTTTCAAGGATCTCCATTGTGAAACTCAGCTATTACAGTAACACTGGTCTGTTAGTCCTCACCTCTGCTTGGCTGCTTTCACCAGCTGCAAGCAGAGCCCAAGAAAGGTGTGAGAACTTTCTTTACCAAAACCCACCAGTTGGGGAGAAGATAATCTCCTGCTTTTCATCTGGTTTAGATAGTCTTATAGACCAAGTGAAGACATGACACCACCACCCATTCCTGACATCCTCACTGTACCAGGGAGGAATAATTTTGGTTCCTCTTCTATCAGCAAAGGTGACCCTCACATAAAGGTCAGTTGAAAAACCTCTGCTCTAAGGGAAAAGCACAATTTCTTTCCCAAACTAGTCAAAGCAAATAATCCTTTTGAAAAAAGAAATTCTTTCAGAAAGAAGCATGTTCCACACCACAAAATAAAGGATTGAAGGAAGGTAAGAGCAGCTTGCTCTTACAAATGAGAGGTGCTAGCAAGCAGAAGAAGCCAAAGGACAGTTTGAATGAAATGAAGAAATAATTAAAGAAGAAGAAGCACACGTGGTGGAAAACGTACGAGAGCAGAGGTTGTCAGAAGCAAAGAATACCCACATCTATAGCCATGATTAATTGTGAGAATAACAGGTTATTTGCCCATCTAGAATGCTGAAGAAGTGAAGTGTTGTGTAGAAATGCCATCAATTTCCCTTGATGGGTACATTATTTGCACTGAATCCTACCTGACATTTCAAGTTGCTTTCAGTATATTTTATTGTATATTTTTTCATATTTTCAGTGCTCTATTGCCAAAGATTATGAATCATCAAAATTAATCAGCTGCCTGGAGCAGAGCCAGATACAACAAATAAGAAGCAAGGTACTTTTGATATTCTCCCAGTCCTAGATGGATGTTTAATTCACATTTATTGGTATAGGAAGATCTGGGACTGCTCAGAGAAGGGAAAAAAAAAAAAAAAGAAATAAAAAATAACAACACCCATGGGCATTGTTGCAAGAAACTGATAGGCACTCTTGATGAACAAATGGCTACTGCTTCTGCTTTAAAGCATTTGTTTAGTTCATTGTTTAGAGAGAGAAAGGAGACCCCAGGATGCACACATCTCTCACAGTGGGTAAATCACCAGGAACTGCATCAGATGCAGAGGTATTACACCAGTGTAACTGAGGGAGGTCTCTGAGGATGACTGAAAATATAGAGACTCCATACAAGAAACTTAACCTGAAGGCCTGGCTGCAAAATCAAAGCTACTCCTTCAATGGAGGAAAAATAAGAAATACTTTTCCTTAATTATCCCTGAAGGGCAGCCTGATGTGATGGAGTAAAGCAAGTGAGAATCCCTGCCCCTGCTGCCTGCCATAGAGTGCCAATACATCACAGCTGGAAAGCAGGTGTAGGGAATTCCCTGTTACCTGGCACTGCATATGCTAATTCTACACCAGCACCAATAAGCATAACAATGGGAAGCTAATGCTGGTGGGAATAGAGGAGGCGTGAAACAGAGACACATCAGTTCCCACAAACCATCAGATGTCCAGAAGAGAAGCTTTCGTGGAAGGAGAAGTAACTTTTTCAGAAAGCCAGTGGGTTGTTTGGTTTTGTTTTGGGGTTTTTTTGGGTTTTTTTTTCGAAAACCAGTGTTCAGAAAACAAGGGAATGGTTCTTGAGAAGTTTGTAGTGTCAGTAGCTGAGGTAGACTAGAATTTGAGTTGGGCCCTCCTCTCCATGCAGACTCCAGTGGAGCTCCTTGTCTGCATACCTCTGCATCGAACCAAAATTAAAAATTCTGTTAAGAGAGGAAATCTCCTACCAGCTACTATCCCTAAGCTCAGAGAAATGCTGCAACAACAAACACTGTGACAGGAATTTCATGCTGAGCCCCAGCACCAGGAGGACACTATCATTTTTCCATGCTATTTTGAAGTGATGCAAAGATGTCAGCATTGAGAGGACTTAAAGAACCCATTACTGCAAAGCTCTTTGACAAATAAATAAAACATGAAAGCAGTTCCCTTTGCAGGGAGAGCAGTGGAAAAGAAGGATGAGGAGAGCACTAGGAGCAGGAACACCATATTTGCTATGGATTTTGAATGTTTAAAAACCTGCCTCTGAAAGCAGCTTAGTAATTAGCAGTAGCTAACATTGACAAGAGTATTTTTGCACAGCTCCATTGCACTGGCTAATTGACAGACCTTTTTTGCCAGTGAGGAAATCAGGAATGGGCTTTCTTGCTGACATACCTCAGTGCCCTGGCTAACCATTTAAGAGCCATCTCCATTCCCACGCACAAATCTTAAAAAAATATATATACTTATACAGTAAGTATATTTACAAACACTACAAATATTTGGCATCTTAGAAAAGCTCTCATAGAGACTTCTGTTTTCTCAAAATACTTAACATAAATGTACCAGCTAGGAAGCAGAAATTAGGAAAACTGTTTACTCTAAAAATAATTGAAACTGTGGCACAATAAAGTTACTTTGAAATACATTCGCTTCACATATAATCCTAGACTGTTATCTACACTACCTATTGCAGGGCTAGACAATTAAAATATTGTGAGATCTTGCCATCTATGCTGTATTTACCATGATGGGATCATTTAAATAAGGCAGTTCTAAAACCAGTTGCTCCTGAAATTAAAATTGAAAAGCAGGAATCCTGTATTTGTTAGCTGTGAGCAGAAGTGTGCTGGTGCATACCACATTCCTCATCTTGAAAACTTTTCTCCCTGACTTCCAAGAAAGACCAGACAATGGGCTGCTGTTTTTTGTTTCTAAAGGGGAGCCAGCAGGAGTCAATACAATTATTTTTGGCTTCTACACACAAGCTATGCTGCCAGATAAGCACATAGTAATCTGTGTTCCTTAGAAAAAAAATCTTTAAAAAACCATTCTGAAGAATTTCTATCAGAATGCACGGTCTTTATCAGTAACTAATACAAGCTGAATGCCTAAAATACAGGAAGAAGTCTTTGGTTTACCTTTTCCCCCACAGTGAATAACAGTTTCAGCATGATTGAGGACACAAGCCAAAACATTGTGTGTTTGAGTAGCAGCATCCATTAGGCTATTAATCATCTCTGCTTGGGCTTCATCAGGGCTGAATTGAGACCTTACTGTTGACTTAAATGGACCTGGGATCAGCTCTTCTACTGATGCAATTCAGAAAAGCACTTAAGCAACTCCACTTATTTCAAGTCTGAGGCTAAACACCACTAGGCTGACATGATCAGGAAGTCAGCCAGAGAAAAAGTAATATCATTCATTGAATTAGTGAGTCAAAAGAGCAGTTTCCTTTGTGATAGCTGCTTCAAAAATCCTTCTCCTGCTCCAGGTCTGCTCCTTCCTCCCCTTTGCTGTCCCATTGAACAAGACAGCTGCTTCCACCCTTCCTTTGCTCCCATGTTGCTGTGGCTCTTCACAAGTGGCAGGAGTTAATTTTTTTTCCATAAGTAAACAACAGTGTTCTGTCATTATAATATTGCTAAACCTGCATTTTAGAAAGTTAAACAATAGAGCCTCTATAGAAGCTTGTGAAGGCAAACTTCTACACCAGGTCAGCCCTAGAGATAGAAAACACGCATGCATTAATACTTCTGCTCATATTGACTTGTCCAGCACTTTTCCTGAATAAAATGTATTTTCTTCTTCTCCTGCCTCCTGTGCTGGGGCCCATAATGAAGCAGGGAGGCTTGTTCCTTGCACCAGAGAGTGCTGACATCTCGAAAGAGATGTGTGCAGTGTTTCCCACATTTTCAACATGTTCTTGCTCTCGGATCTTCAACAGGGCTCCTGGCGCCACCCCACTGTACAGTTTGCGTGGATTCAAGTGATTGAGAAGCTGCCTCAAAAGGTGACCAAGGTGAAACTCCAGGAAGGACAGGCACTTTGGCACTTTGCATGATGACATCCAAGCTCTTGTTATTGTGCATATGGGAAGAGCTGTAAAGTGAGAGAAGAGAGAGGAACACCTAAAAAGGCAAGGTTAGACTTTTCCTCTATTCTTCACCTTCAGTATATATGTTTGTATAGACAGCCATCATTTTGACACACCTTTTGGACAGCCAGGCCCATGACCAGAGAAGCTGCAGGGGAAGTATTATATCAGACATTCACACACACAGGGCAATTTCCACAGAGGATTCAGTTGCCTGAGGGGAAGGTGGCCTTCCCTGAAGTACATTTTTCTATCAATAAATTGTGGCAAAAAACCTTCCATGAAACACTGTTTTTAAATACAACTGCAAGTTTCCTTAGGGAAAAAAGCCTCCCATTATAAAAGACTACGCCTTGGAAGCTTAGGCTTCAGTAACCCATGGCAATAGGTGATAACTGTTGGCTCCACCATTTTCAGCCTTCATGCAAGCTGGCAGTTGTTTGAGAATGAGCACCAGCAAAGGCCTTCCTTTTGCACTGCCTACTGTGAACGAAAAACACTGTCAGCTTGATTTTGCGTTTTGTATTGATTCTTCTTCAATCTGATCTGACTCTGAAGCTGGCTCTGCTTGAAGCCAGAGATTGGACTGGGCCAACCTAAATTATTCTGCATTTGTACAATGCAGCTGGGGAGGAACCTCTGCAGTCACAGACAGCCCTACTGAGACAGGATTGCTCCCTCAGCAGATGATGCAAGGAAAGAGAACCAGCCTAACTTCAGGCAGCTTGGAAATTAAAGCCACACAATGGGACAGCAGAAGATCTATCACTTCCAAAATCCCAAATTTTCACATGGAACCCATCACAGCGCCCGAATATCTTATTCTCCACATTTTGCTGCATGGGAAGTAGTGAGTATCATGACCCTCTCTCCTGAAGGTCAATGGGAAATGAGGACATATGTGTGTCCCATTCAAGGTCAGTGGGATGACTCTCACTCTGGTACAAGCACATGCTTAAATGCTTTGCTGAGTTAAACTCCAGGCACTGCTCTATCCTTTCTGCAGCTATTAGCTGTCCTCCCACATTCGTTCTTTGCTACATCACATGGAAAGGTGCAAACACATGTAAAAAAAGTTACCTTTTTCTATTAAACTCTGTAGTGCTTTTCTGTAAGGCTAGTAAATTCAGTTTATTGAACAGTATGACTGCTTGAGCATTTTTAGTATGCTATCATGCGTGAGAGATACTGTATTATCCAATATATTTCAATCTTTGAAAAGTTTTTTAAAGACTGAAATGCTTGCAATTTAATTTTAGGAATGTATTAGCACATATACTACAGCAAAAATGTATTCATTTTCAGCCAGCATTATAATAATTTCTGTTATCATAAAGGAATCTATTCTATTTGCACGAAAAATGTACATGAAGAAGATGGACTGCATTCACCACAATTATCATTACTCTTAAGCATTTAGAAAGCCTGAGCTCATTACAATTTGATGACAGTTAACAAGAGAAGAAAATTTGTTATTAACATCCTAAACATTAAAAGCAAAAAATTCAGTATGACACTATTTGCAGAGAAACACCAGATTCAGAGTTCTAAAATAGGATTTTAAATTATTTAAAATATTATATTTCTTTAATGAATTAACAATGCATGCCTAAGTAGGCTTTTCAGTACTCGGGTGCAGGATTAAAACGGGAAGGTCAAGTTGCACCAAGAGCTCGTGTATGACAAGGTTGTTCACTTAGTGTTGGATCTGACCTTTAAGGGCTCTGATGTAATATTTGAATCACTACCAAAGTACAGTTGTCAATTGATTGCAAAGAAAATGCTGGTAGGAGAGAAACTTGTAAAGCTATGCCACAGGCTTAAGCCATCCAGGCTCCTAGCAGTGCTGAGCAAACCGGTGGGTACCCAACTACAAGACAAAAGAAGAAAAGGTAATTGAGCAGTTTGGTTCTAGCCTGAGAAGCAAGTCTCTCTGTTATTCCATGCACCCACAGCTGGTAGAGTTGCTGCCAGCTGTGGAAGACTCAGCTTCGCAACCATGGCACAAGTGGCATTTCAGGAACATTTTGTCTGAGGGCTCAGAGAGACACACAGAGCAGCTTTGTGCCTCTAGGCATGAAGTAATCTCTTGAGTAAAAGTGTAGCATCTATGTGAAGTGATCAACTGAGAATTCTACTGAAAAAATAAGACAGACAAGTTCTTTTGTATTTGGATGTCTCCTTTAAGAGGAGTTCCGCTATTATAAATGACAGTGTATTTGTATCAGGGCTGAGTGAGTGTCACCAGCAGATTCCTTGCCCCACAAGCTTTTCCTTTTCCCAAGCCTCATAATTTCTTCAATGCACCTTCCCTTTACTGTGGAATACCTATGGCATTGCCTGTTTGAAAGGGGTGTCTTTGACCTACGGATGTCTAGCTCTACCCCCCCACTGTAACTGTGAAAAAACATACTCCTGCCCAGGGTGAGTTGGAGATGAAACTCAGCAGAAGTCATCAGTCACCCCTGGAAGAGTTAAAATACTTCACTGGCATAAAATAGACCCTCTTCTGAAAATTGTCCTTTATCAGGCTCCACCATGTATTTTAAATCACACCTACCCAAATATGGGATGGAGGATTGCCTTGGGCCATGTGAAATATTTCAACTTAAGCTGTCCATGGGCAGTCTTTATTCCCTCTCTCCTGCTAAAACCTCCTGCTGGGCAATGAAGGTCATTCCAGATGCACATGGATGAAAATTACATGGAACATTAGCATGAGTTCAGCTTAAGGAAAGTCTTCATAAAACATCCCCTGAGGGCTCAGGTAATCCTCATCACATTTATTAGGAGTTTCTTGCACACCAGCATTAGAGAGGAGCAGTCCAGAGCAGTGGAAATGTTGCCTTTTCACTTGGTTTCACTTTCTGTGTATTTTGATTTTATTTTTTGTATGTGTGGATGTTATAGACAACATGAATAATGTCAGGGCAGAGGTGATTCATTTTTATGACACTTTTTTCAGCAATGGCATGTGAGATATGAGTAATACTGTGTCAGTTGCTTTGGCTCACATTTGAATTCCAATCGTCAATGAGTAAAATGAAATCTCACAGCTGCTAACCAATTTCTGAGGCTCTCAGGATTTTCATCACATATCCACAACAGACAAAGTATCTTGTGGGTGACTTTTACTTTAAAGTTACAACATATCTTTTTTTAAGGACAAAAAATAGATCTAGGATTACTTCCAATGAATTACTGAAACTGCATGCTATCTGCCATTGTACAATTATATTGAATGCACTTAACAAAAAGTTTATGTTTGTGCCAAAAATGCCAGGTAAACACATTCATTTGCTGTGTATCAGTCTAAATTGATTGCAGTTAGCATGGCAGTCTTTCCACTGAAAGCTTCTTAGGATGGACTGACAAGTTATACTGGCAGATATATGTTAGAGGCCTCCTCATACTTGTGCTCCAAAGCATAGCAGATCAGCTGTCAGGAAAAAGTTTCCTGCTTCTATGTGATATATGAGTTCTCATTTAACAGATCTCAGGTCGCCATTTCAGCTGATAGCTGATCTTAAGGTAAAAAAAGCTTTCAAAATATTGATGGAGATACCTTTCAGGCTTCAGCAATTCTGTTCTCTCTTTCTCAGCCCACTATATGTATTTCACAGTCAAAGAGCTCACTTATGGAAGGCTGTGAATATGGCACCTGACCCAGACCTTAGGGAAGTGAAAAAGATTTGTAATTACCTGAATGTAGTTGGCCCCAGAATCACAGAGGGGACATATAGACTATGTCTGTATAAGCAAGTTTACTGAGGAGCAGATCTATAGAAAGTTGGTAGTAACGCTTCATACCTCTTTGGGGCGAAGGGTTTCATGCAAACCACCCATAGTCTGTTCCCATGGCCTGAATACCTTAGCTTCTGCAGTGCTGCAGGAGTGACACTTCTGGGTTTTATTCGTGTGAGAGGTGCCTGCTTTGTGCAACCCAAAACCACTCCAGTAGGCAGGTCAAGGTGTGCTAAGTGAGGGTGGAGAGCTTCACTTCAGAAGCAAGCTTCTCACCAAGCCTAAAATTCTTGATGACACATATCCACAGTTATTAGTTTGTGTCTTGGTGTTTTGTTAAACACAGAAGGAGTAGCTTCAGTGCCACTGTCTTGAATGTGAAAGTGCTTAGTCGTGACACCATGAAGCCCTTATGGCATCATCATTACTTGGCTTTTAAATAGTGTCACTATAGAGCGTGACACGAAACACGGAGAGACAGCAACTGCAGCCAGTGAAAGGCGGAGAAGAAGCAAACTTTATTTTGATTTACACATTATATAGAGTTTTCAGAATGGCCGTGGATTGGAGAGAGAGGTCACCACCTCTCCAACCACATTGGTCAATAAAAGAGTCCCTCAAACCTTTCTCCTCCCAGGAGAAGGAATGAAAAACAAAGAGACGGCAAAACATCTGAGTGTTTACAGAAAACCTCGTGAGAAACTTTATTGTAGAAATTAAATCATCAGAAGGCTAAAACTCAGAGCGACAAAATAGTAGCCTTTTTCAGATTAAAGATTCTGAGTGATATTGGGGTAGAGTGAGTCAGGAGTCTACCTAATACAGATTTCTACCTGTGCAGCAGCCAAGATCAGGAGCTTCTGAATCATCCTTTAAATTACCCTAACCAGAAGTGCACATCAGTGATTTATCTCAGTTAGACCTTTATGTTTAGACAACAGCAGCTACTCAGTTCAAGCCTCTTCCCATAGCCTCCTCCACAGTAAAAAGCTAAAAAATCAAACAGTTAATGAAGCATGGCTTTGTTGCCAGAAAGAGAAGGAGCAAACTTTCTTATGTGTGTGAAGAACTGAAGTCTTCAGGATACTTTTTGGCCACTATGGCATGAAAACTGTGAGATTCTGAGCCATGTGGTAGACCACCTGCCACAGATATTTCCATCAGTACAGACTTTAAACACAAAAAAAACCCCTGGTACTATTCTTTCCTGGAAAGATAATGTTAATCTCCTGTGTAATATGCTTTCTGTTATCAGTGCTCAAGGTAAAACAGCATATGGCAGTCTGCCATGCCACCAGTTAGATACATATTTATAAAATAAATTAAGGTTTTCGTCAACCTCGATTTAAAAAGAAAATAAAAGTGATTCTACCCTCTTCTCCTCAAAGTTTATCATATAACATGAAAAATTCTCCCCATCAGCAACATACCCTCAATGGCTTTTAAAGGTTTTATAAGCATGTTTTGCAGGGAGTTTTTTTAGAGCCTCACTGACAATATCCAAAATTTGTAAAACACTGTGTCTGTACAACTGATCTCTGAACCCTAAGTTTACTCACGGAGAATCTGCCAATGTACCTAATGAGCAGTTATCTCTACTGCATTAATTCATACCAATTTGGTCCACTTTATCCCACTCAGCCATGGATCATCAGCTGAGAGAAAAAATGCCCAAAATATCCGTAGCTTCCTAAAGTACAACCACACCATAAGTCATTGCAGAAATGTTCACAATTTTCTTCTGTGAAACAGCACTGGGCAAGCCGCCTTCACTGGGCCACTCTTAAACATACCCCTGAGTAGGGGAGAGAGGGGGACCCAAAAAATCCACCTCTTTGTCTTTGCACTGCGAATGTGTTCCCATGCAGTTGGGAAAGCTACTCTCTCCCATCTCTTAGCTACTTCTTCCCAAGGGAAAATGCAGTGACTGACTGCAGGTGAGCACCTCCACTTCTCCAGTCTCCACTGCAGGGCTTTGGTCTATTTCATACCTGCTTGATTTGAAAGTGCTTGCTCAGGCGTGGCCTTGCACCCTGGCCCTTCTGAAGCGTTCTGGTTTGTTTGGCAGATGTTTCACACTCTAGGCGCAGCACAGTGGCTGCACTGCACTGCACTGCACTGCACTGCAAGGTGCTTTTCCTGTCCTAAGGTGTCACTGAAACAACTGCAGAGCTCTCCCTTCAGCCACTCACAAGGATATGCTTGCAACTCCTACAGTTTCTTCATGTGCCTGATGACCATGGGCAGGCTAAAAGGTCCTCCTGTGTCATCAAAACAAAGAGATGTGGGCATTAAAAAAGGGCAGAGTTCACATATTATGAGATGCCCTTCCATTACTGCAGCACTGTCAGTTCTGCATGCGTGCGGGTTTTGGATGCATTTAACTTCACCTTGCTCATTCGTAGAGCCTGTGCTCTGTGCAAAGCCCTCCTGAAGGGTCTCTGATTCATCCTGTCAGGACAGTAGTTCATGAAAGCTGGGGTTTTTTATTTCACAGAAAAAGTATAATACAGTTTTGTTTTACTGGAAAGACACTGACACTGCCTGAAATTCTGTACCTTAAAAAGTCTGAGTACTTTCAGGTACAAGACTGTCTCCTGCCAATATTTTGGTTTTACAATTACCTTCTACTTTGTTCTCATTTTGTTGTGAAATAAATTACATTCCCCACTGCTGAGCTAAAGCTAATGTTTGTCTGGACAAACATTAAGGAAAACTGCCTTTACATAAATTGTTGTCAAACAAACAAAGGACAAACAATGCTTCCCACTACTCCAAGGTGTGACAAGACACAAAAATAGGCAAATCAAACTGCAGCTTTGAACATGATGCTGTACACCAACCCTATCTCTTCCATCCTTGAAGGCCATTAAGGAATATCAGGGATTGCTTATGGGATGCTGGGTTCCCTTTCACCTTTATCTGCAAGGTGCATCTGTGCTGTCAGTTCAGGGTGTTGTCTGCATTTCCTACACTATATGACCCAGGACAAACACATTCACAGAGCCCTTGCCCACATAATTTAACTGAGGAAAACCCTGCTAGGTCTGAGGTTCAGTGTTGTTACACATAACTCTGTCTTTCTGCACAAGACGAAAGTAAAAGGGTTTGTTGGGGATTTTTTTTGTCTCTTCTATGTTTTAACCATTCTCACAACCTTGTCCTTTGCCTCTCTGAATAGAAATAAGAGCTCATCAAATAATAATTGTCATAAATGTGAGCTGGTGGCATTATGAACTATTGAAAATGTTAGGAAATATTTGGACTTTGTCACTGCGAGCATTGCATAGTGTCAAAGGTGACAACTGATTTGGAGGGGTCTCACTTAAGGTGCTAATTGGCATTTATTGAGCAATATTTGTGACTTCAATGATCTCTGACTCGTGTTTCAGGCAACTTCATTGTGTCAGTTTAAATATGTAAATACGCTCTCAGTATTAACAGATATCAGATGCCCTTGCATTACACAGTTATCGTTTTCACCACTTTTGACGAAGTCTTTAGAAGCAATTATATATTCTTACCAAAGACTTTTTACAAGTTCATGAAAGTTGGGGCATTCCCTAGCACAAATACAGGCTGGGTAGAAAATGGATTGAGAGCAGCTCTGAGGAGGATTTTGGATGTTGGACAGGAAGCTTACCATGAGCTGGCCATGTGCCTTTGCAGCCCAGAAAGCCAAACATATCCTGGGCTGCATCTAAAGGAGGTTGCAGTGTGGCCAGCAGGGCGAGGGACAGTATTCTGCCCCTCTACTCTGGTGAGACCTCACCTGGAGCACTGCATCCAGCTCTTGGGACCCCCCAAGATAAGAAGGGCGTGGACCTGTTGGGTTGAGTCCAAAGGAGGCTACAGAGATGATCAGAGGGCTGAAGCACCTTTCCTATGAAGACAGGCTGAGAGAGCTGGGGTTGCTCAGCCTAAAGAAGAGAAGGCTCCAGGGAGACCTTAGAGAACCTGCCACTAATGGAAGGGAACCTACTGGAGAGATGGAGAGGGCATGGAGTGATAGCAAAAGAAGGAATGGCATCAAACTGACAGAGGGTAGGTTTAGGTTAGATATTAGGAAGAAATTATTTTCTGTGAGGGTGGTGAAACACTGGAACAGATTGCCCAGAGAACCTGTGGATGCTCCATTCCTGGAAGTGTTCAAGGGCAGGTATGATGAGCCTTTGAGCGACCTGGTCTGGTGGGAGGTGTCCCTGACCATGGCAGGGGGATTGGAACAAGATGATCTTTAAGGCCCCTTCCAACACAGACCCTTCCTTCTATGACAGTCTGATTCAAGATTTATACAGAAAGAACAGTAAAAGAAATGGTTGTAAAGAAAAGTTCATATGCTTCCTAAAGGCTTAAATCTTTTCAATCTAGCATTTTGGAAAGGATAGAGATTTTTAAAAGGCTTGATACACTGTGGAAAAAAAAGAAACAACTATCAAAGCTGTAAAGACTCAACATACTTTGGTAATAAATCTTGGCTGTCAACATGCTTGTCTTTGTTAATTCATGTGCATCAAAGTATTCTAACAGAACTCAAATGATATACTTAATCCAAATTTTAGTAGTTTTTAGACCAAGCAAGGACACAGTCACGTACTTGATTTTATGGTTCTGTGCAGTATGCATTTTTGTCATTAATTCATTGACTTTTTATTTATCTGGGACCCAAGATGGCCCACAATGAAGGCTGAATTCTGTCTGCATTCTCCAGCCTCAGAACAAATAACCTTTTTTTATTCACTTCAGCCAGGTGCTGTCTCTTCTTTAATTAAAGGTATTTCCCTAAAAAAATAAGTTATATGTTACCAGCATTAATTTTCTCTCCATGGTATTACACTGTCACAGGCAATGATGTGGCGAGAAAGAATTCTGGCATGTGGAGCACATGTGCAGGAGGCATGTGATAAACATCTTGTAGAATCACACAGGCCTTAAAAATATCCAAATGGGTAAGAGAAAAGCAGGAATGCACAGCAAAGCAGGAAAACAGTGCCAGCTAGTTTCCAGTGTAGGTATGATGAGTTTAATGAATGCACATAAAAGCTAGCAGGAGAACATGTGTTTATTATTAAGAGCCTGCCAGCCACACTGTGCCTTCAAAACAGAAGTGTGGTGGCCTTTGTTCATTTATTATATTGTGTTGTGATGAGCTTGGTCAACCCCAATGCTGGCAAAGGTGGATTGTTAGAAATATGAAGTACAGACACTGCAAATGAATGGGGAAATGTAGTTGTCAAGGCCTCCTAGAGAGGACATCCCTTAAAGATATTAAAATATTTTTCTAGGACAGAGGCATCATAAAGGGAGTAGAGAAGAAAGCAAAGTGATGAGGGAAACTCATCCAGCCTGTGTGGAAATATCCTAGCTAAGGAAAAAAACACACAGAGGGAGCCCAGGAAAAACACAAGATTCAATCAAAACTGCACTCCAGTACTTCTTAAGGAAAGAAGTAGGTTATGAAGTCTACTTAATGATGTCAGAGAAAAGCTTTGCTTTTACTTCACAAAAAGAAGAGTGACTCTAAAGAAGATGTTGCTTGACAGGGAGACACAATACTCGTAATTATTACTATAAAGGAAACAAATTGGGTCAACATTTTTTTTCTCTAGACTTGCTTATTGCATGGAATCAACATGATGGAGGGCAGAGCAGATACTAGCAGGGATGGATAGAGGAAAGGTGCCACTGTACCCAGCAAAGTGCACCAGGCCAATGGTGCCAGTGGCATCAGTGGGAAACCTAAGGTCCAAATGAGAGAGTAAGAATGGCCTATTTCTTGTCCTTCATATTCCAGTCCCTTTATTTCACAGGCTGCTTAATTAATGGCTGTGTCAGACCCAGATCCTATGGTTCCTTCTACAGTTATCCAATCCTGTATTGAGGTCTGGGGTTTCCAGACTGCAATGTGTGCTCTGTATTGTTTCAAGCATGAAAAGAACTTTCCCTCTAAGGGGATATTGATAATCTGAAAAACCTAAATCTGTAGCAACCAGCATTAGTTATTTTTTTCCCTTGAATCTGATTCTTCATTCCAATTTCTTAGACTTCAGATGGCAGTTTCTTAAAATGGCTGATTTTGTATATGAATTTTTTATATTTTGTATATTAATTTTGTATATGTCTATATACAAAAATATGTATATATTATGTATATGTATATATATATTGTATTAAATTTTGTATATGAATTTTTGAACTTTCTCGATGCTTCTGCCCACTTATAACACACTAATAGTAAATTCACCATGAGAAGTCTTTAAGAGTTCTTTGAAAAATGAAACTATATGACCCTGGGCAACAATTTTCTGGAAAAGATAAGCAGAGATCAAAAAAAGAAAAGAGGTAACAAAATCAATTAATTGTACTATTTGAGGAACAAAAATTGAAAACTCACAGTCCTGGTTGTAAAAATGGCTGGGAGAGATGGAGAAGGAAAGATGGTGGTGTACAGTAGTTTTGCCTCTAGTCTTTTTGCCTGAAAAAAGTGATGATCTAAAGCTATTGTTAAACTTTGTTACCTGCTCTGCATGGAAGTTTCCACATGTATAAGAAAGCAGAAAGCTAGGCTCATCATTCATATGTTTTGTACTAGTAACCCCTAAAAATTTTCAACTGGATGGTCATGACATCCACTAAACCTGTTTTTTAATACCTGTGATCTTGGGCAGTAGCCATAAAAACTTACTTCCAAGAGCACATGGAAATGTCAAATAGTTCTTATCATTCTGCAGTCACATTCATTAACAGTTTAACTTTGTGAAAGCATTATTATGATTTATATGATTCAACAACAGTGACACCTACTGAACACAAAATGCTGAAGTCCTGGTACAGCACATGTGCTTACATATAGGAGAACATTGCTTGGCTGCAGTTCAAACTTAGTTTAAGTATTTATGCTCTTGTTCCTCTTTGGTTTATCATTTAAAGTTCTGACACATCCTCAGAGAAGGCTGCTCTTTGGGTGTGTTTTTTTTTTTTTCGTGCAGGCTAAGATACTAGTCTCTTTGAACTTTTTATTTTGAAGAATCAGAAACAAACATAAAAGAAGGCACTGACAGCTCTACAGCCTTCAGCAGCAGGTAAGATCACTCAGTGTCTCATGCCTACAGCTTCACTGTCTGTGATAGTAATATGTGGTGATGACCTGTGTCTGTGGCTAGAGGTTTGTGGACTTTCATACCTTTGGAACATCTCTGTGTGAAATAAGGGTCCATTTAGGCTCTGCCTTTGATTGTGCTCCAATAACAATAAACGGTGGCCTCTTCCATCCCTATCTGCTGGGTTGCTTAGAAACACATTGCTGGAGCAGAATTTGAGAGATCAAGTCTGTTGTCTACTTTTGCAGGCAGACATGTCATAATCATAAATGTACCAAGATCCATCTAAGAACCAGCAGATGTCTTGCCTTTACTGTTTCCTGGTGAAGGCTTGCTCCATGATCCCGCATTCTCACATACCATGCTAGCACATCATAACTTTGATCACACTTGTGCTCCAGCCTGAGTTACTCTTTCAAACATGAGCCACCAACATTTCAGGTGACCTAGGTGACATAATACAAGGATACATCACAGGATGGATCAGGTGACTAGATGACATCAGGATGTTTTTACCTACTACAACTATCCACCTTTGATGTTCTGGCGGACTATGGGACTGTATTAGACTTTCCCATCATGCTATGGATCACAGGCATCCTCAATCAATTTTAATTTTTGTCACCTCTAGCTGATAAGCGCCAGTTTAGAGATGAAAATCCTATTTAATCCCAAGTGCTAAATGTCTTACACCTGCACTACTAAATCTCACCCCCTCTCTTTGTTCCCCCAGACTGTCAAGGACATTCAGCTTTTTCATAGCCAAATTTTGTTGGCTTTAATGACATACCCCAAACTTTTTTAATCGAAGGCCTAGTGAAAATACTAAAATGTATCTGCTTCAAGACATTATTCATTAAAAAGGAAGTGTTGAAGCTGGAGAAAGTTTAATCCTCACCACCATTGCTTTCCTTTCCATTAGCCTTAACATACCCTATGGTTCTTGGAGTAATCACACCTCTCCAAATACAGGTCGGGTTTTTTCCCCAACATACAGACAGTAGCAAACACTTTTGATGTCCAAGAGATTAGCTCTACTGCATTTTTTTTTTTCATCTTCTAGACAACAGAAATCCCAGAATAATCAATTGGTGCAGCCCAAGCTGACTTTCAACCATGCCCCTTTTCCCATTGAATTTTGTTCCATACTTAGTCTTAAAGATTTCCAGACTCAGTCAGAAAAGTCTTTCCTATATTTGAGGTCACATGACAGGGTGAATGGTTGTTCACATTCCTTTTAGTACTTTATTCTAAAAAGAGGTATTACACTCTGTAGAGCTAAAACCTTGCTCTTGCACTTTTCTTTCAGTGTCACAGGGAAAATGTTGAGACTCGAATTGTTGTCTTTTGCCCACATACCCTAACATATCCCTTCTTTATATAGCAGTGTATTTGGGGAGGAAAGGAGAAGGGCACTTCTGATATTTTTTTTAAGTCTGTGTCATCCCAGTATTTAATGAGGTAAATATGGGCTATGTGTTTCACACTTTTTATATTTTTTAAGTGGTTAAAGAATGTTTCCTGATTTTTATCCTGAGCAAGCCCCTTTTGAGCTCATCAGTTCTCAAGAGAGTCCTATATTTCTGATTGAGCTACAAGTTTTTCCATTGCTTATAAACTTTTCCAGTATATCTCCTCTGAAGCATTTATTTGTTCAGTGAAATCTGGAACTCTTTCAAAAAATTGTTTACCTTGTGCTCAGGAAACAATTTCCATCTTATATGTTTTTGCCTCTTTGCTTTGAAATTCCCAGGGTCTTATACACTCACTTAATAATGATTTTATATTTCAAGAGAAAACACTAGACAACTTTAGCCATCAATTTGGTAAATTTTTCCATGATTTTAAACCACAGTAACTTGGGCTAAAGCTGTTTTCCATATGCAGCTTGATCTGTAGGCTATTCCACATCTGAGCCCTACTCCTAATGCTTTTTTTTTCCCATCTGGGAAACAGACACCCACAATCACTGACTCATAGAATAATTTAGGTTGGAAAAGGCCTCTCAGATCATCAAGTCCAACTGTTAACTTCCCATTCCCAAGTCCACCATGAAACTATGTCCCCAAGTGCTGTATCTACACACCTTTTAAATACCTCCTGGTATGGGGTCTCAACCACTTTCCTGGGCAGTCTGTTTCAATGTTTCTTCCCTAGTAAGCTGTCTCCAAGGACAGCTCTCCTTTTTTTGTCTCTTGGCTCTACTCAGTAACATAACATCAAAATTACCTTTTTTAATTTCCTTCTAAGACCTGACAGAAAATTGTTTATCTTCAAAAACACTGACTAGAGAAAGGTAGAAAAGGTAGAGAAAAGGTAGGAAAACAACATCTTAGTTGTTAAATTGTTAATAGTTAGTGGTAATTGTTAATTGTGTTAATTGTAAATTAAATTTTGTTAATTGTTAAATATGTTGTGTTAATTGTAAAAGTGTCAATTGTTAACATCTTAGTAGTTAAATTGAGTTGATATGTAACTCTATTTCTTTGCTCAAATCTCTGCCCAAACAGAACAGACCCTTTCATTCCAAGGTCTAGAATATTTGATTCACATGGCATTGTTTTGTATTGGTTAAAACCCTGTAAAGAAGAGAATTTGCCTCTAATACCAAAACATGCTACTGTGCCCTTTCTAGATCCTCACAAAGACAGGAATGATTTTGCACAGTGTCTCAAAACATATTTGGCTGGAGTTATAAAGCAAACCTTTCTAAAATCTTTCTATACTTCATTCACCCACTACACACCAATTTAAGGAGGTCCAGAGGTGCTTGTGCACCTTCTAAATTTATTCTTTCAGAACATTTAGCCTGTCCTGTATAGTCTCTGTGCTTGCATGCTGTTGCTAGGACACATTAACTATATTCATATTGAGAAAAACCTACTTATTCAGAATACTATAATTATACATCTTGCAATGACAAATCTGAGGAGGAAAACATCTCCCAGTGTTAACCAGGATTTTAAAATTGGAAGACACTGCTGAGGGCACAGAAGGAGTGCAGTCCAATCTTCAGTCAACCTTTGCAGCAAGAAAGGTCTTTCTACCAACTTAGCCTATGGATAAGGACAAGAAGATGCAAAAGGACTGTATAGAGATTATGAAAGGACTAGCAACCTTGCTCCTCATTTAACAGAGTGCAACAGACTCTTTCTGCTCTTGTGGTTCTTTGTATATTCTTAAGATTATTACTACCTACCTTAACGAGAAGAATTTTTATGAAGCTTTCATTGGTTTTCAACTCAAAAAAAGAGCTGCTTTTCTAGCCTGCAAGATAAACTCAATTAAAGAAAAAAGTCAAACCTACAATAAGCAGCTATAAAATTATCAACTTGGTGTAATGTCTTGGAATTTTGAACAGTTGCATAACTGCACATAACATTGCATTTCATTTCCATTTGTAGTATCTATGTCATTTTTCACTGCCATTTTAACTTTCTGCCATTTTCATGTCTCAGGACATGTGGTTTAAGCATGAAGACTGCACTTTTACATTTAGGAGACTGAGTAAAGGAAACAGAGCAGTGAATGATATGTAAGGAGAGTTCCCTGTATCTTCCCATTTCATAAAAGAAAAATATCACCACTATAAATAGGCCTATGAGTAGCAAATGAACAAAGTACAAAATGGTTGCTGCTGACTCTTGACATCTGTTCATATTCAAAACAAAGCTATAATAGTCCCACAGCCAAATAATCACAAGGCTGGTTTTGAGCTTTGATTTAAAGTGTTCAATGGGGGTCTAAAGCAAATTCTCACTAACTTGAGAGACATATATAATATAATGTGTTGTCTAATACATTATAAAAACAAAAAGTGCAAGCAAAAAGAAATTATAGTTGTTTGGCTCCAGACACCAAAATGATGAAGATCCACAAAAAATCAAAATATACCAAGGTCAAGAAATCTCTGTTGTTATTTTGGTATCTTTCATAAAATGCTTTGCAAAGATAAATATTTTACATACTTAAATAATAATACAGATATATATACAGATATACAGATATAGGTAAATAATACAGATATCTAAAAATATTACTAATTTGGTGGGCAATAAACACAAAGAAATACTGCATTATAGAGGTGTCCTGGGTTGACTTTATGATGCTCGTTATCCCCATTCATCTGTATAGCTAAGGAAATAAGTTTTTGCACCTTTAAGATTGTTTCTGAGAGTGAAGAGGGGGATGAAGAAGCCTCCAGTTTGTTTTCACTCTTTGTTCTTTCCTCCTCCACATTCCTGCTGCAGGACGGTGTGTCTGCAGCACGGACAGAACAGCGGGACAGAGCTCTCCTTTGCTTCAGTTAGTTTTAGCTAGCTGAGGCTGAGAAGTTCACTGGCCTGCAGTTCTTTCTTTTCCTTTGGACCTGTTTAAACCTGCTCTGGACTGAAACAGCCAGAAGAGGACCAGGAGCCCACACACCTGTGGCCCACCGCGTCGGGCTTGAGCCACGGCATTTCCAGCACCAGAAGGACTGATAACAGCCTGGGACTTCCCAAGTTTGTAATCTCTCTTGGAGGGGCAAGAGGTTTATTGTTAACACTGTTCATTTTTTTTTGTTCTGGTGAATGCTTTTGACTGTTAAATAATTTTTTTTTTCCACTTTTCTCCAAGGAAACCTTTTTCTCAAACCAGCTGGAGGAAGGACCGCTTGAATTTGCTTCCTAGAGGATTTTCTCCCAACATTTGCCCTAAACCAGGACAAGAGGACAGACTCAGGCAGGGTCAGTTAAAAAAGAAAAATACCAATTTGTCTCAGAAATACAATAGAATCACAAAATGGTTTTGATTGGCAAGGCTTTTAAAGATCATCTAATTCCAACACCCCTGCCATGGGCAGGGACACTACCCACTAGACCAGGTTCTCAGAGCCACATCCAACCTGGTCTTGATCATTTCCAGGGGAGGGGCATCCACAGCTTCTTCTGGCAACACGTTCCAGAGCCTCACTGCTCTCACAGTAAAGAATGTCTTCCTTACATCTAACATAAACCTCTCCTTTTTCAGTCTGAAGCCACTCCTCCTTGTCCTATCCCTGCATGCCCTTGTAAAAAGTCCTTCTCCAGCTCTCCTGTAGCCCCTGCATGTACTGGGGAGACTGCCCCAAGATCTCCCCAGAGCATTTTCTTCTACAGGCTCAAAAACCCTCTCAGCCTGTCTTCATGGGAGAGGTGCTCCATCTCTCTGGTCATCTTTGTAGCCCTCCTGTGGACTCACTCCAACAGGTCCATATCCTTCTTCTGGTGGGGCCCCAGAGCCGGATGCAGAGATGTTAAACACTGCCAGTCCCAGCACTGACCCCTTAGGAATATCATTCGTCACTGCTCTCCACGTGGACATCAAGCCACAACTCTTTGGGCATGACCATCCAGGCAATTCCTCACCCACTGAGTGGTCAATCCATAAAATCCACATCTCTCCAGTTTATAGACAAGGATGATATGTGGGACAGCATGTTTAAGTCCAGGCAGATGATGTCTGGTGCTCTTCCATTATCCACCATGAAAGTCTACATCCTATCGCCTAGCAGAGAGAGGAGGGATGGACAGAATAATCTAAAGGGTTTCCTACAATTTTAAGACCCAGTTCTTCTATCATTGGGTAAAGATTGCATATAAATACCAGAAAATGTAGGAGTCTGAAAAGAATTTGAACACTCAGGTATTGGAGCATAAACAATCTCTTAACTAGCACATGAAGGAACTCTTCCCACCAGCAAGTCAATTTGTGAGCACCCAAATCTTGCCTCTCATGGGGAAACATCTGGTACCAAAAAGAGGATAATTTCTTTTTCCTTTAGTTAAAGCTCGCATACCTGAGGGAAAAAAGCAAACACTGAACACAGATGGCACCTCGACTTTTACTCTTGGAAAAGTGTAAAATTGTGAGAATTACAGTGTTACACCCACACACCTGTGCTGCTTTCTTTGGCCAAAAATAACCAGGATAATCCAGCATCAGAAATCCAAATTGAATATGATAACCTTTTGTTCTGACAGTGGTGGTTGACCTTTACTGCTGACATAGGACTGCCTTCTTCAGGTTGACCACAAAGCTCTATGGAACAATGAATGTGGTGAAATTATTCCTCTTTAAGTCTTTTAAAGCTTATCTACCTTTTTGTTTTTTTGAACCTCTAACCTTGATAGCTTCTCTCTCTGCTCAGGCACCATCTGTATCGACTTGCTACAACACTGCAGAAATAATAGTATTTGGCAGTTTTCACCTGATTAAAATGTATTTGTGTAGGAGAAAGAGATTTGGGCTTTAAATTCAAAATAAAAATAAATTAAATTTGCAGGTGAATTCTTGATTTTGTTTCTTCTATCATTAAAATAAAACTGTCCAAAATTTAGAACTTTTTCAAGTGCTTCTTCCACTCTTTTTCTACATGGCCTGAATATGACCCAAGCTTGCAAAACAATATTTATCATTCCAAGACTACAGTTTTAATGTAAGCATCAATTCAAATCACTAAATTTTTTTAAAGATTCATTTTTATCTGTAACTACACAATTCCCCAAAGTATTTTTGCTAGTCTTATCCCAGTGTGATAGAAAAATATGGTTCATCAGCATTCAGTGATTCTTCCAATTGAGCTGTGAATCTTTATTTCCTTTCCATGTGACGTTCTTCACAAAAAACCCCATATCAAATTGTCTTTAAAATGCATATATTCCATCTTAGAAGTTGTGATTTTGCATTAAACTTGGCAATTCTTTCTGAAGTATGGATCTATTTTATTATTTTTTATTTCATTTTAAAAATTAATTTAGGGCACAGGTAGAAACCATAAACCAGACTAGATTCCATGAAAATCATGCAAAACTCCCTCTGACTTCAACTGACCCCAGATTTCATCCACGTATGGAAGTCCTGTGGAAGCAGGTCTCTGTCAGACAGAGGTGAACTGCTAAAATTGGCGTGTTTCAGTGACACTGCTATAGTCTGTCTACCCAAAATACATTTATCCTGTTTCATCTGATGTTTATCAAATTCCCCTACTCTAGAATTTCTTTCTCTCCTGAAAAATTTTCCCTTCCTTGCTCACATGAGGAAAAAGTTTCTTTCTCATCAGGAATGCTATACTTAACCCTTGATATTTCTTCTTTAATTTCTTCTGCCATATTCCATCTAATCAGATTTGTAGCAGAAGAGGGTCACCTTAGTTCTTATTACACCAAGAAAGGTTAGAGAGGTGCTCTCAAAACTCACTTAAGGGCATTAGAAAAAGAAACAGAGAAAAACAAAGAAACCAATGATAACCAAAGGGACAAGGCATAAAAAAGACAAGATGCATAACAAATATTATGCCCATCCAAAAAAAACACTTCTGTTCACATTTGAATGCAGAAGTGAGAGTAAGATAGGTGTCATGCAAGTGTACACAAATATATTTTACAAGTCCCAAACATCTACAGCTCAAGATCTTCCCAATAACTTTTGTAGAATATATGCAGCACTTGCTTATACAGAACAGCAGTATTTTGTAAGTAAATGTAAAATCAATGTCCCTTTATAATGGGTGGATTTATGAATGAGATTATCAAAACTGCCTATTAAAATGTGGTCTGTAATATAAAGATACGGCATAATCTCCTGACAGGAAAACAGAAATACACTATGAAGGCAGTCATTTGGCAGTTTGCTGACACTGCTGTCTTTTTCACAAATTGTTCTCTGCATCATGCAAACATTTTGAGAAATAAGTCCAATATTATTTTCATTTCCTCTAGTTTTTCTCAGATTTCTTTTATGGCAACAGATATCACCATACAAAACGCAAAACTACCAATCATACTGATTTAAACACATCCAATAAAATTTAGCTGGCAGAAAGAGTGATAAAAATGGAGAGAAGATGAAGCAGGGGGAAATAAAACACTAGGAGGAAGAGGGATCCTTGAGAGAAGGATTCTCAGCACTATCCCACAAACTATCCTGGTATCCTCACAGACAACGTCAAGGATCAAGGCTAAATACAGAATCAAATAAAATTATTTACATGGGTCTAATACATACTTCTGTGAAGGCAATCAGATGACTAAGCCATAAGAGCCATGTCATGTGGTTTTGGATTGAATAATGTGAGATGACACCAGTTGGTAGCTACACTGGTGACTGGATTTTTGTGTAGGTTCTGTCTGGTCATGGCACTTCTAATCCTGCTGAATGAGGCCCCAGCACTACAGCAAAAAGGGTTCTGGAAGATTCAGCACAGTGGCAATATTGGGTCCCAATGTGTCCTGTCATTGTATGCTTGAGTTTCTCTCTCTCGTGTATCAATTTCCTGTTGGACTTTAGTGCGTTTCTCCTCAAGATGTACAAAAGCCACACGCTTATCAACTTCTATAAGGCTTCTAGGACTTTCTGTGCCAGTTTTCCCACAGCAGAGGTAGTTGAGCATCAGATATTTGCAGCTTAACCAAGCTGAAAATTCTGGCTGAGAGAGAGGACGTTTCCAGCTGCCTCCAACCATGGCAAATGTCCTAGAGGAGGTAAGTTATCAGAATGCAAAATGCCCCATAAATGCAGGGAAGATAGTAATTTTCTCTCTATTACCACACTGAGGACCCTAAAAATAATCATTTAGCAATCAAGCCACCTGCCCCCACGATAGCAGGCATATAATGCAACATTATGTTGGGTAGTATAAGGCTCCTAAATTTCCTTAATGACTTTTTTTTTTGTTTGTTTCTTTCTTTCTTAATCCCCAGGAACTTGAAATATATTAAATTTCAAAAAAGTAAGAAAAATAGGACAGAAACTGGTAATGTACTCAGGGTGGAAAGAAGGCTGGGTAATATATTCATTCTAATTGTATTAACCTTCCCCTATAATAAGAGGGGGGAAAGCCTACCATCTGTTTAAGTCATTAGTCAGTTCCATAATTAAAGGATTAAGATTAGCTCTAACAATTTCATTACTTTTCCTAGGAAACTGAACATTTGACTATTTAAAACTAGTCTAATGCCATTGAAAAGTGCTATTGATTAGTTTTGTCTTACTTTGGGATGTTGCCATCAACCCAAATTCAGTCCAATTGATTTATGCCAGGAACATTTCCTAAAGTTGAATACCATGTCCAATACACAAGGAAAATATTTTTGTCAATCTGATATAAATAAAAGTATTTCATCAGCATACAGTAATAGCTTAACCTCACACATTCCTGATCTCATACACTGCAGTTTATGCTTAGCCCTATTTTGTATTTCCAGCCATTCGAGAGCAGTGATAAATGAAAAGAGTGAAAGGAGATGCCCTCCTCTTTTGCACAGCTTTTAAGAATTAAGCAATTAGCCTCCTTTTGAGTCAAAGTGATTGTGGACTATAATAAAGCAACAAAATCAAGGCGAGCAACGATAGCACAAGCCAATCTACTTAAAGGGCCAAATCAACCTAATCTTGTCAAATGCCTTTTCCTCATCAGGGCAGCACTGCTGCAAGGATTTATCTGAGGATCTACAGACACTCATTAATTCCATCGGTAATCTTGTACTATCAATGCCCGATCATTATTTACTAAATTCATCTAATTAGGATGGTAGATAGCATCTATTATTTTATTTGATCTTGTACCCAACATTTCAATGAGATATTTATGTTGGCAGAACCTAAAGCATTGTTGTAGCTCTTTGCCTGGTTTAAGCACAACTGAGTAAGAGCCTCGGGAGAACAGTCTCCTTCAATATGAGTAGTTGCTTACAAGGTCTAAGGGCTAACATTTATATTAAAAAAACCTTCTAAGTTATGGTATCTTTTTTAACAATGCTTTTATTCAAATATTTAATCATATTTCTTAGTAGAGCAGATGAGGGATCCTGAGGTTACCACCTGCTACCCACCACCAAGGCCCTGCACTATCTACAAGCTGTGCTCCCTGTCACTGAACACATCCATAAACAATGCAGGGGGCAGGAAATGTAACAATGCTGATATTTGCCAGTAACAGTGAGCAATTCCTGGCAGTAAAGCTTAAAGCCATCAGTGAGCAGTTCTGGAAGAATCTCACAATTCTCAAATGACTCCAAAGATAAAGTGACAGGTGAAGCTCAGGGTTCTTAAAAGCAAAGTAAAGTACTTGAGATAAAATAATCTATCTTCTCTATATGTACATAATGAATGGGTTCGCATTAGCTATGAACAAAAATTCAGTCATTGTGGATACCTTTCAGAAAATGCCAGCAGAATGGTCTGAGACCCCACAAGGAAACCATATATCAGCGCTGTCTGTAAAAGGCCTTGAGAGGAAAAAGTATTTTGCCATTTCCCTAAGCCACCACATGTTCTACCCACACACAGCATGTTGCAACAATCAGACCATGTCCAACAAAAGAGAAACTAAAACAGCATAGAGGGAAGGATGACAAAGAAAGACATGAAACCTGTTCAGCTGGAAAGGAGTACACATAAATTAAACTTTGGCATGGAAAAGACATTTGTTTGAGGGAATATGACAGAGGGCAAGAAAAAACTGACTGTTGTCCAAAAAGGTGTATAAGGAACAATCATTCTCCACAATAAACAAGTGCTCTGAAGATTGGCAAGCCACCAGTTTTAAAAAAAGGAACTGTTTGATTCTGGGGGACAATGTGTTAATGTATGGTAGAACTCAAACCAGTAGGATACCAGGGTGGTTAAATAATTTACAGAGACTAGCCAAGCTCACAAAGGCTAAGTGACTATTAAGTGACTATGCAGGCTCTGGTTTAAAGAGTGCTTAAATCACTGTTTCTCAGAAGCTGAGACAAAACAACAAGGAAAATAGTCATTCGTATTTTTTGAGGGTGTAAATAGCTAACCCTGCTTAACCAGGATTATGAGGATTTGGGTGTTTGAATCTCCACTTTTATCTAACACCATAATAATATTTTTCTCCCTCTCCTGATCACAAAAAATTCATGGTTTAGACTTGATATCTGAAGCAGGTATCACATCTTAAACAGATTTTTTTTACTAGATTCTTTATCAGCTATAATGGGAGCTTAAACACTCCTTTTATGCTCAGATACCGATACCTAAGTATCACATATGAACTGAATTCAAACCCTAATAGAGCATTTATCCAACTAAATGTGTTTACGTTCAAACACAAGGCAGACAGCATGAACACCATTTGCAGTCAATGGAGAAAGAAATGGTACTTGTTTATCAGCCCCTCGTTTTCACTTTATGCCTGACCAAATTCAATCCAACAGACCGTGTCCTAAAGCCGCTAGTCCCCACCCCCCAGGATGGAGGGAACAGTGTGGGGAGCTCAGAGGAAGATATCCGCTGCCAGGTTTAAACACTGTGTCAGGTGAGTGTTACCTTCAGTCATGTATAAACAATTCAGAACTGGCAAAAAATCCCAACTCCTTCCCTAAAATAAGGTATATATAGCACCTGTAAAGTGACATGTACCATGCAAATGCATGAGTGTGCACATAACATTCCAGCTCCTGCAGGTTGGGATTATTTTTCCTACTTCACCAGGAAATGGAAACAAAACTCAATGTAATTCTAACACTATTTTGCTATAAATTCCTAATCTTTAAGCTAATGGCAAAATAATGTTCCTCTCATTAGTTTAATGATCATATCGTGCTTAATACAAGCATTCCCCGCTCTTTTTTCCCTCTTTTATTAACTCAGTCTGATAGTTGCAGACAATTTTCCTTCACTATGAAGCTGTCAATCTTTCTCTTGTATGTAACATGTCAGTCTGTTGTAGCACAGAATTAATGCAATGCATTTATCAGACTAAGACCTCTTTTCATTTACTCACTCAAAAATCAGTTTGAGCTATCTATAATAATGCATGTTAATGGCACACATTTTAAGAAGAAAACATTTAGATCATTTACAGATTTTCTTTTTTAACTATGATATGTGCTTCCTTGTCAGTGTTCAACTTAGAATAAACTAGCTGACACTTGGAAAAAAGGAAAAGAAGCTGAAACTGATGCAGAGAAAAGTCCCTCAGCTCCTCCTGAGCTGGGTGTTCCCCTGAGGCACTCAAAAAAAGACTTTTACTCATGGCAGTATGCAGCAATATAAAGCAGCAGCAAAGTTTCCTTCTCTCATAATGATGCAGACTCTTCTTAGGAATAAGAAAATTTAAAATAAAATAGTTCTTTTAATATGCTAGATTTTTTGAAGAAATCATCAGCAATTTCTCTGAAGGGATAAGGAAAAGGAAGTGTTAACAAGGGATGTGTCCAAGAGCTGCAATGTGAGACCCATTAGATGCTTAAGACCACAGATATTTATGGGTTGACTGGAAATGTGGAGACACTATTCTAGGCACATGACCTATTCAGTCTTTCTTTTGGGATCTCCTATGTTCAGTGGTGTCACATCATCTAAGTTGACACCTACTTGCTGTGAAAGGACAGTCCTGCATTTCTATCGACACTCTGAGTTTGCATTTCAGGCCCTCAACTGTCTCTTACACCTTTCTGTCTCTTGCTTATGTTTATCCCAGCTTCTTCAGAGCTCACACTGCTTTAAAAGAGCAAAAATTTATCTTTGTCCACAGTCCTGCCTCTGGTCAGATGCAACAAAGCTGCTGTTCTTTTCTTCAGTTCTTTAGAATAAAAGACTTTATCAAATGAAGACCAGCAGCTGGTGGAAAAAAAAAAAATTCTTTGCCTTAGCAAAACTTAAGGGGTTGCTGTGCTTGCCCTCTTTGTTCTTCTCAAAGGNCCCCCCCCCAAATCTATTTGTTTCTTCCCTCTTTCCATGAAAATTTACATTAAGACTATCCCATTTTAACTCTCTCCTTTGGTTTTTTTTTCCCTCCATTAATGTATAATGTATTCTAAGTGTCCGTACTTCAAGCAACCAATTCAGAGATACTATATCAAACATTGTGTTCAGTCAACCTGTCAGTAATTTTATTACATTTTGGCTTTACAAAATTAGGTGCTTATGAATCGTTGCTTTAAAACTTGTTTTTTAGAGCTAAAACTCTACAGTTTTAAGTAAACCGAGAAAAAAAACTTCATTAATTCTGGACTGTGACTTCAGTGGTTGTCTACCTTTTGAAACAAGAGGCACTCTTCGTCCCTCAAATATATGCTAAGGGCCAAAACAATAGTTTTCAAGACTGTAGAACGTGGAAAGAGAGATATTAAATGGAGCTAATATTTCAAACTTCAGCTGCTCTGTCACTGACACTGGGGAAAGGAGCAGGGTGGGAGACTGCCGTGACCTGAGTCTGGCTCCCGGATCCTAACATCAAAGCATGCTGGGAAGGGTTCCACAGGAACAGGGTAACAGGTCATTTAGCTGGTGCTACTATTAATGTCTTAGGTATCTCTGATGCTCCAGGGGAAAAACACAGGGAATAATCTAGCTACTCATCCACCAAGTCACCTTGTGCTTTTATGAAATGGGCAAGTGACCCGGGTTCACTTGTTCACTGCTTGTGAGCCTACTATTACCTCCTGTCATTTCCTAGAGCGTAGGCAAGGTTCTAGCTTCCCTCATGTGGGCAGCATTGGTATTTTCTAAGTGCCTTTGTTACAAGGTCAGATGTTTCTTGCCCTAAAAACACATAAGCAAACTATGAGCCAAACATCTCTCACTGAAGGGAGATCAGAAACAAGCCACCAATAGCTACCAATAACTCTATCATGTGAAATGCACTGAATAGCACTTTTTTTTGCGCCTGTTCTGAATTGTTTAAACATGACTGAAGGTAACATTCTCTCTCCCCTTGCAAATATTGGGTGAGGGTCTTTCCCATTTCCCCAAACAGGCAGATATTCACACTGCTCTGTCTTTGTGAAGCTGCGAACAGATCAGGCCATTCTCTCACACTGTTTCAACCAAACTGATCCTGAAATTTTCATGGGGCATTCAAGGACAAAGAAGGGGGAATTAAAAAAATTAATTACTATCTGGCAGAGCTGAAGAGCCTTTTTGAGACATGTTTCCATCACTCCTTCCTGACATAGAGCTCTGGTGGCTATAGCAAGGTCTCACAGTCTCTGTGATCAACTAACCTTGCCCTTGCCCTTTCCTCCAGGTCTCAGTCATTCCTTTTAGCTCCCTCTATTGTAAGAACATGAGCATTTTGGGTGAAAGTGATCAATTTCCTAATTTTTTTATTTAACTTGATCCACCAGTGTCACTTACATGGATACTGGTTTCCAGCAGGGTCTGGAGGAGCTATTCCCATTCCTTATTTTTCAACCTTTATCTCTCACTCCTCTCCTCCCTTCTCCCAGGCTTTGAGAGCAGCATAGGATTTCCTCTGAAATTCACAAATTATTGTTATCTCATGATGTTGCAGAGGCCAGCAGACCTTGGCTCTGGTTTTGCTCTGTTACATGTGCAGTTCTCTCCACCCACAGCAGGGAGAACAGAGAGAACCCAGCCAAATCCTGACTCCCTTCTGCCTCCACCCCAAACAAGGAACCCCCAAAACTAGGATTCAGCTCTCACAGAGGACCTTCCTGAACCAAACCATTACTACACAGTATCTCAGAGGAAGCTATCCAGGCCTGATTTTATCCCATTCAATGCCACATTGAATACCTGTGAATTTATTTCCTGTGGGTAGTCTGTGACTGGAATACTCAGATTTGATGAAAACTCAGATTATTTCAGGCACACAGCTGCAAATGAAACACGCAGCAGATCCTGCATGGTTTCCCACACCATACTCAACACCAGACAAAACTGGGCATGCAGTACAATCCACACTGTGCTCCAGGCACTGGTATTCAGTGGTGAAGAATACCGATTCAAGGGATGAAAACTTTTAAATAGCAACTTTTTTTTGCCTTTTCGCATGCATCCCTATGTTTTCAGTCTGCTTTTTACACTGCAATTCACCCATGTGCCTGTCTTCCCAAAATATATCACATTTGACTTTTCTCAAATGACTACATATAAATATATTTACTTTAGCAAGTCAACACGTGTAAATGTCATTGTCTGTCACGGCTCACTGTTTCTCTCTCTTCCCAAAGAAGACAATGTAGTGCCAGGAGAAAGGTCAGAGGGCTGGACAGCATTGTGCTGCACCATCTATGTTTTCCTTTCAAACTGAGACGGACAATAAATGCATGCCTGCTACTGGTGTGAGGAGTTAGTAGAAAATCAGTGAAGGAGGCCAATGTATGTCTCAACAGCTTTCAGACTCACAGTGCCAGTTCCCTAAACAGCTGAACTCTGTCAGAGTAACCAGCACTGAATTAAGAGGTAAGTTGGATGCTTATATTTGCATAAGGCTTCTCTTAAGAAAGCAGGTGCTGAAGCCATTTAGGAGGACTTGCTCCTGGATTCATACTGATTTGTTCCACTACAAATTAGTGTTACTCAGATATTATTGAGAAGAAAGCTGAGGATGAATCAAAGAATCTGCTTTTTATCACAGTGCCAGAGCAATACAGCCTGGACCACAGCAGACATGAAAGTGCACAATATGCTTAGTGAGATATTAAAAGGAGGACCTGTATGTGTCTAGTATTTTCTTTTCCTTTTATGTACATATAACTCTCCTGGAAGCTTGAGGAAGAGCAATTATTTGCCCAAAGAGACACACATACAGTCTGCAAAACATTACAGGAAATGTGTGACCCTTCTGGACAGACCTTCCCTCCAGGAGTAGAAAGCACGGAGTGCACCCACCCTGCGGGGTTTGCTTTAGAGCAGAACTGTGGTCACCAAAGGTCACCATGCCACATACCTGAGCTGTTAGCCACTGCCATGAGTGATAAGACAAATCAGAATAGTGTGGTGGCACTTCCCTATCAATAAAGGGTTAGAGTGGGAAGATCAACTGGCAGTGGATAAAAGGGGAAGTTCCAAGAGAACATGAAAGAGAAACAATATTTACAAAATGCTTTTTCCTAAGCACGAAAGTGATTGCTCGCTCCTAAATATGTCTTTTCTCAGCATTTCCAATAAGGCTTAGGAATGATGGAGTTGCATGTTGCTTAAACCAAGGTTGAAGATGCTTCTGATTATCTTTTCTGAGGCAGATTTTTTTTTTTCTATCCCTTCTCTAGTGGAAGTGGTGTTACCGAGCTGTGACCAGCATGCAGTTCTGACCTCCTGCTAATGCCAGGCAACCACATCTGTGCTCTCACCCACTGCCATGGGGTTGCTGTCCTTCACCCCCCTGTGCTGCTAGAGACAGAGTGAACTCGTGGCACAGCTCTGCTCAGGAGATGGACTGAGAGGCAGGGATTTCACACCTGGTAGCTAAAGGAAAATGGGCTTTTCAGCCTCTTCCATACTTCAAAGAAAAACAGGAGGTTTCAAGGTCTGCAATACTGAATGTTTGCCATTTGATGGAAAAAGGGCTAGGATATATTCAGATCAATTTAAAATTTGTTATCAAGTACCAAAACACTAAAATGCCTGAAGATATTGTTTGCAAGAAATCCTTCAAACTTGATTTGAAAGCAGTGTTGCATCATCTGTATAAAGGCATGTATCTCCTACCTGAAATCTATGCCATGCCTAGCATATTCCAGCAGGAGGTTTTGTGTATGGTGCAGCTTGATTTGGGAAGGAGAAGTCAGATTGGAGAGACATGAAATGAGAAGAGGAAAAAAGAAACTTCAACTATTTTTCTGTGTGGTGAAGCCAAGAAAGGAAAGAAAGAGATTCACACAGGACATTCAAGTAACATTAGAAAATCATTCACTGGCTTCGTGTAGCAGATTGCAGTACTTTAGAAATTACTTCACCATTGCTGAGAAAATGCTGAAAGAATCCTTAACAAAAGCAGGTTTGTAAACCCTTAAAAAATTCCGGCCCTTAGGAACTCAAAGTGGATGTTCTTTGCTTCTGTAACCTGCCTACCAATCAACCTGTGCTCTGCAATATTTTTGAGCCACTTCATGCTTAAAGTAATCTAATGATCTGAGCTGCATGAAGTTTTGTTAATGCAAGTGCTGGAGGTCAGTGCTCCTGACAAGTGGAGGGAGAGTCAACATGAGGCTGGCAGATTGCTTGGCAAATGCACCAGAGACATGTGAAGCCTGAGCTGAAGCAGCAGGGAGGGAGAAAAGCTGCTAGAGGAGGCTCTGGAAAAAAAATCAGAACAGTTATTGCTCCCTTCTCATACATATCAAAGGACACAGTTTTGCAAGTTGCCTTCCTGCAATCCACCATGATGGCTGCTTTGGGGAAAAAACACATTTAACAAGTGTGCTCAAAATCACATCTTTTAAGCCCTTTTTAGCTGAAAGTTCTCTGTTCCCTCCCCACTGCAAATTCTCAGACAGGTTTTTAAACATCTGTCTTGAAACTTTTGACACTTCAGGCTTCTCTGCAAGATGTGATGAAGTTTCTGTCTGAATCTCTCGCTCATAGTCTCATCTGCCAGTCTAGTCAAAATTATGGACAGTTCTTGTCCTCATTGCAATCCTTTATGCTCACTGGATATTGTCCAAAAGCCTCTGCAGAAATGAGATACCAGATACACAAAAAGGCACAGTCAAAGAGCACTATTCATACACCAACTAGATCCCTTTGTCCAGCTATTTCATAGTATTTCTTTAACCATCTGGTCTCTTTGAACTTGTCCACTCTGCCAGATGAAAACAAATGTAATTTAAATTAATACCATTAAAGATTAAATTAGTAGGCATTGATTGAATGTCACAAGCCAATGACTACAACTAGGAGAACCCTTTGGAGTTCATAACTTATCTTGTTTTGTTCCTGTTCATATATCCACAAAGGACTTTGATTTTTGCTAATCTCCTCATTATTCAAGGCCCTTCAGCAAAAAATTAATGCAAACATATTTCAGCATATAGATTCTGTCTGTGGGCCAGTCACTTCTTCTAGCTCTTTGACTAACTATTATTTATGGCCTGTGAGTCATTAATTGAACAACATGGCATTCCCATGCCTTGGCTGGATATTTGCACCAAGCTGTCAAGACTTTCTGAGAAACAACATTTAGCTTTATCTGACAGTTCTCATTGAATAAGCTTCAGGTTTGAGTTATCATGATGAGACACTTACAGAAACCAGAGCAGTAGAAAGGGAGGGTGTTTCTTGTTACCCAATTCATGGTTAGACTTGTGCCTAACCCAATTCCCTGCCTTACCAGTGTTCACAGACCAGAGGTATTTCCCACTGCTTCCCAGATGATTTATTCCATAACTTACAAGTCAATAACAAAATTATGTGTAGAGGAAGACATTTCCTCTACAAAGGTTTAAACAAAGGTTTATTGGTTTTTACCCTACTGCTCTCTTTCTTTGTAGTCTAATTTACCTTGCTTGGATGCAGCTTGGATACCTCTACATGAAGGATGCAGATGTACCTTCAGTTTATTCCAAAAATGAGAAAAAAGGCAGCAGCAGTGTTTTGTTCATTTACATCAGAGCAGGCAATGAATTTACCAAAACAAAATGAAGCCACAAGGGACAGTTTCCCAGTGCAGGGTACCAGGCTGGCTCCAGTAGGTGCCCTCTGCAACATCCTTGTCCAGCCCATCTTCAGGACTGCCTGGTCACTGCTCTTTCAGTCTTGGGCAGCCCTCAGTGAAGCCTCTCCAGCCTTCACACTCCTGAGTGCCTCTGGGACAAGTAGGATTTCACATCAAAACTAAAGCATCTGTCCCTTCATAAAGTTATGATTTCTAAAAGATTTTGAGGAGAAGCAACTGGTATACCACCAGTTTCTGGGAATGTTTTATTTCTTATTTTTTCAAATTAGAAAAGTGGAAGAGACAGCCAAAGGGCTTTTATACCTTTTTACAGAGCAGTGATAAAAGCCACCACAATCATAATAGCTGCCTGTTTCCTGTTTTAAATGCTCTTGCTTGGCTTTAGAAAAGAGAAAACAACTCTTTCGTGTCATTTTCGTCAGCACTGCCACCATCTGCACAAGCCTTAGCTCATACAGCAGGGATTTGCAGAGGAATTTCAACCAAAGTGGCACCAACAGTATGTTTTCAGAGTAGACAGAATCTAAGAATAAGGAATTAAACAAAGGAGCTGAATTGGTTGACCCATGTTGCCAATCCATCCCTGCAAAGTCTTACACAGAAAAGTCTGACAGGGAAAAAAAAAAGAAAACCACAAATTAGAAAAAAAAGGTTTCCTAACACCATCAGATCTGTTCAATGTGAAGAATGAGACAGAGAAAGCGTATGTATTTATCCATTGCATTGTTGAGCTCTAACTCTTTTTCCAGACTCAATCAATAATTTTTCTCTTTAAATTCCCCTGCCCACTGTACAGGAGTCAGCTATGTTTGTTTACCAGCGGATAACCATCTTAATTAGACTACTGCATTGAAGCCCTGTTCTCCTCAAGCACAGAAATAGTTTTGTTACCCCTGGCATTGTTTTCCTTGGAGGCGTCTCTTGCTAAATGGAATCTTTTCCTGTTTAATGAAACAGACTAATGTAAATGCCAACCTGTAATCTTTGTGCTCATGTCACTCCCACTCAAGTGAATCTAGACAGGACCCAGTTAATTAGTACGAGCTATTAAAACCAAATAAAAAACACCATTAATGGCCAGCTTATTTATTTCTAAGCATCTCATTTCCACAGCACCAAAAACAATTGGAATCAAGTAAAATGACAGCCAGTATTTTATGTTTTGACCATGAAGCCTGTGCACACTGCAGGCAAATTCTTCTATGGCAGAAGCCATAGCAACTTGAGAAGCAAGTCCTGAGTTACCAGGCAAGCTTTTCCAAGGCCAGCACGTGCACTATGCAGGAACCCTCACGGCACAGAGCCCTGTGCCATGTGCTGCTACTAGAGCTCCTAAATCCCTGTGGCACTAGAGTCATTCCAGCCTCTTTGCTAGCCAAGGCCAATTCCCAACACCAACAATGCTTGTCAACCCACATGGAATTCAGGAATGATTCTGTAAGAGAAGGCAAAACCTGATCCCTCTCTGTCACATCCTGCTGAAGAGCTGTTACTTCTCATATATGGGCTCCTGTTTCCTGACTCTCAGCATGTAATCCGTGCCAATCCTGTAACAAGTACCTAAACACAGGGCATGTTAGGGGCACAGCAGCACCATCCTTTGCTTACAGTTCAGACCTTACACAAACTCCTAGTAAGGCAAGAAAGTACTCTTGAACTTTTAAGAAACTTGCTTTCCTGGAACAAATTTTCTATGGTCATAGGGCCAGTACCATCCTGTACTTCTGAAGAGGGCTATGAACAAAATAAATTTTCGGTAAAGAAATTTAGACCTTTCCTCACTCTCTTTTAGGATAAAGCTACCAAAAGTGCAGGGCCACATTCCTCTTCCAATGTCTTCCACCTGCAGGTTAAATCTAGAGGGAAGGATCTTCTTCACGAAGCCCAGCTGTGATGATCAGTCAGTTCTACACCTCTTCAGGAATAAGGAGCAACAAGCAGCACTACCAGGAGAAGAACCATGCCAAGAGACCCACCAAAAGAAAAATGCTTTTCACTAAGTCAGTGACTGGGACAAAAGACTGACGGGCAAAGGAGGGGGTTAGATTGACAAATTATAGTTCTGAGCATGCTTTGATGGCTGCCATTTTTTTTCTCAATGTTGTGCTCTTGCAACCTGAGAAACTGTAGGCTTTCAGTGCAAGTTAAGAAGATTGGCAGAAATTCTTACTCTGTCACTAGCTTTTTTGTGAGAATTTATTCCAGCAAGTCGTTAGCTTTTTCACAGTCACAACCTAAAAATAAATTGAAGCAGATTAAGGAAGACAACATATCTAGTTTGCAGAGCCACAAAGATCCAGGTTAAATAGCCATTGTGGTTCATACTCTCTATCACTGCTCACCTCAGCAAGAGTAAGAAATATTAAGAGGTGGATAATACTTTTCCACACAGTTTCAGCATCAACTGAAGCAGGGGATGACATCAGAAAAGCACTCATTTTAGATTAGGCACATTCCAAAGTGTCTACACATTGCTTGTAACCCAGGGCTTCCACTGCACCCCCCCACAAACCTCTTGTACCACATTGGAGACAGGAACCCAGCCTCCCCACAGCCAAGAGTTCTCCTTCTTCACCTTGTGCAGATGACATTCTAAATGTGGGCATTTTTCAGGTGCACTGGCTGTAGATGCTAGAAAAAGGAACGAGAAGGACAATTTAGGGAACTAAAATGTAAAACGCGGATATTCTCATTATAGCACCTGGTCATTTTAGGGTTTATTTGGACCTGATCCAGCAGCCCTATTGTTGTATTGTATTTATTAAGGCTATTGTGTACTAAATAGCAGGAAGATGACTAAACACATCTTTGTTTTAAAAAGAAAAAGGTAAATTTCATTTTCTCAGCAGCCTTGAAGCTATACAATTAACATTCTCCAATTCAAACACATCATTTACTCATCTGTCCTTTACTGTAAAAAATTATGATAATAGAAATAGTTGGATATTCTTCAGCTGCTTCCCACTCCAATTTGCTTTTTAATTAGTACTGATTCCAGGAAATTATGTGGCTATATTTTTAATTACTCTATGCTTTTATGTGATGTGACATTATACAATGACATGATCAACAAATGCCCTGTTCTGGCCCTGGAATACTGCACCCACATCCTTCATGCTTCCTTTCCACCCATGGTCCAATGAATGCAATTAGAAAATGAGTAAGCCTATTTCTGTGCTAGTCATGTCTGTGGGCACAGATGAGGTATGAAATCTAATGATGAAGTTTAAATGACACTCCCAATAACTTGGTTAAAAGCTGAAAAAAGTTAGCTTTGATCTCAGACATCACCCATCTAAAGAAGTTCAGTTCCACTTACACGTGTGCCTTGTTATGCTCCTAGCCTTTCTTACCTGCTAAAGAACTGCCCAGCAGTTCTTCAAAGTCTCAAAATTGTTCTCAAGCTTTAATATGGTGAAAGTCAAGGGAATTTTACAAATTTGAACTGGGCTATGCTTTAATCCCATAGCATTTTCAATCCATTTTTACAAAACATGTCATTTCTCTCTATTTTTATCTCTCTTCCCTTCACACACACTGAAATGACTGTACATTGGCCTAGAAGAAAGTGTCTAGATCTTAAGAAGCCCTAGAGGTAAGATATGACTCAAAGCCATCCAGCTGTCTCTGGACTCCACATACAGGGAGGGCTCTTCCCTACAACCCATCCCTGTGAGGGTCCAAGAGCATGCTAATTTTCTTATCTCCACACTGACTTGTCTTACACAGCCCAGTTACTCAGGACATGACAGTGCATAACATGCAGACCTTTTAGACTTTCAGTGACTATTTAGTTAGGAATAATAATTCCTTTTGAATTCCTTTGAATGCACACAGAGATCGTGAGGATTTATTGAGTATAACCTACTGTAGTCAATCCATCAAAGTGACACTCAGTCACTTAGAAAGTTCCTGCTCTTACTATACTTAATGAACACTTCACAGTTTTCTGCAGTATTATTTTTGCCTAACAGTAGTCTCTCGTGTGATTCTTAGGAAGGAGAACTTCACTAAGGAGTAAAGAGATCTGCCTAAGCCCTTGGCAATCACAGCACATGTTGATACTTGATCAATATTGCTCATTTATCATTTTCCACTTGCTCTTTCAACAGCACACCACATACTTTAGAATTAACATTTCCATGGCTATTTTGCAGTGCAATCTCATTACACGTTTCAGAGTAATAGGGGAACGCAATCCCCTCTCCTTCTGACTGCCAGCTTCCCTTGAGTGGGCATCAGAAGAATAACTTTTCTCTTGCTTGAAATTTGAATGACAGTAATGATTTAATCCTTCCTTCTAGAGGATGAAACCAGTGTCTGGTCATTTTCAGCCATGTCTTTATCAACAGCCCTATAAATCAACAATAGGTGCTGCATATAGGTAAAAATCTTACAAAAGGAAGGCCTTGTAAAATCATGGCTCAGGCCTATTACTTCAGCTAAGTAGAAAAAGACTATGGGAAAGTGACTCAGCTGAATTAGAGGTAGAAAAACAAGTTATATAACCATTACATTACATGTTCACATCGTGGTGTGTGGTGGTTAGGTTATGTTTGTTAGGATTCCAAACTATGTAACTGATAAAGGCCAGACTGCTTAAAAAGGCCTGGTTTTTGCAATAAAGTGGCTCTCCTTTGCACCTGTCTGGAGACTGCGTCATTCTGCTTTGCACAAATTAGTAATACCCTGCAGTCAAACAACAAAAAGTAAGAAACAGTTTGTCTTCCCTTGATATTTTTCTGCATACCCTTGAAGTTGTCTCTCATCTTCCCTTTATTCTTTTTCAAGTTCTCCCATCACATGCTTGTCTCCAGTTTTCTTCTGAATAAGTGAGTCTGTGACCACCTGTTTTTCCTCTTAGCTCTGTCATAAAGCAGAGGTCAGCCCTTCTGCACTTCCTTACTCTTATGCTTGGCCACCTCTTGTTTTCATTACTAGCAAGATAACTGGCAGACCAATTCAAAAATCCTACCACCTACAAGTCCTGAAAGGCAACCAAAATGTCCATGCTGCTTTTTCTCAGACTAATCCTCGACATGCAGATGTCCCTTTTGGGACAACGTGCCAGCTTCAAAAGTACCTGTTCAAATTTGAAATCTCTAGCAATCTCCTAGCAGAGACACATTGTCCCTGCTCCAGCAAGGGACAGTAACCCCGGGAAAACATGGACAATGGCGTAGTTCAGAGACACTTTGAGGAGAAGTTCCCATTTCATCAGAAACACATGCATCCCCAAACACCTGGAGAAGCATGGTCACTTACCACACTGCTGATTAGTCCCAGAGGCTGGCAACCTCCTTTATCCTCCCCAACATCTTACAAGCTTAAGATAAACCCAAATTCTCCCACCACATTCAAAATAACCATTCTCCTGAGGACAGAAAATAAGACTCTTAGGTTTAAAACCTTCTCCTCTTTTCAAATTTTTAACAAATCACAACAGTTTTCCTGACTCCTTAATAAGACAAAGGTTTGAGTGGCACAGATCATCTGAGAAAACCGGTCTGTGGCCCTGCCCACGTAGCTTAGTAATTGACAGTTGTCTCAGCAGCTTCTCTCCATTTAATGCAAGGCACAGGCTCTGAGAAAGTTGTACTAGTGAAGAGCCCAATTACTGCTGGTATTTCTCTGGCATCCGTACAAAGCAGCACAGCTGCAACAGGGATGTTTCTTCCAGACTGCCCTGTAGCCTCTAACCTAAACCAGGCAGATGTGATTCAACCTCTCTCCTGTGTCCCCAAGTGTCTCTGTCTACTCTGCTGAAACAAGAGCACATGCTGCCACTATTATTGCCTTTCTCTGAACAGCATCTCCCTCCTAAGACATTTTCTTTTGAAATAAAGATTCTTGTATTTGATGAATATAACTTAAGTTTTTTGCCTAGCTTCTATACAATTGAACTGGTGTCTCCCAGTTAAAATCCACCAAAAAATAACTCATCCAAGAAGCTCCCAAATCCTCTGCATAGTCAAGAAACAGGGGAGGTAACACCTTTGTCAGCAAAGAAAGGTGTGGGCCACTCAAGTCATATAAAAGATGCCAGCTAGAATAAGAATGTTCATGTCCTGGAAATACTTGTATGAGGTCAGAGAGTCTTTAAATATGCATTGAAACCATATTAACGTCACTGACCTGTCTGATCATAAGTGCAGCTGCTGCCTTAAACCATCCCAGAATTGTTTCTTCTGAGAGCAAGTACCCACTGCCACTTGGATCCTTCCTTTGTCTGTAGACAGAGGGAAATTATTTACTATCAGATGTTCAGTTATATTTACTGATTTTAATAAAAAAGGAAACTTGATAAAGGACATTTCGTTTCCAGTTAATGGTCTGCAAAGGTTTATCATTGGAGACATTTGGCACCAGAGCTGAGGGGAAGTTTGTATTGCTGCTGTTCAGCTGTGCTTTGCCTTAGGTTAACTCATATTTTTTGTTCCGGTACAGTTAATCTCTGGGGTTTTTATCCATGAGTATGAAATAGTTGTTTTCCTTGGGAAAAAAAATAATAAAGACAAAAAACCAACCAAAAGCCCCATATGTACAGAGACAGCAAGGATTACTTGTCATAATTTAAGGGCAAAACGCCATAATTTAAGGGCAAACAGAATCCTCTTATCTCACTGCAGAGTGGATTTAAAAAATGAGAGCAGGAAGAGGAATCACTTGCTGAAAGGAAGTTGTGGAGGGTACTATTAGGGTCCAAAACCAGATTTATGTGGCCTCCATGCTGTACTCTGATATCTTTCATGCACTTTGGCTTAGACAGATATTGAAAAGGAACTGGGGCAGATATGAATTCATCACTGACACACATTCTGTCATGATGTCTCTGTTATGCGTTTTATCACTATCAGGTAAAATGGTAATTTCTCTCCTGATTAGGACCCTAAATGTACAGGAAAAAGGCTAGGAAATTATTTATATGAGTATTTGCAGCAGGGAGGAGGTGCACACATGTCTGTTGACAAGCACACTACGCCTGTGTTCGTAGAAAGCATGCAGAGGGCCTGTTCACTGCATTCCCAGCATCATCAGTCCTTTGCTTCTGTGCCAAAGGAGAGAAAATGCACTAGTTCAGTAATAGTGGTGCTTTACATAGGATTGTTCACCTAAGCATCTCCCGGTACTGTTGTCTCTGTGTTAAACTCCTCAAGGACATAAACTAACCTGCTCCAATTCAAGGATGTCAGTTCAGTGACACTGCTAGTGGTGCAGACATACAAGGATAGCTGTGTTGGGTGCACATGTTCTTCTGTAAAGAAGATATCCTACAAGAGCAAAATCACATCACAACCACTATGTAAAGAATTTCTGTTGGTGAAATAAAACTGTGTTTACATACACACACCCCTGTATATGGCCTGTGGCTCAACAGAACAATTTTACCTCCAAGTATCCCCAGAAGAGTTAAACAAAACTACCTTTGTTCGTGCTCCTAATCCTTCCTCAGGAAGACACCTGTCAGTGACAGAAGCCCATGTCTTGTTAAAGAAGCATTAGTTTGTATTACATATGAGGTTATCTAACAGCCAATCTCAAATCCCCTTGGGGAAACACATGCCCATTATTTCTAGTCTTCTTTCATCAATAATTTTTTCCAGCCAAGGCCCTTACTCTTTACAGTTGTCATTGTATGCTTGCGGATTATTGTATGTGGTACACTGTATTCATTTTCATTGTGCTGAGAAATATGCAAAGAGTGTACCTCTCCACTTCATCCATCTTTCCACTGCAAGCTCATGGCTGAATAAAAGAAACACTGGAAACGAAATATACATTCTTAAAAGGCACAGGAACTATCTTCAAACTAATTGCTGTTCAGCAGACCAAGGCCGGAAAACAAGCATAAATGTGTTCTAATTATATCAGCCCCTGAGTTTTCTTTTGGGTTTATTCACATGAATGGGAGTTATAGTGATTCTGCCTTTACCAACAAGAATAAAGCACCTTGAAACAGACATGGATATATCTAGCTAAATGAAAGCAAATATATTACTGATACTAGCTGTTGTTAATCCACAAATAAATGCAAAAAAAAAAATAGAATTTGAAACAAATTTGAGTAACTCATGTGAGCATCATCACACACAAGGCCAAGGAAGAGGGTCAGCTGCACTTCCCTCATGGCACAATTCATCCATGCAAAATACTCAGGACTTCTTTTAAATCTTAGAGCACCCATACCCCGTAATTAACTTCTAAATTTTGGAGATTTTTTTTAAAGATTATTTGAATTATTCTCAGACTCACTTACAGGAATGTTACCTGTATTTGTAATTCACGTTCTCCAGTTGCAATAATTACTTTTCTCCTAGAAGAAAAGAAGCAGTGACTAAGACAAAGGAGAAGTGGCAGGGCTTTGCTCTGCTGGATTCCTACAAAGGAAATTAATTGCTGGGCTGAATCACAAAATAAGTCTGTTTGCTCCTATCTTGTCCCTGACAGGTGCCAACAGCAGGTGCTTCAAATCCTCATAGGCAGTCATACAGTAATGTTCCCATAGAGGATGTTTCTTCCAAAACCAAGGTGCTTAAGACTAGTTAATGTCTTGAAGCAGAAGGGCTCAAATCTTTAATATTTTACTTCATCCCAGCTACTGCAGCTATAGACATTCACTTGAGTGGAATCCTCTGCAGTCAAATTCAAAACCTCAGTAACTGCGTAATATTTCTTTACTTTATATACTTTTATTTTTCATTACAATCCATTTGATCAAGTCCTAAAATTTCTACTATTTCCTTAAGATATTTTACATCTTAAATGCAAACCTCTGTAAAGAGCTAGCCTTAGTATTTTGTGGGTGATTTCCTTGAACAATTTAACTAAGCATCAAGACCTCAAGAATCCCTCCAGTCTATCTTCTAGCCAAGTACAGACCAAGTTAACCAAAACCATTCTTTGTTTATTTGTTCCTAAAATCTTTAGGAAGCAGAATGTGAGAAAGTCTAAGAATAGACAATTCTAGTGCTGAACTGCTGGAAAGCTTGTCTCAATGTTTAGCCTAAATTTCCCTTGCTGCAATTCAAACCCATCCAGATTTTCCCTATTTGTGTGTCATTACATAGTAGCGGAAACAAGTGTAGTGCAAACAACTCCTCCTAAACCAGATTGCCCTAGACATCCTTGTCCTGAGTATTTGGCTATTGAGTGGTTTTGAATGACCATTACAAATGGAGTGAGCAGTACGGAGAGAGAATTTCTGTGTCCACCAGCACAGTGCTGGCAGTGAGGCCATGGCTAGAGAATTAAATATGCACAATGATCTGACCTACATCCAAGTGCAGCTTTGTGCACCAGATCCATCTTCCAAGGTGATCTCCAGAGATCCACACCCACTGGACACTGTGAGGGCCAAACCCAGGCTGTTCAGTGGAAAGCCAGAGTCATTGACCAGAGCAGTGAAACAAATACAAGAGTATCATGCTTGCCTGAATTTTCTCAACATATATATACATACATATAATATATATATATACACACACAGGTATATATGTATAACTATAGCTTTAGATATAGAGATACATATGTGTGTGTATGTGTGTGTATATATATATATGTGTATATATATATAGTGCACCTAATGGGGAAAAAAATTACAGGCAATAATAATTCTTTCAGGATGTTGTCAAAAAGGCTTATTCTATTTTAAATTTTCTCTCTTCAACTCCTCCTTATTTTTCTAAATAAATATATCAAAGTGCCAAAAAATGAGTTGCTTGGGATTAAAAGATAGCATCTTCTTTCAAGAAACAACATGTTCCTTAGAGAATATCAAAAGAAAGTACTTCAACTTTCTCTAAGTTTTCTTCAGAAATAAAAACATATGACAGGATGGTCACAAAAATGCAGAACATCCTTTGTCACCTAACATATTCAGACGCAGCATTTGGCAGAAAACGTCATAGAAATCTGCCAAGCTTTCACACTGTGGCTCAGGCTACCTGCTCACACTAAGCAGGTGACAATTTTCCTTACTATACCAAGATCACAGTTCATCAAGAGGAGCATATCACAGACACAGGCACTTACCGGCCACTGTTTTACTGGAGTGTTTTGGTTATCCACACAGTCATCCTTCAATCTAGGTGGCATTCCCATGTTGATCTTTGAGCCCAGTGTAGTTAACTGGCTTACACAAGTTCTCCATGCTTTTGAGTTGTCTTTATCTCCCATGAGTAGATATTCCCCTAAGAAGCTTCAACCATCATCCAAAGCAAAGAAAGGGTTGATGGCTGCCCAAATGCAGCAGTGTTTTGAAGTGTGCTATTTATGGATGTACATACCATGGAACAGTTTGTGTTGGAAGAGACCTTGAAGCTCACCTAGTTCCAATCCCTCACCATGGCAGGGACCCCTTCCCTTCCTTGCTCAAAGCCCCATCCAACCTGTCCTGGAAGACTTCCAGGGATGGGACATCAACAGCTACTCTGTGCAAGCTCTTTCAGTGCCTCACCACATTTGCAACAATTTTTTTTTCTGATATCTGTTCTAGACCTACCCTCCTGCAGTTTAATTTATATGTTATTTGCAATTTATGAGAGATGAGAACAGATCAGAACAGGGTAAAAAATGAGATTAAGCTGTCCTCCTGGGAAACTCTGAAAGTCTTCAGAAGAGATATGTTACACTACACCATAATATCATTAATTTTTCAACATATTCCAAATAGAAGTGAGACATTTTCAAACACCTGATAAGGCCTTGACAATTACAAAGTTCCTTAAATATTGATGTGAATTGAGTGGGTAATTTTATTTTTTGGCTTAGCAATATTTTACATTCTATTACTTTGATAGTACTCAAACATGGAAACGGGAGCAGGATGCACTATTAAATGGATGAAGTGCCAGAGAGAACAATATGAAGAATAAATTGGAATCCAAATCTCATACACAAATTATTATTAACACTAATTTCCGCATATTACAAAGCAGCTTCTTTGCATGTATGACATTGCCTTTTGCACCCAAACATGATTTTAATTAAGATCTAACTTATTCATGACTATAATTTAGATCTAACTGCTACTCTAGTCAAATGAGTATAATTAGTCCCAGAGGGTAGATCTAAGAGGACCAGGGTTTCCTTTTTACTCTACATTTAAGCAAAATAGATGTTGTAAGATCCATCTGGAAACCTGGAAATGTAAAGAGTTTTACAGAGTTGGTTGGTAAACTCTAAACAAAAATGTTGCTAAAAAGGACTTTCATAAAGGCTCATTTAGTTTAATTTATTCTTTCAGACTACACAATAGAAGTGAAACAATAGAGGTGATTAACCAAAGTAAAGCTGATAAACTTTTTGTAATGATTTCCTTGTTTGTTAGGAAATAGAACCACAGAAGATTGTTTATCCCATCCACACATAATTTTAATAGGGATTAATGAGGTGGATATTCATTTTTATTCCTCTCCTGCAGAGAATACAAATCAAACTACCTCCTGCATAAGTTGTCACTGGCATAACCAAGCCAGAAGTTCTTACAAATACTCTATAATCAAGCATTCAATTATCCCAGTGTCCCCACTTCCATCCAGAAGCAAAACAATGAACACAACACCATCCATATGATTTGTTCTTTCTTCTAGTATGTCATCCAAACTCTACAGATGCTTTGCTTTTCACCCAGCTCCTCCTTCCGACACACTTTCCAACACCTTTGTCCCTTGTCCACAAGGCACTAACTTCACCTTTCCCTGCCAAAGCAGTCCTCATCCAGTTCCCCCGTCCTGAAAAAAGGCTGACAGACACTGGTTTTGCGGCAAGGACCACCTCATTTCCCAGCTATCCCAATGTCAAATCAGCTTCTAAAACAAGGAATTACTGCTCAGGTCAAGCTTAAATTTGTATGTGTTCTGCCGTGACACTGTGCTTGGTGACCCAGTGCTTCAGAGGACTCTACGTGCATTGTTGTACCCTAAAACTGTCCTCTGGTTTGATCACTGGTCATCTCTGAACTGCAAGGAGAAGCATGAGCTTCCACACTGAACGCTGGGGACTGGTGCTCTTCTGACTTTCCCAGTTGGCTTTTAATCCATCTGTAGCTGGGACTCCACAATGTACGTGAGATCTCCAGGCTGTGTTTGAGAAAAACCAGACTCAAGAGACCTTCTGGTGGAAAATAGCATCACATGACAACCTCTGGTTCAGCCAGAGGACCAAGAGCTGAGGCTCTGAATATTTTGCTGCTCTCACCAGAGACAAAATAACAGTTCAGGTGCTACCACGTGCAGTCAGCCAACTTTGGTCTTCAGAGCGAGGTAGCTTTGGCCATCACTCTGTAGGTAATAGCAACTATTTTTCTTTTTACATTCATTGCAGATTAAACTTCACATTTCCCAAGAATAAATCCATAAACTCAGTTTCCAAAGCTCAGTGACAGACAAGCACTGTTTTATAGAAACAAGCACGTGTTCTTAATATTCATTTAATGTAAATAGGGCTCAGTATATGCTTAGTTTCAACCATATGGTCATTGTGTCCTTAAACCAAGACTTCTCTTATTATCTGTAAGTGGAACTTGTTTTAAAATTATTTCCAGAGTGAAGGAAAAGGAAAAAATACAGTTTCACAAGGGAAAAGGAAAGTTAAAGTCAGTGTTAGAATGGCAGCTAATGCATGAGGCTTGTAAGGCCACAGTCAACTGGTATGGTGCTTTTATGACAAAAGTTAGAGAGGTTCTTTTAAAATTGTATTTCAGAATAAATACACACAAGAAAAAAAATACTTGGTAGCCAATATTTTTGGAGTGAACTCACTTAACCAGGTGATAAAAATCATGGTTTGATTCTGCTCTCAACATGTTTTTCCAACTGTTTCCATAATTTTCACTAATTTTCACCTTTGTATACAAAAAGACAAATTTTCACAAGTAACCACTTCTTTAATTGTTTGCCATATCTGACAAGGTGTCTCTTAAGAATGTACATTCAGTCATAAACACAAGACAGTTACTATTGTCTCAATCCTAACCCAAAGAACATTCAAAGTTTAAAAGGGAAATGGAAGAGGTTTTTTTATTTTCCAGAGGTATTTCTGAATTTTTACATCCAACACAACCCCACCAAGAGAAGACAATGTCACTTTAGAAGGAGGTAACTGGATTGTCCTTGCCAAATTAGTTTTGACTCAATCAGGTCTTAAGGCGATGTACTGCTTCAAATTTCACAAGTATTTTTATCTAAGAAATATATTGAACACAACTGTATGAATTTCTTCACGGTAATGGATCCTGCACAGTCCTAAAGAAAAAAGCTAAATCTGAGCCAGGACTAAGAAGCTGAGAGGTCAGAAGTGCAATTTACATTGCCTTGCAGCAGGTTCAAGGTGAAGCTGTACTCCACGCATTACCAGGTATTGTCCGACAGACATCTGTCTGCATAGCAGTAGAAGTGTTCTGCTGGATAAGCTTCTGCTGCATAATGAAAGACAATGGAGAGTCAGCTCAGAGAGGAAATAAAAACCTATTAGATTGTCTATTTCATCCTCTTACCACTATAAGACTTCACTCTATAATAATTTCATACCATTTATTCTATTCTAGTTTAAAGTGCCTGGGGTGAAAAAGCTTCCCCTGAGATATTCACAGCTTCATTGAGCTCAGTATGTGGAAGCATTTTCTAATACACAACACTTATGTTTCCCTTTGAAATTTCATCCCATTACTCCTGGGCACCCACCCTAAATCAATATTTCTTTTCCTTCCATTATTTGTCACCTTCAAGTTTCAGCAATGCACCCCTTTTGCTGCCATTTAATAATCCTGTAATACACAGCAGATTTAATCACTTCTAGGAGCATAAATCAACTCCTCAGCACCTCCTTTACTTGTGCCTTCCCCTCACAATGTTTCATACCTCAGCTGAGGACAGAGCAAGAGGGGCTTTGCGAGGCCTTGGCTTCGTGCCCCTCAGCCCTGATCCACAGCCTTGGCTGGGCTCAGGGTGCTCCACCTTGCAAATGTGCTCTGCTCCTTTGCATAATGTGTAGTGAAAGGGGATAAATCCATGTGTAAATCCTCGATTGCAGTTTCCTTTTTAAAATGGATATATCGGCCACATAGCAATTTAGGCAGTGAAGGAACAGTACAATTAGGAATGAAATCCACTTTTTCTTTCCATGTGTTTTGCTCAAAGGCTGGCAGGTGGCAGTGCATCCTTAGGAATTAGCCATGGAAATATGACCACTGCAATTGTCATTTATCATTTTTTTTGAATGGGGGAGTGGTGTCTTTTTATTTTCTCCTTCCTATTTCATTTCACATTTCTTCTTTTTTATATTTATTTTCCTTCCTTATCTCAAATAATTGTTCTCCCCATTCCTGCATGGAAAACTGTTTAATACAATGTGTTTCACATCCTCTCTGTGCGTGTTCAGGTATGATGATATTTTTGGTTTATTCCTAAAGGTCCTCTGTTCTCATGGACATTCAAAAAAGTTAACCTGCAAGGTCAGTGAGAGAGACACTGAAATGAATCAAGCTGTTTTGAGCAAAAGCTGGAAGGAGAAGAAAATCTGAAATAACAATCTTGCTGATGCAAAGGATATCAGCCAGCTAGCTCAGTCTGCCATGGAAATATGCATTGCTGGTCTTTGATAAAAGAGCAAAAACTTATCTAGTTCCTTCAGGAAGCCCAGATGAGACTGAAAACACTGCGGAAGAGAAGAAAAAACAACACTGATACCATTTGTGTGTTGTTTCACCTCAGGCAGAGAGGCCCTCTGTGTTCCAGGTAACAATGAACAATATCTTAGGGAGGGCAGTGGGACATCCCAGCAGCATCTCCTGAATCCAAGACCACTCCCATGCACTACAGGCTCTGTTCCCAAGCCCCAGTGCTGGGTGGGATGAGGAAAAGCTCATTAGACTGTCACCTGAAAGGGACTGTATGGACAGGGCTATAGAGCAGGTGAACTCCTGCTGCCCTCAGTCCAGCCCAGGGGGAGGCTGTGGGAATGCAGAGGACTGACTAGCTTCAGACACTGCCCCCAACTTAGGTGACTGGAGTGAGCTCCAAGAAGCTCCTTATTCAGGTTCAAATCACCTTGCTCTTCATCTTCCCCATGCTGGCTTTAGTGCTGCTCCAGCACTGGGCTGGCCATGGGAGAGATAAGAGCAAAAGGATGTGGGGCAACAGTTTTGGGACAGCATAGCACAAGGGTGGCTTTCTGGCAATGGAGAAAGCCAGTAGGATCATGCCCAAAAAGGAAGATGCTGGAAGCAAGCAAGGCACAAACAAGAGAAAAGGCATACGACTACATGCCAAAAGCAGAGGCATGTCCAGAAGGAGACGGTAGACCAGAAAGTCCTGAGAAAGGTGTCAGGCCCCCCTCCTCTGAATGCCAGACCCAGGGCAGACAAGTTAGCACTGCCTGGAATAGCAGCATAGTGGAGAGGAGGAAGGCAGGACACTCATGACTGCTGTCCTGCAGGCAGTCTCTTCCCATCTCTCATCTGCACAGCCTTTTGCTGAAAGAGAGATTCACAGGAGTGACTCTTGCCCCCTACACCACAGAAGCAAAACACCTTGTTTTTCAGCAGTGCAACCTCCACTAGCCTAGCCCCATCACCTGCCTTTCCAGACACAGCTGTTCCTTCCCCATGCTCAGGGCAGGAGTGGAGACTGGCTGGCCTCAGGAGCAGAGACATCCCCTACCAACCTTCTCATCACAGTCACAATCCTCCCAAAGCTGCTGAGATCCCACCAGCCCTGCAGACCTCTTTTCCCTTTGCTCCCACCAAACTCCAACAAAAGCAAACTGTTGTCACACTGTGTCAGTCTGTGACCAAACCCTCCCAGTCCTCAGGGAGCCCCATGCTCTTCATCCTGCCCTGCAGCCCTCACAGCTCTCCTCTCACCCCAGACCTCAGAGGGAGCACTGCCAGCTGCACTGCTCCTAGCCCACCACTGCCAAGTTGAGCTCTGCTCAGCCTGCCAAAATGCCTTCAGCCTCCTCTAGCCACAAAAATTACTCTGGCCATCTATTTTTATTTTTCTTCAGTTTATTAGCTAATTGCTGTTGCCTCTTGGTTATGGCTGTGGAAGACCTTTACCCTTCTCTCAATTTCAGAATCTCAATCAAACTACTCAGTCTTTGCCCTGTGATGCAGGCTCACATTTCAGTGTTTTAAGTTATGGGCCATTATCTTATTCCCTGGCTCCTCATTATGGTACTGATCCAAAATCAACAGAGGTTTTCCTCTGGCTTCAGCGCTTCCTGGATCAGGCTGACAGCCCCGGCACAGCAGCATCTGGCACATTGATGGCTGGTTTGAGCAAGCTGTTATCCAAAGAGAGTTCAGAAGAAAATGGCCAATAACATTTGAAGGCAAGGGCAGAGTATTATGGAAGAGATTGGCAGTGGGCATTTAAAAAGCACCATGAGGTGGAAAACAACAGCTCCCTGGAGTGGTTCAGAGATCCCTTGCAAGGACATGCATGGCTAAAAATATGCCCAGCTTGGCTGAATGAGCACGCAGGTGATAGACCAGGTAAGAACAAAAGGAGAAATGCAATGAAATTTCAGACCAAGCCCCGAGAAAAAAGTCCCCAGACAGACCTCTGCTTAGCTTCTGGAATACCCTCCAACAGAAAATAATGCCAAGCTATCAATTGGTATATTTAAATGCAGATTTGACAAAGCACCACTAAATACTCTATTGAGAACAATTCTACAGTAACAAAGCTATGGATGCTTTTGCAGAGGCTTTTTTCAGGATTAGGGTATGTGATTTTTAGGATACTAACTGGAAAAATTACAATCCTTCCCTCCTTTGAGATAAAAACCAAAGGATCCATGCCAAATTACTGTACCATATATGCAAATGCCTGAATGCAAATTATGTTGTTATCCTTGTGTATACTCCCAAGGAGCCATGGCATCTTTTAAGCCCTTTCTTCCTCACGTACAGTAGATGTAGCCATCCGTGACAAATTTGTGTTTTCTTTTCTGCGAAGTAATATACTGTATTCCTCAGTGGCAGAGAAGTGAATGGAGCTGCCATGTACAAAAGTTAAATGTTTACACCCAGAGGGCAATTAAGTCAGTTTTATATGATAATGTTATAAATGAAATGCTAATAAGTACTGTAAATGGCCATGTAATCACATCCCATCATTTGCCAATTATTAACGGGGGGGAGGGGGGGTGGAAGTGCTGAAAGCCAGCAGTAGAGCTGAAGATGATGTACTACTTTAAATGAGAAAATGCAGGTACTGTGTAATGTGCAGCCCCGACAGAGGCATTCTTATAACAGAAACTCAAATTTCTAAGCAATGTCTGATTTCGCCTTGTACTACCATGTCAGTAGTAGTAATAAATTTCTCTCACACAGCCATTTTGTTACAAGCATTGCCAAGGGATTTACAGAGATGAAAATCGGAATTTCAAAGGAACTGAAGTACACACCTACTTCAGGAGCTGCCCAGTGCCCGGGGGGGTTTGCCTGGGCCCCAGGGCTGCAGTGTAACACTGCTCTGGAAACTGTTTAGATGCTCTGTTGTGCAATTGTGTCCCAGTGAGAAGTCCTTAAACAGAACTTATTTGCTATACCCCTCTGCCAAAATGGTTTCTGGACAACCACCTTTCTACCACCTTGAGGGGCAATTTTAGACATCTCTCAACAAAGTAGGAATTTACTTTCAGTAAGGGGTCAGAGTCTTAAGTCTGAGGGGATGCCAGTAAAACTTTTCTGAACATCACAGATTAAAGCAACTCAGGCTGTGAACTACTGGGCACATAAAATCTTTCTAAAGAAACTGGACTCTGGTCCCAGAAGATGCATCACATGGAAGACGGCTTGAAACACATATCAAACTATTGAGAACTACTGTTGACCCCATTGCACACGTGACTAAACAGAAAAAGCCCACAAAGACCTCTTCCCAAACCAAGCCTTCTCTCAAAGATTCATGCGGGACCCAGAATCACTTTCTGCTCACACCAGTCAGATGCCACAAAATCTGCCCATCAGTTTGATGACCGAAGGTCAGAATTTCATCTGTTATGGAGCATTTTCCTGGACAGTCTCCCTGGGAGACAACAGGGAGGGAAATTGCTGGGTTACTGAAATGAGAAAAATATAATCAAGATTCACCAAATTAGCAAATAAATTAATATATCTCACCATAGCTATTACAGCATGAGGTCTTAAGTAGAACAGAAAAGTCCTTGTCTCAGTCCTAGGGTTCTCCTATGTGAAGGCACCATTTCCCAGAGCCAGTGTAGAGGAAAACCCTTTCACACTGACACATGCTTGTTTGGTTCCACAATAGCAGCACACATCCATTTTGCACCAAAAATGCAGATTCAAGTGCCTAAGTGCCAAGTCTTTTTGCTAAAGCAGCAAAATTATTGCCTTTTCATCATAAGGGAACTGTGTCAGGTGCTTTAAGGCTGTAATGCCTCCTTCAAGCCATGAAGAGCCACATCAGATGTCAGAAGACATAAAATTTTAAAATAATACCTTTGACATTCATTTTTTCATCCTTTGATCCCTTAGAGATCACATTTTCAAAATCCTGTCCCCACTAAAAGAGATCAGGAACTTTTTAAACAAAGTCTGAGAATCTCACCTAACCATGTGACTCCAGAAAATGAAACATTTTTTGCAGAAGAAAGGATCAATGGACATACAGCAACACAGAGCTGGCAAGAGTGTCCAAAGGTAAAGACTAGGAATGAACAGCAAGACTCATGTTCAGAGCTGCACCAGAGGACAGCGAGTGAAATAGGAATTACAACACTATCCAAAGAACTATACCAATTTTATAGACTTGCAGTGTTTCACAAAATGAAAGGCCTTCAGACACTCAATAGAGTTTCGTATCTGAAAACCTAGGACAGGATGACAAAACTCACAATACTACCATATTATATTTCTCAGTCTGAACTTAACTGTGGTACTTCTGACTGGGCTTTGCAGGTCAGATCCTGAATTTTCTATATCCTCTTCCTTAATGGGTATTGATCATAAGCACTGGCCAGAAGACTGCAATAAACATGCATAATAAACAAATATAACTACTGTGCAGGAGAAAATTACTTGACATTGATGGTAATTAGTGGGCAATTCCCATGCTTATATTTGGTTTTAATCAAGACCATGAAACATTTTTTTGTTCCTATTGTGACAGATGAAGCATGACAGACAAAGCAAGTCATGAGCTTCACCTCTGACTTGATGTAAGTAGAGACGAGATTTCTACAATTCACTGTGCAGAGCAGGCTGCAGCTCAGCAGCTTTGCGGAGTAAGGTAACAAAGATTCTAAAAAATCACAGAAACTACAAAGCACAAAGAAGAGTAAGTCTGCCTGCCCAAGGACATCTAGAAGGACATCAGTACACATGAAGCCTCACCTAAGTTTTAGCAGTGATGTAATCAATTCTGCAGCATCTGTTGTCTGGATGAGTAAGAAAAGAGTGAGTAGGCCCCCAGCAACATCACCTGAAGTCTGAGGTTGGTTTTGAATGTCACTATCCCTATGAGTGTGCTAAAATCAGGGGGAAGGTTAAAAGTTGGCATTTGCTTTTTGCCTGCAAGTGTGCAGGATGCCTGAGCACTGTGCTGGCTCTGCTCAGAGTCTTAATCACACTGACAGGCAGTGGTTTGAGCATACCTTTGATCCTTGGGGTTTGCCTTTGAATGCATAAAGAAAAATACTTCTCTTTGCTGAACTCCATACATTCCCTTCCCTACCAGTAATCTAGATGAACTCAAATCTATGAGTACCACCGGAAGGACCACAAGGACTACGTTGGGATTTTGTTTTTCCTTCCACTTCTGCTCAGTCTGCTTTTCTCACCACAGAGAGTAAAATAAAAAATTAAAAATGGGAAGCTCAGGCAAGCATTTAAAAGAGCAGCATCACATTCATTATCCTGCTCTTCATGACCAAGCCAGACACCAGGACCCATCCATACCCTCAACATGCTCTCCACTGGCACACTCTGCTCACCTTTATGGCCTGAACTCTGGCCATACTTGCAATGAGGAGCACCATCCTCCACACACATCCAAGGCTTCTTTAGCTGAGTGCTCCTGGCTGGAGAGGAAAAGCGTTTTTGGAAGGCACCATCTCAATGTTTTCCCTCAGGGCAACTACCAGAAAAGAGCAAGACTGCAGAGGAGAGGAACACCAGGCCACACCTATACACCTCGCCATAGCCTGGAGAAATGCCCTGACAGCCAGGAGCTGATGGATTCCACCAGAAGACTGCCTGCAGTGGGCACAGCAGGGAAAAGTACAGGACAGGGAACTGCAGTGTGTTTGATCTAGTGTTTAAAGCACTCTGAAGGTGAAAACCATGAACTAGAAATGGGAAAGAGCAATGCCAATGCTTCCCCTGCAGAATGTTTGCTCACTTCACACTCAGGAACAGCTTTTTAAATCCTTTCTCCCACTGGAAAAAGAACTCCACACAGAGGAATAAAAAGAAATCTCTAGCGTTCCTCGAACAGTGTTGAAGACCCGTATTAGACAAGGTGATTGTGAAGATCTCTTCTAACCTTGATGATTCTGTGATTACTCTGCTAACATGTGAACTTGTTTGCCACATGAAACTTTCCGATTTTCTGTGTGAAACACTAGTACAGTTACAGAAGGAAACAAATCCCAAGGAGTTTCCAGGAGCCATGCATATTAGGGGAAAAAAAGAAAAAACAAACCACATGAAACAAGGAAGCCAAAAATCCAGCAGGGATATCAAACAACTGATTTGTTTAAGCAACAGAAGACGAATGGGAGGAAATTTCAAACAGGTGAGAGAGATGATGAACAAGGGTTTCTAGAGTTAAGAAGCATGACTTAGCACCTCTCATGTAGATGGGAAAACTAAAAAATTTTATAAGATTTATGTACAAGGCATTCACATCTAAACATGATTCACAAATTAAACATGAATTGCAAGATGAGAGAGCTCCCCTTTCACCAGTTTCCCTGTCTTTCACAGCCTCCCACTGGTATGCATCAAACCCAGCTCAGGCCCCAAAGGCAAGCAAGCAGTCCTGGGCTACTGCATTGCCAGGAAGGATCCTGAATGCTGAATTCAGTGAAATGGCTTAAACCAACAGTGCAGTGAAATGGCTTAAACCAGATAGACAAGAATCTGTCTCCACATTCATGGGGGAGGGAACGTTAGCTGCAAGGAAAAGAAATAAAAGTCACAGCATTTAGTTTTACTCATGAAAGCATATAAGTATGTCTCAGTATGCCCAAGGAACAGAACTGTTGCATAGATAAATGCTATTCCTACATATTGCCATTTCTTTCCAAAATGCACACTTTTAATGGAACAATGCAGAATAGCAAGATATGCATAATATGCATAAAATGCATAACAGATTCACATTTTCAGTGGTTGAAAAGCCCTTCAAAACCACCTTAATTCCTCCTGAAAACATTTCTAGAATAACTAAAAAATATTCCATGCAATCAGAATACATCTACATCCTTGTAATGCAATCTGCTCTAGGTATGAGTCAGAAGGAGCTATAAGGTGAGCAATTATAACTGAGCCCCACATAGCCAGTGGCATAAGCACAAAAAATATGCAAGACTACAGGGGTTTAGAGTGAAGGGAGAAATATATTGTTTTTATTAAAACACATTAGGATCCCATTTGTCTAATTCCCATTTTAATGATGCAGCCTCTTGGCAGAAAAATAGCTTTNGTTTAACATCAAATTGATTTTTTTCTCTATTCTAATGAACAAGCACAAAGAGAAAGATCATTTTTGAGGATCTATTTTTATTGGGGAGAGACATTTTTGTCCATTCTCTTTTGGGGAAAGATTTTGTGGAATGGATCATCACTAATCTAAGTTACTTCTAATTGTAGCAGCCTATTTTCACGAAATTATTCCTGAGTGAAATGTAATTTCAATGGAAATGCCTCATTTATTTCTATTGATTTGAAAAACAGCCAGAAGATCGTTGTCCTGAACCCTTTGCAAATTTGTTACTTTGCAAAGCAGTAAGTTATTGATGTAAACAGCTTCAATATTAACCAACTAAAAAGTTAACTCTAGGAAGATCTATTGAGCATTATTTGACCAAAAAAAGAAAATAATTAAGTTGGGAGAGTCAAGGTATTATATACTTATCTCTTCCTTTTTTAATTTCTCCCTGAACTATTTAATACATTATTTCTCTGTTTTGTCATGTTTAAGAGGGCCAAGTGCTAGAACACAGTTTTCATTTAAAAATCAAGAAGCTGATTTGAAACTATCAATAGAGGTTTATAGATTCATCTTCACTCTGGGTTTGAAGAGGCAGGGAAAGCGTAATGATTACGAGAGAAATAAAGGAAGAAAATTAGGGAGTGGGGAGAAAGGTGTGAGGATGGGGTGGGAATGCAGAGAGCAGTGTGAGCAGCTAAGGAACTTTTCCAAATCAGAGGCAGAAGATGAAGGTAAGCAAGCAGTGTGAGCAAAAGCAGCATGCCAAGCAACAGACACACATCCCTTACACCCTGTTCCAAGGAGGAGTTAATTTGCTGTGACTCTACAGCATTTCTCACGTTTTGAAATATCAGTCAGGGCTCACTTTCTGCACCATTTAACTCATTACAAACTCAGTTTTGCAAACTCACTCATTGGAAAATCTTTATATTTTCACATGTTTAGTTAGATACAAAGGGGCACAGATGAGATTAAAATTCCCACGAAGCAAATGTTTTTGCAAGATACAGCTGTTCAGAAGCACAAGCCATTGTGGAGCTTCTTATCAAACTGTTACAAGAAGTAGGTCACTGCAGCTTCAGCTATTCAAATGTCACTCTTTCCTTCCAAAAATCAGTCACTGCTGGGTCTTGCCAAATAAAAGGCAAACCCCCGGCAAAGGGAAAAAAACCCAAAAAACCAGAGAGAAGCAATTTCCTACAACAACAATAGCAACTCATGAAATGGTACTGACTTTGCAGTATCTGCTGACAGAAATTGTTGTAAGAAGTCGAAGGAGTGTAACTGGCAAGACATCTGTCTTCAAATTACACATCTAAGTTTCTCATACATCGTTTAATGTTGAGGGAGTTTTGTTGGCTTGAGTAACGTATCCCTAAGATGGTTTTTCCTTTTCTTTGTACAATACTTTCTATGTTTATTCCTAGGCATAGATTGCTATCATGCTGAGGTTTTTTGTTCTCCTTTATTTCACCCCCCACCATCTCACAAACAAAACAAATACTCGCCTCCTCTAGTGTGGAGAGGGAGGTTGCTCCCTGCTTTATGGAGGACATCTGATGATATTAACAGGTCTCTGCACACTGTTTCCCTCCTGCCATTCTCACACAAGAGACCAAGAATATGAGAAAAATGTGAAACGCAGCAAGCTCATGTGTGTGTCATCCACTGCCTTTCTAGCTAGGGCAAACTAACATCAGAAACCAAGCCAAACCAGAGACTATTACCCAAAGTCCCTGAGGCTCTCTGCTTATGTTCTGAGGAGGTCAGGGTTTACTTACTCTGTGTAGTGCAATGATGAGTCCCGAGAATGTCTTTGCTACAACCATATGTGTCTGATACAGGGTACTCAGCTTCCTGTGAGCTGATGCGCTGTGTCAGAGCAGTAACACTTTTCTTTACCATCTGAAGCTCCATCACTGTTCTGCTTTAAGTTTCTGCTCACTCTGGAGGTGCTCTACAGCACACTATAGACTTACAGGTTAAAGAGACCAAAGGCAATCTAGTAGGCCCTGAAATCAATAAATAAGAGAGGGTATAACTCTTCTTTCCTTTTCATGTTATCATTGCTTGGCAATGAACTATGTCCCCCGTTTCCTCTAAAGTTGAGGGATCTTGGGTGCTTAGTAAATAATTTGAAAAATCAGGCCAGTGGCAAGCAAGACTGCTTAAATCTGATTTATAAACAGTTAACTGAACTTTTTAATGGATACAGAAGTATTGCCTTTTTGAAATCCAAGAACTTTCTTTAACTCTTTTGATCTCTTCATATACCCTGAGCTCCAAGAAAAAAAATCAGAGAAAAGCAGAGGCAAAAGGTATTTACAGGAATTCAATCTGAAACAGAATGGTCAAGAAGCTCCTGATCTACTAGGTTTTCAGCAGTTTTGGTTTTAACTTACGGCACAGCATCAACCTCGAAACAACACCAAGCTAATGGTGGTGCTGCATCCCACTTATGCTCAGGTAGGATGTCTTACCTGAAAATACATGGCCAGGCCTGAGTTCCAGAAGAGGGATGCTAGGAAAATCCACCTGCTTCACTGTGGAACAAATACAGGACTTTGCCTTGGCCAATAGGGATATTATGAAGTCTGAAATTACAGCTTTTAAATCCATCCATGCAGGTGAGAGTGCAGAGCACTGCTTGGACCTCCACTGCCCTGGAACATCCTCAGTACCACACAAAGCTTCTCTGTGGTATCCCATTCATTTACTGCCCCTACCTGCCTGCAAGCAGAGGGGAGCCAAACTCTGAGGATTCTGACTAGGAGGCCACTGAAGCAAAAGTGATTTTTTTTTCCTTGTCACTTACTGGTATTTCACAATTATTCTCAACAACCTTGTCTCCAGCGGGGGCTTTCCTGCCTTTCCCCATAGGCAGGGGATCCCCACCTTGAAAGCAGCTTACTCCAGGGCTAATTTTGGAAGGACAGGCTTTAACATCTTGCTACAGACACATAAGGATTTTTATTCAAAACAATGCTGTACTCTTCAAAACTGCAAACTGCTTCCTAAGTTTGTCTCTTTTTGTGCAAAACCAGGACACATTTCTACAGAGAATAAAAGTTTTTAATATAAGAGAACAAACATCTATTTGCATTTAGAGCTGGCTTTATAATTGCTCAGTCAGTGCTCCTGAAAAATCCAACTTATTTCTTCTTGCTGCCAAGGCGTTTATTACACATGCAAAGGGCATCTGTATGGCCTTTTTCCATGGAAAAAGCAAATAATGGCACCAGATAATAAGAAAAAACAATCTCCTCATATTGCAGTACTAAGTAGAGCACTATAAAAGCAAAATATGATATTACCCCTCAGCACAAAGTCATTTTCTCAGAACTTATCTGGGTGATGTGAAATCGCCTTGTACAGTACTGTAATGATTGACAGACCTGATACAAAATATCTACAACCACTATCATCTTGTGAGTTCAAAAGAGTGAAGACTTCCCCTTTTAGCAGGGAATTGCAGCAAACATTTCAGCTATGGCTGAATGGTATTTTTTGGTTGCAAAGACAGGAACAGATCCTGCTTTAGCACAAACTACTTTTCATGCTACACCCTGAAGTCCAAAAGCAGAGGTTACAAATGCAATAGCAGCATTTCAAATCTGGCCAGCCAGCATGTTCCTTGGTTTACCAAAAGTGATTAGTTTACCTTCTTCACAAAATAAGTCACTTAAAGAACTTTTCCACTGTATATTTTCTATTTCTCTAATCTCAAGGATGTGCTTCATAGTTGTACAAACATACTCTCTTAAAGACCAGGGAAAAGTTAATTAACTAATAACAGAAAAATTAATAAAACCTTTCAAAAGAGACATTACGGCAAAGAGCCATGACAGTACTGCAACCATGGGTCCAGTCTGTGCAGATCTATTCTCTGGTGTCTCTTCCACATCCATCCTACCTCTTTCTTCCTGAAAGGCATGGTGGAAGGTCCAAGTGGCATTGAAATAAAACCTGGGAGTAACTTGAGGAAGGACCAATTTGCAACACTTGGAATGTTTCCTAGTTTACCACAATACTCCTACCTATGTCTACTCCAGATGAAGAGATGAGTAGTGTAATCAGGGCAAGTCTGCTTCTTCTGGCACCTTTGTGGAGCCTGAGATATGGAGAGTAAGAAATACTGTCTGCTGAATGAAATAGGAAACGTGATTTACTTCCAGGTTCATCGGCCAAGGCCTGTTTCTCAAATATCAACTGAATTTAAAATCCCAAGCTCTGGTATACACAGCTCCAGTTGGATATGCCATTTATCTCTTCCAAGGGGGAAGCCTGGAAGTGTTTTCACCCTTTTACAGGGTTGTTATTAAATTCTACGGGATTTAGAGCTGAGCTTAAAATTCCAGTTTCTTTTCAGTCTACTCCGTAATCCGGGTCACAGGCCTGAGAATATTTCAGTACACTGTGCTTACCTGCAGAAACCTGACCTCTGTGCAAAAAAAGCATTAAAACACACAAAACAGGCACCCCTAAAAGAAGTGCTTGCACTATCAGAGACACTATTCTTTTAGCAATTCTGTTTCACTTAACACCTGCAACCCTCCCATTTTGTATCGGGCTCGAGCTCCTTCATACCTAGTACAAAGTGTCTTCTTAGTTTCAGTGCTTCATTTAAAACTTGATCTTTCAAGTGCCCACTCCATGTAATTTATATTTTCAATACATTCCCGATTCCCTCTCACCTGACATCCTGCCTTTCAAAAAGTAGGGTGTAACCTTCATGCACATCCACTCAACTTCTGCCTAACCTGTTACTTGAAACTTGTGAGGTCACAAATTATGGATTACACATGCTCCTTAATACCTGTATATTTCTTTCAAAGAAACCAGGATGGAGATGTTTTTACAAATCCAGTCAGTCTTCACCTTCCTAGATATATTTTGCCAGCCTGGCTCAAGTTTTCAGCTCCCCTACAATTCATAAATCATTCCCATATTTTTTTCCATTTTCCACCTGTGGATCTCCATGTTTCTTTACCAAGGAGGAACACATATTTATCTCTTTTAATGAATGATGGAGACAAATACATTCACAATCCATAGCAAGCTCAGTAATGACTCCTACAGATGGCTGTTGGAACTCTGTCACTAAGTTAGCAAGAGGGAGATCACCCTTTGCTACCTAGCAATTTCCACATGAGGAAAAGTTACACAAATATCTTACTTGGTTCTTCACAAAAACAAACCGCTTCAGAAATTTTAACAAATAAAAGAATAACATTCTGCATATTACATTATTGAGTAGCAACTCCATTTTTGTAATAGGTTACCCGAGCCTCAAAAAATGTGGTCAACAAGACTTTGTTAATTACTATGAAATGCATTTCCTTATAGAAAAGCAACAATCTGTCTTCCAGAAACACAGAGAAATCAAATAGGACAAGTATGATATTAGATCAGCAACTTTTTTTACTTCCAACACCATTCACTTTCTTTTTCTGTGATCTTAGCCAAACTATATGGGATTTGTGTTAGAAAAACGGTCTCTCCCTCTCTCTAGCAGGCATAAGCCTGACATTTTTTAACAGCTGGTAAGTTAAAATGGGCATATTCACATTAGTAAGATTTTTTAAAGTACTGAAGATAGCAATTAACTGCTGAAACAACTTTCTAAGGATGATAATGGCTGTCTCCATCTCTGGAAACTTTCAGCTAAAGTTGCTCCTTACTAACGAGTAATTACATTAATGAGATTTTTGTGGTTGTCTTTATTAGTAGATTAAAATACATTGTCTGAATTTATTTATCCCCAGGCTGGAATATAAATCACCAGAGTTTACCACATTCCTTTAAAGGTCAGTAAATCTATAATTATATTAATTTATCCTGTATATTGAAAGCTCTTACCAAACCAACTTTAAAAAGCAGGTCCAGTTTTCCTCTTTGTAGAATGAGGTCCCTGGGAGCATGTACAAAGCTAACAATTGGACAGGGGGAGGAAAACAGTTCAGACAAAGCATCCACGCTGAAACATTTAAAATAATTTTATTAAACAATCGTGTTTTACATGTCATCAGACTTAACCCCTGAAGTGCAAAAATGTTTCTGAGGTATTAAGACTGGAGGAAAACAGGCACAGTATTGGTTGTTAGGGATACCGCCCTACAGCACAGTGGAATTTGCAAACAACAGGCCTTTATACAGCACTTGCGGGATCAGAGAAAACTGAGAATAAGACTGTATTTGTCTTTAGCCTTGAGAGCCAGAAAGCCCTGATCATTAGCCAGTTCTGTCACATCTGTGAAGACAAAGACACGGTTAAACACAGGATGATGATAAATATCAATGAGGTGTTTCTGGGCCAATATGTACAGTGCCTGAAAAATGAAATTTAACTGCTGTATGTGTGACCAAAATCTCAACTGTCTATCCAGTCCAGCTTAATATGTTGTGTCTGTGGTGGCCTCTCTAGTACCAGCATTATTATTTACTCTACACAGCTAAGCCACTGCCTTGTGCTCCTGTTTGAGGGCACCTGTCATTCACACTCACTTCAGGTAAGGCTGAAGTACATCAGATTAACTAGAGGTAACTGTACAGTACTGCTTGTGGCCTGTTACCCTTCTAGTTGCCCTCTTCCCCTCATCCATGCTGTGAACAAGTCTAACTCATGCAGAAAATCTGCTAAAGAAATAAGCACTGATTGATGACTCTTCATGTGGAACTGAAAGCTTTATCTGAGAACTGAAAAACTCATGGGGCAAAACTTGCCCTTAACAATAAGCATATTAGTGAGAGTTTTACTCAGTTGCCAAAATGTGCTCCAAAAATAATTTTCTGTGAGGAACGTTTGGGTGATACTTGATACATGATATCGCCCCAAGCCAGTGGAAGATATATTTAAGAAAATACTTCAAAATTACAAATAAGTAAAGTCACTTGTTCCAAGACTCTCTTAGGTTATTTTTAGCCAAGACAGCTGAAAACAGATTCCTCCTGAGACACACTTGTTTTTGTGAAAATGTAATGACAAACGAGAAGTTTTCCTTATCTTACTAGGTGTTTATGAACCTGTGAATTTTTCTGAATATGTCAGCTTTTGTATTAAAGTGGCATACTTGGAAAGGTTCTCATCCGCAGCCTCTTCAGCTTTTAGATCTTACTGAGCAGATGAAGATGTGAGCTCTATTGTCAGCAACATTCATGGGCAAATGTCATGCAGTCTGATCGCAAACACAATTGAGATTCTCAACATTTTCTAGGCTTGTTACCAACATCACTGCTGCTTACCTACACAACATCATCTAGCAAATCTACAAATATAGAATAGCTGGAACAGAAGCTGGATACCACTGGAGTGTTGCCTTAATATCACTTTTTAATTGAATCATATTTCACAGATGAGAAAGGCAACCCCAAACAAAAAGTGCAAACAAATCATCACTTTCAGTTGAAAACTGGGTTCCGGATACCACTCAGGGCTGAACTGCTGGGCCAGTTTCTGTGCAGAAGAGTTAGAGAACATACAAAAAAGAAAATGCTTGAAATTCCTAGGACGACAATGCCTGAAATCAGCGCACTGGTGACTGCGTTCATCTGGAAAGGAGGTCCGTTTGGGTGAGCTGCAAGGAGAAGAAAAATTTTCAGGTAAGATCTGGTTTTATCTCTCACAAGTGCCAAACACTCCTACCTTTCCCTTCCAACACCCAATACACTGTATAATTGCAATGGAGGAACTAAAAGTAACTGTACGAATGAGCACCTGTCTACTTGGATAAAGCTTATCTAAACTATATTTTGAAAACAGTTATTAATTCTTTCAATAGTCAATCAATATCAATATCAATATCAATCATGATGGGGGATAAAGACATGTGCCTTCTAAGGCATATGCCTTGACATGTGTTATTTAAGGCAAGACTATCATTATCCAAGGACTATCAAGGGAAATACTTAAGGATTTGTGGCCTAATCAAGCTAATGAAAGGATTTCTTCCCCAGTATCATTATCTACATTTCAATTCAAAGCTTATATAAATCAGGAGACATGTCTGGCACTAGATATTGGACATTCTGGAAGCTAGTTGTGCACCTTCAGAAAGGACTTCTTAATATGTTTATCAATTCTCAGGTAGAAAAGGTGACATATTAATACTTATTGCAGTTCAGTAGGCTGTTCATGGACCAGTTGTGAGATAATGGTCCACATACATCCACAGCCAGTACTGTGTTTTCCAGCAGGAGGGGAAAAAAAGCATTTGAGTACCAATGAGCACTTGCCATTACCAGTGGTGGAGAGTGAGGTGAAATGACAACACAGTCTTCATGTGAGAGACCAGACTGCTCCTCCCAGAAGCAGCCACCTTCCCTCAACACCATTAATCCCACTCTCCTCACCCAAGAGAAAAGGAAATCAGCATTGTTGATCTGGTTACCCTCCCCTTCCCAACACTGTGCTCCTTCCTGACTGCTACAGCAGTAACCTCACCTCACTCTACCTCTGTGCTCTCAACAGAGACAGCAACAGGCAAAGGAAAGGCTTTTGCTTTGGGATGGAGAGGCTGTTTCTTTTGTTGGATGGGAAGGAAAGGTAGCAGCCATTAACACAGCAAACTGTGTGCAGCAAATAAAGAATTTCCTTTCTATTATTTTAATTATATCCATGGGTAGACACACACCAGGGAGCAATTAATTACAGGGAGAACTCTCCATGACAGACAAGAACAGTAGCTGCTTTTATATGTTCTAAATTAAGTAAAGAAAGGAACAAATAGTGTTAGAGTTCAGAGGACAGAATGGATTCCTTGTTCCACTCAGTCCTGTTATGAAGAAACACAAGGTGGAATGGCCCAATGTACCACTTGATCATCCTTTCTTAGCCATCAGCCACTCCTTGTTGCCAGCAAAGAACAGTAACAGATAGGCTGAAACAAGTGTTCCAAGTGCCCAAAGGAAAAGCATCCTAAAACTTAAAGAGCTGATCTCCCCTGCAGCCTATTTCCTTCACTGCCCTAGCAGGGCACAAGTTCTATCCGAGTTTCTCCACAGGCTCTTTGTGTGGTTAAACACTAGGAGAAGCAGAGCTGAAGCTCTGACCTTCTGGCTTTGAGATGTGTACCAAGCTAGACTGAACCATAATAACAGTTTTCCTGCTCTACTCCTGTGTGGCATGGGCAAATTTTACTGCTTAAGTCTGGGTTTGCGTCAGGTGGCTATAATGTACCCTTCACCCTCATATGCTGATATGCTGTAGCATCAGGTCTTCATTTCAATTTCATTACAGGAATTAAGAGGAATTAAAAGTTTCAATGTAGATGGTGTTGGGTGCACAAATTAAACTGAGAATTCCATGCTCACCAATTGCTTTCTTTTCAGTGCTTGTTGGTATTGACTCATTTAAGCAACAACAACAACAACAAAAAAATCCCAGTGCATAGATATTAATCAAAATGGTTCATCCTCAGTTCTGCTTCCCTCATAAATCCTCTCTAATGTTTCTTGGAATTCCGATTAACTTACCAAGCTGTGAATTGTTGGTTGGCGTCTCATCTACATTAAAAAAAAGGCATGTGTTATATTTTTTAAATACCTCTGCCTACCTCCTCCGCTCTTGCAACACAAAAGCCAATAAAGCCAGCTTTATTTTAAAAATACATCAGGTCTACTTGCCACATTGACTAGCACCTTTTAGCATCTCTGTTGAAATATGGACAATAACATTATTTGCATGTCATTGCTTCATTTTTAATATCAGGAGATATTAAAATATTAATTAAACTTTTTAATGTCTTGTGCAAAAACAAACCAATGACACCTTAAATCAGGAATCTCTTAATTGAAAATGTGGCCAGTTCTGTTGTCTCACTCAGTAAAAACACAAGCATAAGCACGGTATATGTAAGCCCCTTCACTTAATGATATTATAAATTAACTCTATAGGAAAAAACTTGAGTTTTACAAGAAAAAATACGTCAGCAACCATAAATTATTACAAAAAAGCCCTTTTCACCATGCTCATTTTCCTCTTGGCTGTTACATAGTGGCTTTATATTCAGGGTAACATTTCTATTTTGTCTTCAATCTTTACTCACTTACCAGTGTCCATTTCAGAATTACATTTCTTGTCATTGTTTTGGGTTTTTTTTTTTTTGTGCAATCTGTAAGCACAGTTCACATATACATTTGTTTTGAGCAGCTGTCTCCCAAACTTAAGGGAGACATCCATCAAAAGCTACATAATTTTAACTTCACAAGTAGGTACCTGCTTTGTTTCCATACAGAGACTAAAACATTTTCTTCTGTGTACGTCTCCTGTAATGACCTATTTTAGATTAACAAAAAAGAATAATGTTTCTCTGAAAATAGCCAAATGTCAGAAATATGAGTTCAGAAACACACAGGGGAAGGATCACCACGCTCTTGCAGCAGCACTACTCAGTTCCTACCAAGACAGCTGCATCAGCAGCTGCAGTGCCAGAACAGCTGGTGACAGGTCATGGAGGGGACCTGGCTACCTTGAGGAGCCTCTGTGGGTACTGGTGTGCACAGCCCAGCCCTGGGACAGCTGCAGCTCCACCCTAAATGAGGTAAGGGAGGCACTGCACATCTGTCCTACTGCTACCACTGCTGGCATACAGACTATGGTGAGCCAGGGGCAGCAGGTTTGGTGGGCTCTGGACAAATGTATCTGTGCTAAAGCTGCACTAGAGTTGGCCTTGAAAACAGCATAAGCACTTCCATGGAGCATCACATCAGTGCAAGCCAGCACTACAACCTGGTATTCCTCATTCAAAATCTACCCAAGTTTTTAAAAAGTTATCCAAAATTTTCCAAATTTATCCAAAATTATTCATCATGCAGTTTTGGTCAAGTTCTCTCATGATCTTCCCCATTTTAGTTTGTTAATTATAGTATTCATAAATCTCCTGGTTCTTACGAGTTTATTTTCACAAGGGAGCTTGAAAGCAGGACTAATTCCCTCTTTCTGATCCAGAAGAAAAAGGGAAATACAAGTGAGATTGAAAGACTTGCCCAATGTCACTCATGAAATTTGTGGCAGAGTTTAGAATTGAATCCCATTTTTTTTTCAGTACTTCCCATTAAACCATCCTTCTGTCAGCATGAGTAGAATGCTCCAAAAGCACACTATGAAGATGGAGAAATCAAAAAAGCTTTACCCACCCACCTTTAGAATGCCTAAAAAATTATTTTCTTTTTTTCAGACTTATTCATGATTTCATTTAAACAACCTCAACAGTTGTCATAAAATTATAAAATTGTTTATACTTTTGTGCCATTAAATATCCATCAGATCTCTTTGCTTGAAGCTATGCAATATTTAAAGATAATTAATCAGTATACTTTTTTTTAAATTGTAAAAATAGCATTCATAGCATTTGAATTATGAGCTATATTACCTACCAGGGGCTGCTGTACCAGTATGAGAAGCTGTACCAGTATAAGAAGCTGTATCTAGTTTCCATTCCTTGCCTAAGGCAGCATTACTCCAGCACACTTGTTTGGCTGAGCAAATCCATCACTCATTTCCCATATGTACTCATGTATGCAACTTTGAAGTTAGTTCTTCTCACTTTTTCTTGGTTAATCAGATGGCAGCAACTCAAAATGGGACCATGTATAATGCAAAAAGTCACTCATTTTCGTAGCAGATATGCTGCTCATAACGGAGCCTATTTGCTCTAGAAATGGTCTCTTGTCAGGTGGTTCCCCATGCTGGAGGGTCAGTTGCTCTCTTTGTATACAGGAACAACCACTTGGCATTTAAAGAAGGATTTTATTCTCAAGTTTTAAATTAGATTTCCTAGACCAGGTTCAGTCCTGCTCTCAGCATCCTAAACCTAAGACTGCTGAAATCAGTTGCTTAACTGCAACTACTTATAAATATTTGTAGTTTGTAAAACCTAAACAGCAGTCACATAAATTTTTTTCAGAGAGTGCAGGTTACATTTGGAGATGCCTTTTGTTTTTTCCTAAAACAATTGGCAATGAAAATGAAAATTATGGAATTTCACCCTCAATTTAAAGCAGTGGATTTTGGCCCACTGTTTAAAATTTACAATGGTTTTGTCCCATTTCTTTCTTATGGCTGAATCTAAGAATAGTGTGCACTAATTTTAAGGAACATGTAGATAAAAACCCAGAAGGAAGCTGGAAAAAATCGTGACTAGAAAGTGACAGTGAATATTCATTATCCATCCAAATTAAATTGCAACACTGAACACAGTACCTTAAATTCTATTATCTCCAGTGAAATCTGACAAAAAAAGAAGGCAACCCACCGAGTCTGGACTTTTATAATGGTCTCATATGTATAATAGTATCCCACAGGGATTTTATTGGAAGAGGAAGCATATGACAGCCAAACAAAAATACTAGCTCAAAATTTCTACTAAACAAAGTAGTAAAAAATGTAGCAAAAATATGTAGTAAAAATAAATATTCAGCAATAGTAAAAAAAATACTCGGCAAAAAGTGACTGCAAATTTACATTAAACTGCAAAACATTTCCCCAGGTTTCTGAAACTCCTGCAGTCCATACAGAAAGATTGTTTATTCCTACCACTCCTCGTAATGATGGGGCCAGCAGAGATCACAGCATTGCCAGATGTGCTCTGAGGGCGCCAAGTTGTCCTTCCACCGGCGTCTCTTCTTTCTCTGTTGCTGCAGATCTGAGTGGTCAATCAAAACAATCACAGATTCAGAGTGGAACAGAACTGTGGCCTTTTTGTGCTTTCTGATGTAACATGAACTTTTTGGTAAGCAATACTACAACTTTGATTTTATTTCTAAGTATGCATTAAATTACTTTGCAATAAAAATATCTGCAATATTGCCTAGAAGTGCATCTTCTAAATTCCTGGCTTCCCATTTTATTTTGCCTCACTTTGTTTACAAAACTACATTGCTGTTGAGTACAAGATCCATCTTATAGTATATTAAATTTTCAGTGGTTAATTTCCCAAAGCTATGTTTATAGACAGTTTTCCCCAACAAATCTGTTTTGCTTGACAATCCCTATTCTAGCAAGCTTCTCAAGTGAGAGTTTGCACATCTTCCATGGAGTTCTAAATAGCAATGACACACTAAAACAATCCCCAGCACTCTCATCTGGAATCTGCCTTTAACATCTGTAACCTATCATCTACGGTACTCAAGCATGCTTCAAACAAGAGCATTTCCTTAGTTTCAGCTTCTTGTGAAAGAACTTCAAAAACCTCGGAACGTAAATTGAATGCAAAACAAATTATGTAAATGTGTAACATAAAAATATAAAATAACATATGAAATTTCAGGAGTATACTGAACTGACTGCACTTTAAAATTCTAAATGGGAAGTAATTTAGTAGGAAACAATGCAGTGTCCTGAAGACATCACAGAAGTTTGTGTTTATATGTTTATTTAAATGTTTTCATTTCCAAAATTTATTTTTGTTCCTGATACTCCTAAAATTAGTTAATTTTAAATAGATATAACCTCATGAACTTCAGCACAAGAGTAGTTTTCAGATGATAAATGTGATGATAAACTCTAAGGGGCATGGTATTTCTTTTCACTGTGAGAAACTTACACAAATTTTCCTTGTCAGTATAACAGCACTTCCTATAGCTTTAACTTTTCCATAAATTTTATTCTAAGATATTTCTCTTCATCCACTGTGATGATGGATACCTTAGTACTGTACTAAGAATATCAACCCAAAAGCCATCTCAGAGTTGTTACTTTTAAAAATTAAGGACCACAAGGCAAAGAGGTCATTTCTCATATATTCAATAACCTGTGTTTTGCAGGTCTAGTATTATTTTATCTCCAGATGACAGCATTCATTTCCATATTCTTCATTAGTATTTTCACATTCCTTCAGATACAAAAAATTCTGACTTCAGTCTCTACAAGTCACTTTCATTCTGTGCCATCCAAACTTCCATAACACTTGTATGCAGAATTCCAGTGTGCCTATTTTATATCCAGATAATTACAACTTACTGGCACAAGAAAGGGACAGTCATCTGCTCTGCACAGCTTCGTCACACAGTGAAGGAAGACGGTGGACATCTTCTGGTTCTTGTGCTTCACAAAGCGAAACACCTCAAAGGAAAACCGGCCCATTTGACTCTTGCCGTTTTCAATTATGGTTGTCTGTGGATCCTTGTCACAGCTAGTTTTTGTAGAGAAGAGTGGAACCGGGATGAGCAGCTCTGTTAGTATTTTGAAGCTCTTAGCTGAGAATAACATAGCTTAAGCAGCAAGATCAACACTTTAGATCCTTGGAAAAGAGCACAGTGCAAATATCTGCAGACACAATCTGCCTGTAGGCTGCAGGTTTCTGTGCTGAAACAGTCTTACAAAAAGACTGGGTTTTTTGCAGCACCACAGCTATAACCAAGGAACCATTTAATTCCAGTGCTCAAAGAAACTTGAGACCTGAAGCAAAAAGCAACCAGGTATGCTAACCAGTATAAACAGGTAACTCCAAATGAAGACAGTACCTCTCCATTAGGTGTCACAGATAAAATTTAATCTGAGATATTGCCAAGATGCTTTTCAAAGTTCCAATTCAAATAAATGTTATTACTGGGAGTAGAAGTAGGAGCATCTATTTATATGCAATCATTTGCTTAACTACTTTCCTGGACTAAAGTCTCTGATTTTTTACATCACCGTCTTTCAGCACATTCACCTTTGGTAAAATAAAGGCTGGTTTAGCCATTCACTTTAAGCTTTTATGTAATCTCTAGTATAACTACTTTGGTTATATGCTTTTCTACCTTCATAATTCTTATGACTTAGCACCTGCTTCTATGTTTATGCTCACACACAAACAAGCTCTGACATGTTATCTATAAGCCTAGCCCTTGGTCCTAGTTCTTGCCTACTAATAATGCTTAAACTTTCCAGGCAGTTTAAGACACCACTGTTGAAGAGATTTATAACTATTTTTTTAAAGAAGGACCAACAAAATACTGGGTTTGCACAGGACCTACCTGAAGAAAAGATCATATCGAAGATCATCACTAGGGTTGCCAGATGGAGTGGTGTAACAGTAGTCCATCAAAACATTCCACCTGCACAGGAAGTAAAGGGATAGATTAAGGGAGCTGGCACTGCAAGTCTGGGGAGATGTGAGTGAGGTGAGATGAAAGGATGGTACCAAAAATCATACAAATAGGTAATGCAGGCTATTACAGTGAAACTGAGTTACTGTATTAAACAGGTCACATGCAAGTCATCCTGTTTCTTCAACTACTTAAAAGATTAAACAGCACAACTGTGGTATTGACAAATGCTAGGTTTCTGAATTTCCTACTGCAAGCCTGCTAGGCTTTTTCTTCCCAAGGGAAAGCTCTCACTTTCCCAGCAAAGATTCTATAAACATATCTCTGAGCTGTGTTCCTTCTCAAGGCCACAGGTGTTGTTTTTCTGTTCTGTTCCCGCAACATGGGAGATATGGGTTCTCCCACTTAACCAATGGTAATAGGGAGCTAGTCTTGGTTACCAGTCAATCAATTTAGTATTAAAAAGAGTGTTCCACTTGTATAGCAAAACTAAGCTAAGAATAAGCTAAGCTATGAGTCTTCTGAAATAAGTAAAAAGCTATAAGCTTAAGCCTTCTGATATATGGAGCCATTCTTAATACAGCCTTCTGATTCAAAGACCTTCTGAAATGGAGTCTATGTCTGTGTCCATGGGCAACAACTATCACACACAACATAGCAGCAGAACTTTATAAATCAAATAATTTGGTTTCATGTAAGTCAACCACCACACCAAGACACATTGCACACCTTCTCTCAGATATCATGGCCACGTAGGACTAGAAATCAAAACCAGACCACATTTAAAAGCCCTAGATTTTCTCACTTGGTCCAACAGAGGCCTTTTATTAAATAAAAGCAATACAGGATTTAAAGTATTATTCAGGAAAACTTTCATAACGAGAGCTGCAGCAAAATATGCATTCACTGCCAAGGACCTGACATCCTCCAGCTGAGAGCAGTAATTACTGAACACCAACCATTATTTTGAAATACAAAAAGCTATGAGGAAAGACAGATGCTTCTAAATCAGATAAGTAAGAAGAGGTGAAAAGCAAGCAAGACAAGAAATAACACCCTCTATGGTACCTGCCATCAAGGTTGGTTGCTCTTACAGCTGCATATATTTTGGTTTTCAAAGGTAAACCTGTACTTGGAATAAGGAGTTGCTGGCTGTAGGTTGAATCCTGTAAAACAAACATTGCCTCAATTGTAACAGAAATTCCACTCTAACAACATATCTGCATCCAGACTGAGCTCTCAGCAATTTTTCTGACCCTTCTGTGTAGAACAATTGTTTACTTTGTCCTCTGTAAGGGAAGAAGCAAAAAGCAGTGCCAGAAAAATTCCCTACAAGTTTGAATGTAAAGACTTTACTCCATGCAAAAATTTGGGAGAATATACGATTTTATAAGGTGGTTGGATCAGTGATTATAGAAAACATATAATTCATTGACACTTCAGTAAGCCTCCCAGAGCTTACAGACACTCATAGGAGCTACTCTGGTTTTCTAACAGAAGAGTTACTGGATTGCCACACTGCACTGTTTCCCAGGAAAGGTTGCTAAGATTATTTGAATTACTGGAGATAGCAACGCCATGAGATGTTATAGATGTTAAGCTATAATCTGTCAAAACAAAGGCATTCTGTTATGCAAAGTATAGTTTCTATGGAAGCTGGCTTGTTGAAAACTACAAGTCACAAACATTTTCATTTAAATTCTAGTATTTCAAAAGAGCTGTTTCAAGAAAGCTGTATTCAACATAAAAGTTGGGAATGCCCCACATATTACTACTTAAATATAGCTGTTTTACTGGGGCTTTCAAAATCTAAACCATTAACATCACTTTAGCAACAAAGCAATGAAACAGATCTGTACAACAGATATTAATTGAGAATATCACAATGCACTACCTGGTAAAGTCACCTATGTCAAACACTGTGCTAATGCAGATAGCACAGTGACTCTGCATGTTGGGACCTCTTGTGAAAGGTCAAAACACTCAATACATTTGAAAAAAACTGGTAAATAGGATTTCAACCAGGTTTATTGTGGCAAGCAAGACCATGGCAAGCAGCAGCTGACAGCAACAAGGTTTACACCAGAGACCAAGTGACTTTTTTCAAAGGTAACAATGCCAAAATTAACAGCAGGCCCAATATCTAATCTACACAGTATCAGAGGCCTTCAGGTAGGTTTGCCTTCTTTCAAATTCATTATGCATTTCTATAACACTCAGCTCTGCCACATTTTGCAACTGATTAAAAAGTGCAAGACCCTCACTATTGCACTCCATAGTTACTCTTTTATTCTTTAAGAGCAGTTTTTATTCATTTACACAGACGTTTGCAAAAAGGCATAAAAGCACATAGCCACTTAGGCTCTGTGAAAGCCCATTAAACATTTTTCCATTAAACTCTGAGTCTATCATAACAGGTCTTATCTTTCCTAACAATGACACGGACTAGCATCACAAAGTAAATGTAAACAACACTTTGTGACAGAAGACAGAGGTAGGCTTAGAAGATGAAGACTCAACGTTAAGAAATAACACTACAGCTAAATTTGGAGAAGACAGCCACTTGCAGTCAAGAAACAAATCTGTACATATCCCCTCACTAATATCAAGGGTGAGCATGAGCCTTGAGGCCCCTCCCAAAACCAGGACTACTATCAGGGATCAAGTGAGCCCACAAGACAGCAGGTGTCCAGAGGCACGCCCAACAGGGAAAAATGCAGGCAGTGCACAAGCTGTCCATGTATTTATCCAGCTCTGGGAAGTGAAGCAGAAGGGCATATCCACCACTGGAATCTGCCAGCCTTAGCAGTATTATTCATGGCAGTGCTACTCACTAGGGCAAGTAATGTGACTGCTACCAGGAAGAAAAGACACCACTGTTCATGGGCAACTTGCAAGCTTACAGGCGTGGGCAGGATGAAAGCACATTTTGGCACAGGATATCTGAGGAAAAAAACGTGCTCAATATGAGCATCAATAGCATTTATTCCTGACTGTTTTCTGAACTGGTCCCTGAAAGGCAGTCAGCATGCAATGGTCAATGCTTGGCTTGACTGAGAAATTCGCCTACCTTCATTCTGCACCATCTTTTTGATCACAGGTTTATTTAAAAATGAGAGAACTATAATCATCATTTTACCAGATTATAGGTTGTTATTTGGAGCTCTGCTCTTTCAAACAAACATTATTTTTTAGGCAATGCCATTGAAAAATGTCCTGCTGCAATATTTATAGCTCGTTATGTTCAAAGCATAAAGCATTGACTTTTAAATCAGTTGCATGAATTATAACTCAGCAACATGATAGCATGAATAATAATGCAAAAAGAATCAGATTCATAATTTATAAAAATGATGCTTGATAGATTAAAAAATTGATATTTAAATCAGGTATTTAAAATGTATGAGTGAAAATTTTAATCAACACAAAAATATAATTTCAGGGATTAATGTTAAGTAGAGGTCCTTGCATTTTTCATGTTTTAGTGTCACTAACCCATTTACATGGTAAAAGCTTTTACAATATGCATATTCAAATTATCTAAAACATAAGGAAGAAGCATTGTATGAAAACTGTTATAATTATTAACCCTTATAATCTCTAAAGTCCACACCGTAAGGCCACACATGCATCAGGCTATAGACTTGGAACTGATACATCCTTCACAGATGATCAAAACACTCTGATGAGGCTTGAACATAAAAATACCACAGCCAAAGTGCTACAGTTCATTGCTATGGGAATAGGTCTGGAATACATTTACAGAATACTACAGGGTATTCTCTGTTTAAGCACAAAGCACCTATACACACACAGAGAAACATAATAAATGCACACAAAATATGCACTCTGGAGTATGATTGTTATGGCTACAATTGATTAGCCATGTGGCACTACCAACTGAAAGCCAGAGCTGTAAATTGAGGAACATTATAAACACAGGACAAAAAGACTGTGTCTGTCCTCAAAGACCAGCCATATAAACACAAGAAAGCAGGTAAATGCAAACAAAAAGGAGAAAGGAATTCAGAGATGAAAGATGCCTGGAAGAAAAGCTTGGCTCATGGGAGGAGTGGGAAGGAAACAGCAAATTATTAAGAGGAATCTATACTTTTGTCTGCTAAAACAGTTTGTATCCACATAGTGCAGACATTAATTTAGTCCAGGTCATACTGTGTTTTATACTCACATTGTAAAGCAACAAATTCAGAGTGCTGATAAATGTACCGTTGTTCTCTCTTACAGAAATAGCAGCTGATGACCTAAAACAGAACCAGAAACCAAAAACCATCATGAAGAAAAATACCTTATTTTTGGTTTTGCATACTTCAGTGGGTTTTATCATTAAAAAAACTCAATGAGTCATAACACAAGGAGTTAATTTATGCATTTGGGTTATGAACCTGAGAAACAGGAATTTATAGTGGAAATACTGACAGTCTTAACTATGCAGAAAATAATGGATGCTACTGGAAACACGAATCAGAAAAATAATTAGCAGAGAGGCAAAGTGACAAAAAGGAACTCAATTATGTAATGTACAAGGTTTACTCATGAAAATATTTTTTCTTGCATTCTATATTTACAAGCTTACAAACTTTTTTTTTTCCTGCTATAATTTTTGAGAAGAACATCTGAATTTTAAGGGAAGTTTTACGTTATCTAAGGCTCTCTTCATAACAGCAGGTCTTCATAAATTATATTGTCTCATATAACGATGCTACATAATTTTCTTTTCCCTTGCTACACTTCTTCTTTTGGGGCTTTTTCCTTTCCCTTTACTCTTAAACAGCCAAAAATTGCTACATGGACAATGGTGTTATGGCATGCACATAGGATAAGCATGGGGATGAAACACACAGAAATGAAAAAGCACACTTACGAAGCAAGCTGGGTGTTGTTAACCAAGTACTCCAGTGGGTAGCTACAGCTAAATTTGTACAGCAGCCCAGGCAAATAGCTGATAATCGTTGGTGGGTCTGGTGTATCAATATAGCCTGAAACATTACCTATCTGTACCACTGAGGTATTTCCATAAGCATTGATACCTCGAGCTGAGGATACCTATTGAGGAAGAGAGAAAATTACTATTAGCTGAAGTTAACTGTGGAACAAAAAAACATAAGGACACTGATGATTTAGCCCACAATTTACCCTGAAATATCTTCACTAAAACTTCCAAAAATTAATTTAGTTTAATAACATCTTCCTTGTGTTCTGTTTTTCACCTCCCTGGAATCATGCATATGAAATTCACAAGCTGTATCCCTGTTCTTAGAACAGACTTTGAGCAACATTTGAAAATAATTATGAATCTTGGAAGCATATTTTTGGCACTATTTTTTGGTAGGTACTTTTTTTCTCTACATTCTCAATGAATTCATGCAACTTATTGGGAAAAACTAAAGTAACTTTTCTATTACAGTTAAAAAATATTACCTTACAATAAGCTTCCATATCCAATAAAAAGGCCAATACATAAGCAATTTTTTTCACAGAAACAATATTCTCTCACTGTTGAGCTTCAATTTGGACACATCAAAAATAAGGTAATTTATAAGCAGACACAAGCCAAATAGTTGAATTTTGAGTGTGTGGCTTTGTTTATATTATATATTTCTAAATCTTAAATATAAACTATAAACTGTCAGAAATTACAGAGCTGAAATGTAATATAAAATTAATGCCAATGCAACCTAAATTTCGTCCATGGGCACATGCTCTTCTGTATTGCTCAGCTCACAGAGTGTGCAGAGCCTGCAAGAACACACAGTCCTCAGGAAAACTGAGGGACACTTCCCTCCTGGTACCAGCCCAACCTCACTCCATCTGTAGCTACTGATCTGAATAAGGGGGTGGCTTGAAAACAACTGGGAAGCAGCACAAATTCCTTTCTCAGTAGGCACATACATAACAGGGCAAATTAATGTGGCACTGGACTTCTACTGCAGCATTTCTTTTGTATAACTGTATTAGCAAAACGGATGTCCTCAGTAGCTTTAAAACATGTGGTTTCTTAAAAAAGCATTTCATTATGGAAGAATCATCCCGAAGTGCACATGAGTTGTAACATTTTGCAGTAAGTAGCACAGCAGGAATTTTGATTTCTTTGTCTACTGAAAGCACACCTAAAAGACAGAAGCAGGCATGCATTTTGCCCATAGAGTACTTAGTAATTTTCTAAATGGCACAAAAGTGTTGAAAATATAATTTTCCAGGATCTGAGTTTTGCCTAAACAGTACAGACTAAATTAGTACAATCAACTAAAGCTTTTTTTAATTTCTTCATCATCCTACCTCCATAAAGTAAAAAACTGAGTCTGCTGTATTACAGAAAGACATGGGTTTTACACAAGTTCTGCCTGAACTGTTGTCTTTCCTCTATTTTTATTTAAAATTAGCTTGAAAGTCTTTGTTGTGAAACACTGCCAAGAAATGCAGGGGACTGTAAAACTCCAGTGTGGGGAACATGATAAGAAATGCTCCCCGCTCCATTTTTCTCTTCATTTGGGGCACAGCATAATTAAAAAAAAAAAGATGGAGGGAATATTTTTCATTCTATTTTTAGCAGCTGCTACTTTGTATTCAGTGCAGCCTGGTGGGGGACTTCATAGGGAGATCCAATTATTTGGACTTATCACACTGGGGGATCTTTGTATTTTGTTTTCTAAACATCAAGCTCTTATGATCATGATCACCTAGCAAGTTCAGGTAGTTTACAGGGTCACCAGCGACACGGGAACAGGAAGACGTTGTTGCCTGGAAAATTCTTCTACTGCAAGTTATGGAGGTGCTACAGCTGGAAAAGAGAGTCTTGAATGGGCTGAACTGGTTTTTTGTTGAAATTTTAGAAGAAAACTCAGCCTAAGGCAAAGAGGTCACAGAGCATATCAAACATGTCAGCAAAATTATCAGCTACAGAACAGGGGGTTTGTTATAAAAACTGACAGGGATTAAGTACAAGTAAGAATTCTGGAGAGAATAAAAGCCTTGAAAATAATACATTTTTTAACTTGTTTTCTTTGGGTTTTTTTTAAAGTTATTCATAGGTACTTTGATATCACTCAATGTGATACACCTGAACTGTGAAACTCTCCACTTCTGCAAAATCTAAGGCATGGTCAGCAAGAGTTTTAGAAACACCTTGGAAAAATCTCATTCTTCCACTGAAAAAATACTTAAATTAAAATGACACTTTCTAATCAGAGGACAAATGTATGTCCCATCATATTTTCTCAGTAGTAATCAAGATTATAAATTACCAACTTTCTCTGGTTTTCTTTGATGTATGCAATATGTTTCTAACTGGGTAAGACAAAGTAAATATTATCTATGAGGGACACAATGCTGTCAAGAGCATTCACTTGATCCTATGTATACATAGCCATGCTACAATTTCACTTTGACTTTGTCTTACCATTAAAGTGTTTCCACAAGATTCCAAAGTACTCAGATTGATGATGAAAATGACCACTGCTGGAAGGGTGTTGTTATTGATGAAGCCCCTGCAGTGGGCATCCCCATGTTTCCCATTCAGTGCCAGATCTGTCTCAGAATAACCAGAAAAAAGAACTGTGCAAAAATTTATCTTCATAGTAATTGTCTGTACTCCACAGAAAACATTGATATCTCGCTCAGCTGCAAGAAAAATACAGGAAATGACATTGTAAGAAGATTTGAAGCAATCATCAAACAACTATTGTAGCAGTTAGTCTAGCATTGTGACTTCCAATCAAATAAATTTTTAGATTTAAGTTACAGCAAAATACTAAAATTGAAAGGTAGGAATTGCATTAGTCTGAAGAATAGATTTGACTCCATCACTTCACTAAAGAAAAAACCAAGAATTAATATCGTAACATGGTGTAACCAAGTAAGAAATGCATTAATCCCACAGCAAATCTTTTAGTAGCACATTCATAAAATTAAACACTGCAACAGAGTGTAAAACAGCAAGTGGTTAAATATTTGGAGTCTGATTAAGCAGCCTCCTCTGAAACAGAAATTCCCATCAATTTTCAGAAATTGAGAAGGCCAAGCTCTGCCTCCCAGACCACTCTGGCATGGAAACTGGGTACATTTTTCTGAGTTGTCTGGAGTCCACTTCATATGAGATCACAGTCTCAGGCTGTGCAGGCTTTGAAGTACAATCAACAGCATATCAGAGTAATTTATTATGATCTCTCTAAAGTTGGTTTTCCTTGGGTTTTGCATTTGGTTTGTTTTGTTTGTTTTTTTTTTTTTAAGAACTATCAACTTGAGCTTTAATGAAAAATCAGTTGGCTCTTGAAAGACTGTGATCAATACCACAAAGCATCTTGCAATCTTTCATTCTGTGCATCATGACAACACAAAAGACCTAGAAAGAAGCAGCTGTTAAAACTGATCAATTTTTGAACAGCAAAAAAAAAGGCTTTGGACAATTTGACCTTTTATTCAAAAGTTCTGAAGATTTTTATGTACTGAATGGAAAAGCGTCAGGTTTAGATACAGGCACAAGCAACAGATTGTTTTGCTTTATGGCTATAAGACTGCTCTTCTTTAAGGTCTTCCTTGCCTGTAGATGGCTGGGGGGCTGTTCTGGTGTTTCCTCCAAGTGCTTTACAAAAATACATACTACATTGTATTAAACACAGACATTACTCCTTTATAGAACTAATTTATTACATCTGCTTAAAGATTAAGGGCTATTTAAAATTGCAGAATAACTTCAGTCAATACTGTACCATTAAGCCCACTAAAATGAATTGTTTCACTGCGTAGTCACAGCAGAGAGGAAATGAAATTTCCATTACAATGAACTAGTTCTTTCCCCATGGTACAGGAGCACAAGCAGTTTAATTTAGACAGCTTTAATGGCAGCTTTTAAGCCAAAACAATCAAGTGCAGAAAATAAGAGGCCGAGCTCATCCTGAGCTAATGCCATGATAAATGTTACTCACTGGGTGTAAATTTGGGCAGAAAGGTACTGGAGGCAAGACAGGAGTTGAAGTGACTTGGCATGAAATTCTCCTGGTCTGTACACAATCATAATCCCACTAATGCAATGCACAAAGATCAGGAAGCAGCATGCCTTCGTTTTCACTGCAGGAGGACTTCTACAATCCATTTAATGAGTGTACTAAGGTACAGGGGCCAGTACAAAAAGGGGAATGGAAAAGTGTGCATTTATGCCTCCATGGACTGATGCACAGTCAGGAAGTCACGAATTGCAGGATGTAACAAAGTACTTCAGTTAATTTCATAACTCACTTCAAGCCTTTTCAAAAAGCAGAATAATAACTTTACCAATTAAGTTACCATTGCTGCTTGCAAAATTACTGTTTGACACTATAGGGAATGAGACTATACCATACAAAACCAACTTTTGCATGATACAGGAGGATAAACAACCTTTCCAGATTTAACCTTTTCTGCCCACTACTTCATGAGGAAGTATTGCTGCCAAATTAGTCCATTCCGGAAATAAAACATTTTTTGTTCAGAAATTTATCTGAAGCCAGTCTCAAACAGATCTAATGCCCTCTTAGTTGTTAAATATCTAGCTTATTTCTTGACAATTTGAGAAGGTAAATATTATTCCTATGTAAGTTAAAAGAAACAAACAAAAAAATGTATTTGCATTCCTGCAGTAAAAGCTTCTCATTTTCTGAGTCAGAGGAGCAATTGGTTTGAAGGTTATGGCACCCAGCTGATGAAGCCTTAACTATAATGGCCTCTCTGCCACAGAGTTTCCATACAGGCAAACCACTTGGTTTCTTTCTAAATTACACAAAGACTCAAATCACACAAGCTTTTTACAGCCAGAAGTGCTCATGATTGTCTTTCAAGCAAGAGAGTATAGCAAGAGGCACACAGATCCTACAATGACAGAGACCACCTTGAATTATGGGCAGACTCATGGGGGCAAATGCTGGTAGCTCCACTGACCATTGCTGCTCTGTTACCCCTCCACACATTGAGAACTTACCCCAGGGCAGGCAGCAAAAAAACCCTCAGAGGACAAAAGTTTCCAGAGAACACCATTAATATAAGTCATTCTATCAGAAGAGGAATGAAAAGACCTGTGTAGTTCAAAACCAGTTTCTCCTCATGAACCTCCTCTTTGATCAAATCACTGCTTTGATATCAAATTAAAATGCATAGTGTATGTGAAAAAGCTGCAACATTTCTTCAGTTCCTACTAAGTTCTCAACAAGTACTTAAGACAAGATCCCCCTCAATCAAAACAGCATGTCCCAACTGGAGACAGACTGCTATAGCTCTATGCCACAGAAGCCTTCTAAAAGCTAGGCTTTATTGCAACGCAGAGCTAAAGATTTTTTTCCCTGTGTAAGCTCTCTGAATGATGGCAAGATCTAACCTAATTAGATATTCTCTAGAACACATCTAGCTTGGTACGAAAAAATCACTGCATTTTCAGTCTACCAAAAATAGGGCTATTTTTCCTTCATTCCTGATGACTATTGCATACCTGTAGTCTAAAATAAACCTGCAAACTGCAGAAACAAAAGTTTTGTTTGATTGTCATCCTATTTATACAGCACCATTCCTATGCAAGAAGTCACCAAAGCAACGAATGATAAAAGCACAAACAAATGAAAAATGGATGAGCTCCATGGTTCCTCTAGGAAGGCTTCATTTGTCCTCTTTGTTGAAGACAACTTCTGTTCCTTATCAACATGTAAAGAAAAAGAGGAGACAACTTCAACACCCAATGGCTCCTCCAGTATCAGCACATCATGCTTGGAATTCCAGCTGACAGCAATAAAGACTCCTTGTGTGGAACAAATAAGGAACAAGAAGAAAAAGCTATCCATAACCAGGTTCTGTGAATAGTATTTCAGCCTGGAAGAGACCGGTTTTAAAATGTTCTCCTTTTAGACATCTCCCTCACCTCTCCCCTTACATTTGAACCCCAAGGGCCCTGAGGGAGCATCCCTGAAACCACAGCCTGAGCCAAGTGCTGGGGAAGCCAGCACAGGGAAAGTGAGCCTCTCACCCATCTTCAGCAGGCTCAGCTCCGCTAGCCCCAGCACATTACATGGCAGATCCTTCTGCATAGTGAAAATAACACCTGTCAAATTTGGGGCAAAAGGGGTTCCTGGCTTTTACCTCCATCTCAGATGCACAACTAACAAACAGAATTATTTTTCTTTCCTAGCTCCCAAAATCAACAATAAGACTGTTGATTAAATCCTGGACGTTGAATCTTTGCTGCCTCAGATGACAAACAAAGAAAAATCAGGACTCTGCTCTCAGCTCATATGGCCAGTAGGAGGTGGTTAGAATTTACTCTAAAAAGAATCTATTTGCTTGTAATCTTAACAGATTTTCTCCCAAATCAATGAGATTGGCAGACATGTAATCTGATATGACTCATTTTTATGAGGCAGAACTGCAAGAGGGCCCTAAATACCCTCAATAAGAGCTGAATTCAACTTGCAGGTATCACATTGCAAATAAACATTGACACAGAGCACCTGCAAAAAATGACCAGAGAAAAATTTTAAAACACATAAAGAGGAACATAAACTTCCCTCTATCGGTTGCAAACCTCTCAAGAAGCCTGAAACAGGGACCAAATAAGCCACAATTACATAAGAAACTCAAAAGGTAGCTCTGAAGCAGGTGGGCAAAATTCACTCACACTTCAGAGGTAAGCCTTCAAAAAGTGATACTAAGAAGAGGAATATATATCATTAATATAACATATAACATAACATAACATAACATAACATAACATAACANATATATATATACAAGTATATATATATACCAGTAGCAACTGATTTTCTCAGGAATGTAGACAATATATTTCATCTTTGCATGTCTTATTTCTCTGTTCTTCATGTTCATATTGATTAAGTGGAAAAGAATCAAACCCACTCTTGGTCCTTATGTCAACAGAACGCCTAGCAGTGTGATAGCGACACAGGAATCAATAAACAGACTTTCTGCCTTCTGCTGACTTAAATTTAATAAAAGAGCTGTCCCTGCCTGAAAAAAAATCAAAACTTTTATTATTCAGAAAGCAACAACAGGAGCGGTATTACAGTGTAATACTACACTGAATGTTTGTTACTGAACTATTCAATTCAATCACTATCTCAGAAAAACAAGATGTGAGAGAGACAGTATTCACAGCATTATTATTATTATTATTATTATTATTATTATTATTATTACTACTACTACTACTACTATTGCTATTGCTATTGCTATTACTATTACTATTACTATTACTATTACTATTACTATTACTATTACTATTACTATTCTGCCCAAGATACAACTGAAGCAGGAAGGATAAGCAATGTAATAGAAACTAAAAGAATCCTTTGCCTGAGTAAACCCTGTTACCATGCCACCAAGATTGAAATTTCATTTCTATTTCTCATCATATTAACAGCTCTGAACATCCAATGTGCCCAAAATTATTTCGTTCCCATTTTCTTAGAGGAAGGAAAATACATCATCCATAGACATATCCCATTGCTTCACCTGTCCCGAACCAAGGAATTAATGCTCAAGTGAGGCACTAAAATTTTGCCACCAAGTTCAATTTGCTTAAAATAGGTCTATATGTCTTTATTTTACTAAAAGGATATAATTATATTCTCTTACCCAGGAAAAGAAAACTATAAAACCCAAACATGAAAGAAAACCCAGTTAGAAGTGTGAGAGTGTTAAATCTATAGAGAATATTTACAACAATATGAGCTCTGGTGAATGTCTTCGACAATTTAGAGCTCTGGCAAAAGCAGGTCAAGCCCCACTGGTGTGAGGGGAATTGTTTGCCTTGCTACCAGGCTGAATTTGACCCATTGTGCAATTAAGAAGAAAGTAAAGTGCAGCATTAGGCAAGTTCATTGTCACAAAAACAGTTAACACTCACTTAATGTGGAGTCCTACCCCCAGGCTTTAGACAGATTTAAAGCTCTGTATTTAAAAATAAGCACTGCTTCGAACCAAGCCATTAGAAAAAAAGTTTATTAAATACTTACCAGGAAACCTGCTATGGAGGTTAGCATCACAGTTGTATCCATTGAACTGAGCAGTCACTGGAAGAACTTTAATCGTCAGCAGGAGCAGCAACCATACCTGTTCCATTGCAAAACCTAGCAAAAGATTAAGTGGTTATTACACACATCTGTTCATTGCATTAAAGATGCTTGCTGCAAACATTCTCTCTCTCGGGAGGTGATGGTCTCCAGCAAAGGAACTAGGGTAAAGCTCACAAGCTTGTGGGAAAGAGGTCACAGACAGCAGGGCCCGTTTCTCTGCTCCTGCGTAATTTCTATTAACTTCTACAACTTTCAATCATAACTTGTGGGAAAATAAAAGGCACTCAAGGATAACAGAAAAGGTAAAAAAAAAAAACCCTATATTGATATATTGATAGATTAGAATTGCTTGAATATTTAAATTCCAACTGTTTTTCAATATTTCAGTGTAAAAATTCCTTGAGAAAGACATCTTGGCTAAAATAAAACTATTGTTCCAAGTAATGGAAAACCATAGAAATAAATGCTTAGGTCGGCAATTCTCAGGCTCAAGATGCTACAATAAATTTTGGTTCATATCTATTTGCCAAACATTTGTTCTTTGCAGCACAAATGCAATTAAATTTAGCTTACACAAAGAGACACTTGCATCTGTTTGAATTGTATCTGGCAATCAGAACACAAGAATTTCTAGTGTCCTCAGTAATGATTCATCTTGCAAGGAAAGCTCTAAGGTGTAATACCTGTGGAATTAATCACAATCAAAAAAAACACAACTCCTTATACATGTCTTTCGAAAGCATCCCAAAATATTGAGACTTTTTTCAGTGAACCCAAGTGCACTAATTTTTGTTTGGTTTATTTTGTTTGTTTGTTAATATATGTAAGATTTTGTCTTTCTAGAGAATATAGGTGCTGATGTAGACTCCAAATGTAGCAATGCTCTCCACTTGCCTAGACAGGAACTCAGCAATTCTAAGATTTAGGAAATTGTTTCCTCTAGGACTACAGATCACCTCTCTCCAAGTGGATAAGGAACATGTGCAATCTCCAGAGATATAGCACACCTGAATGCAACCATACCTGGCATGGCAAGGGACTGTTCCTGCATTGCTGAGAAGAGCTGGCCACAGCACATTGAGAGAACATTTGAGACAAACCCTCACTCTTTACTGGATCTTTCAAGGCTACACAGCGTTCTGAGCTACTTCTCCTCAATAATGCAAGGGCTTTCGCTAATTTTCAAACCATGCTCATTTAATGCTCTGCGTTGAAAGAAAGACCCTTGGAGGACACTCCCACATGCTTTGAACAGATCAACTCCAAGAAAATACTGACCCAAATTCCTCTATAAAGTCAAAGGTATGTCCAAGTGTACAGCCAATTATTCCTGTGTAATTCTGCTTGGAAGTACACGGAATAAAACTCAGAATTGGAAACACCACCTTCCAGCTAGGCATGCACATTTGGGAAGTCAGGTGCAACTTTTGCTATTATCACATCCAAAAGCAGCTCTCCCTCCTAGTTCTTCACAACTTTCTCAACGTGTGAGTTACAGCAACAATGCAATCTCCTTTTTGTTTCAGGTGGATACTAAATTCCAAACAAAAGCACTCTTTTACTCTTTATGCTTTTTCCATTAGATTCCTGTGGAGGTAGCACTTGCAGCTGATGTTGATGAAGAATCGTGAAAACATAAGAAAGAAAATAAAATTTCCAACTGGGTTGCTATGAAACCTCTGCATTTTCATGATCTCTTCACCCTGTCCATCACTCTCAGATGGAGAAGCACAGCAGTGTTTTGCTCGTTTGTTTACAATGAAAATTCGTATGTTATTTTGAAAGAAACATCTTTTCCTTCAGAAAATTAACATTTCTCCAGTGTTCTGGAGCCTTACCTCTGCTTGTACAGCAGTTACAACGGTAGTGGGTATTTACTGTTCTCTTGTCCATTACAATGGCATATATCAAGGGCAATTTACCAAGATCTAAATCTGAGTTTAATTTTCTAACATCCACAGTGGTTTTCTAGTAAAAAAAAAATACTGTTTGAAAAGAGTTTCATGAAAGATGCCACTGATAAAGCTGTAACTATTATTTTAGATGAAAAGCAGAACTTCACAAAAAATTCTAAAATTTTAATTATTAAACATAATTTAAACTGCTGCGTTTTGGAGGAAGGGTAGATGATTGCTAAGGAACAAATCTGAATTAAGGCATTAAGTATTTATAGCATTATTTCTCTAGCTGTAAGCAGAACAATTCAGATTTTAACACAACCAATAATGTCCTACTTGCTTTTTGGCCATTGACTCATCTGCATATGGATCAACATGCAGATCCACATCACCAATTGAGCTGACTCTTGCTGCTTTTGGTTAAATAATCTAGGAGCATGCATTATTTTTCATTTCTCAAGAGAACTGCAGGGCTAGAAAGCACCTTGAGAGACGAACATCTCTGATCTGCCCACCCCAGACACAATTAAGGCAGCCATTCCTGCTTTTCCACCCTGGTCTTCAGGGCCCCAGCAAGCTATTTCTCAACAGAAATTTCTGAACTTCAGCTCTCCCAAACGTATAAGGCATCCTAACCAAAATGTTTGTACCATACTGATATGGCTGACCATTTAATACAATTATAGAAGCATAAACATTTTATCAAAATAGTGACGAGAACATGGTATTATTGCTGGCATATAAATATTAAACTAAAAACCCATGTACTAGACTATAAAATAGCATGCAAGTGTCAGGAATGGGATGATTTATAATCCTGGAGTAAAATTCATGAGGAAGATATCTGCTTTTTTTTCTTTGTTTAGTGTGCAATTCTTAGTATGCCTTTTTTGAGGAATGTGGTTCTTCGTGGTTTCAAAATAAAAAGGCTTCTTTGATCTACAACAAACATATTTGGCTGTTAAGAAGATTTCCAGCATTAAAAAGATGCCAACGCATACTGCAAGGGAAATCTGACCCTTTCTGTTCATTAAACTCTTACACGACAAACCCATATCAAGTGTCACTGACGTACCAAGACTCAGGCTCTCCTGTTCTGTGCTGCACATCACTGAAGAGAGCAGAGAGGTCAGAGTTGCAACAGGCAGCCCTCACTTTAACTGCTATCACTTTACAAAGCCCTCGTCCCTGCTTTGATAGACTTCCCCACGTCAGAAAACGTGCAGAGAATTCCCAAGATATTTATGATTTAAACATGACAAGCTTTTGCAGTCAATTTAGGAATTTAATTCCACTGAGAAGCTGCAGTTTGATTTGAATTCCCTCTTCTTTCCTCTGTTATGACCTAATACTCATTTCTCTTCTCTCCCATCCTCTCTAAAAAGATCAAAAATTTTCCATTGTCAACAGCATTCACTGATTCAGCCCTACATTTATATTGAATTGCATTTGTGAGCCAGTTGTGACTTCTAAGGACATTATTATTTCAAATATTCCTCCTGTATTTTATAAGAACTTCCTGTAATCCACTGCTTATTCTCTATTTTTAATTCACAGGGTGTGGCAGTTCAGTGGAATAAGATGGTGATCTTTATGCCCTCTGACTGGATATGTCTTTCAAAAAGAACAGTTAATAATGATAATAAAAATTTCTGAAAGAAAATTATAGATGTGATGAGCACATAATAAGCTGGTAGCACATTTATAAGTGTTTTTGTGTACCTAGTATACCTGGTAACTGCCTAAATGTTGTCTAGCAATGTACATTAGGTATCTACAAGTAATGGAATAGGAACATAACTTCAGCTCATAAAAATATTTTCAAATTATCATTACATAGTTCAACAAGTCCATCTTAGTCGTCTTGTGATGAAATAGGTCCTTGTCCTTCTGGCTTGCATTCATCTTTCTGCCACACTTGCTTCTGCATGTGCACCCAAGATGTGAATAGTTGTGAAGTGCTTTTACTGTGCCACTGTCAGGTCCTCCAGAACCACTCTGCTTCTAAACACACACCAGATCGTTTGCCATCACTTAAAAGTAACCCAGTGAACAAAAACAGAAGAATATCTCTCTCTACCTCAAGTTCATCAGTGGAACTTTTAACTTGTACATCCTATTGAAATAAATTATCCAGATTGTTTTCACTATCGCCTTCCACTTTATGTCCTTGAGTCTTATGATGGAGATAAAACAGGACTTGGATCTTTACAGCAACTGTTTTAAATATAAGCCTATCAAAAGGTGATAATTGTCTTTTTTCAAAATTTTTTTTAATAGAAAAAAGGGCAACTGAGATGCAAAGAACTTTCTCTATGTTTGTGGACAATCTTTGGTTCTGAGACTTTGAAACACGTATACCTTTTTTTAGAGTGTTCTGTGATTTCAGACCCCATAGTGCCATCACATCTCTGACACCTTAGCAAAACTGGCAAAATGGAAAAAATAAATATATACAGACACACAGAAATATGTGTACATGCATGTACATAACAAATGCAAACAGACAGAGGCACACACATGAGTCTTAAAGTTCAATAATTTCCTACTAAACCTACTAAGAGTATATGTTCCCAAAATTACAGTATTTGAAGGCCCATAGCAAATGTAATAATTTGACATACATGAAGAAATAATAAAACTGAGAGCACCAGAAATCAGTGCACCTCAAAATGTACAAAACTGGCTGATTTTTCACATATGAAAAATATGAAAATATTTTTGTTTTAAATAAGTGAACTAGTCTCTCTCATAGCTATTCAGAACACAGCAGCTGAGGACTGAATGAGAAAGACCATGATTTAAAACACTCACATTAGTCAGGCAGAGACTTGCCTTCAGCATCAATTATCTGGCCTCAGAATGACCTATATGTACTTTCTAGTCATATTTTTCCCCTCAGTCCTTGAGATTTATAGACAAGAATCCTGAATTATCTCCATAATATATTAGATTTGTAATTAAATATTGGGTCAAAGCTTGCAACACCTCCTTAATCAAAATTCTACCAGAACCAAACAGGAGATTCCCTGACCAATTCTAAGTCATAGCTAAAGTCTCAAATGCCAAGATGTTTTGTGAATCAGGTAGGTGCCCATACTGTCCAAGGAAAATGAGACCGAAGAAGAAATTTTTGCAGTTTTTGAAAAACAAATCTTTTTCTTTGATTCAAAGGTTTAAAAAATTCAAGTGCAAGTTAAAAGAATTTTGAGTTATTTTCAAGTCTTTTTACAATAATCTCTTTCACAGAACAAAAAAGCCAAAGGGTCTGAGAAAGAGATGTTAAGTTTCCACAAAAGGAAGCCACATCAAAATCATTAGACCTTAATTTGAAAGACCTCAAATTTTCACCAACACGCTACAATGGACAACTCGTATTCAAGATCATAAAATATTTATATGGAAGCAATACATAGTGTGCTTATGAACTGAAATGAAATAATAATTCTAAACCCTTCTGAACATCAAAAGGCTGAGAACCTACATCTGCATCAGAATTCACAGCTCAGTATTTTTTGTGAATCTTAATACTGTAGTAAGAAATAATTGTGTATGTTGGGTAAATAGCAGAAGCCTTACAGCTCTTGAATCTATAAAACCAGGTGTGTTTAGAGAGAGGCACTAGCACAGGTCCATCTGGAGCTTAATCTCAGAGCCTCAAATAGGCAAAAATTTAGCTAAGACAGTTTTTCAGCCTGCCTAATGGCTAGGGAAATTTAATTGGTGTACCACACCGCCAATAAGCTGTATTAAAAAAAAAAAACCTACCTTTTAAAAGTTCAAAACATTCCTAATAAAATTTTAAACATTGTACCTTAGTATACATGTATGTCTTTATTTTTACAACCAATCCTTGGCTGCACTGAGGTTTCTTTTAATCTAGTCTGAAAGGAAACTAAATTAACCGCATATTTACAATGTAAGAAGAGAACAAATGATCAAGTGAATACTATGCCTTTATGAAATATTTCCAGGAGATTTGTACAAAGCAGCATAGTTTCTTCTTCTAAGGAGACAGACTACTGAAAAAATACAATTATAAAAGTATAAATAAATCTAAGCAACTATTTGTTGAACAAGCCAGAGGTCTTGACTTATTAGGTCTATTTAAATTTATTCACTTGCAAGTGTTGAGGTCATGCAGTAGACTGTTTACCTGCCATTCTGTGCCAAATAACAGATTCATTCTAGTGTTTCCTGCATCCACTAATGGAATAATATTCTTCAAATGTGATAGCTTCCCCCTATACTGTTCCGTATTACTTTCACCATAGCTCTGCTAAGTTATGAAACAGTTGAATTTTAGTTTAATTATTGTTAGAATACTTGCTTTGCAGTCCCACAAAAGCAGCCTCAACAGTATATTTATATCTCTCTGCCAGACATTTATTTTAACTACCTAAGAAAATGCTAGCATTTTTCAAATCATGCTAATCATATCATACAATAAAAGTACATAATTATGTATCTGAGAGTTAAGCTAGAAAGTGTAAGTCTCTGTTTGAAATTATGTTTTCAAATCCATGGTTCACAGATACCTCAATAAAGTGTGAAAACCCAAATCAGCTTTATGTTCTACATATAGAAATTCACAAAATGACATCTCCTGAACCTCAGAGAAAAAATTCATTTCTATTCTATTCTTCCAGCCTGCATGAGCTAACCAGTGTTTCCCACAGGACATTTGTGCAGATACAAAGCACAGAATGTTGCCAGTGAAAGCAGATTTGCGAGGAAAACTGGTCTTAAGGAAGCAATTTATGGTCAAGGCCTTGGACCTGAATCAAACAATTTTGAACAGATTATCCTTTCACTTTCACACTCTTCATATTGTCTACTGCATCAGAAAAACTTTTACATCAGCAAGATACCTGGGGAAAAAAGAAAGGAAATTCAGTATAAGATTGAGACTATTGCAGTGAGTAGTCTGAAAAGATCATTTTAGCTCAAATTTGGATGTTCCTGACAAATCAAGACCTCCTTTTAATCATTAAAAAACACATAATTTGGCTTGCTGGGCTCTGCTTTTCTTTAATTTTGTGGTTTATAGTTAAACTCTTTAGTGCAACTTCAGTAGATTCAACTGAAACACCAAGAACATAAACCAACCGAAAACATTGATAGATTCCCTATTGAGGTCACTGCATTTTTACTCACACCATAAAACTAAAATAAAAATCATGTAGGATTTTCTTTATCTTACTTCAGCCACAAAATGCTATAAAGAAGCTGATTACAAAACAAGAGCCGTCAGATAAACACCAGCTGTGCCACATTCACTTACAGACTGGCAAGCACATATAGAAGTATCTGTAATGAACAGAACCACAGCGTTTAAGATACTATCTAATTAATTCAATCACGAGAAAAAATGAGACTATTTAGCTCCATTGCAGCTGGTCTATATCATGTTTCTCTTTCACTTTCATTGGAGACACTGCAATTTGACAATCACTGAGACTAAAGCAAGTCCAGGATCATCTTGGACTGAAACACAGAAGTAAAAGCTGTGTCATATCTCCCACACAGGTACAGACTGTCTGCAAAACCTGGAACTAAGAGACTGTTCCTAAGCTTAAATACATTCTCCACACATGCACATTCAGTCTACAGATTTCCTTCTTAGACCACTGATCATTATGGGGGCTCCATCAGCTAGCAAATTTACAGAGACTGTCAAATCATCTGCTATAAGCCCCTGAAGTGTCATCACATTCTATTGGCCTTGAGTTGCCTCTAACTATGGTCTGGATTCAAACACACTGATCTAGTGATGAGATGCACTTAATCCTATTGCCTGACCCCAGAGCCCTGCAATCACATGGGCAGATAAAGATCTAATGAGTATCATTCTACTTAATTACTCTTTTTATGCTTTTGAAGAGAGCAGTATAAATATAAATCTTCAGTAAAATAATGCTTGATGTCACTAGCAAGTAAATTATACGGCAGCCATCTGTTTGCAGCTTGAAAAGTTACCAGTAAAATAAAACTTCCCTGACAAAAAGCACCAAGAGTTTATGCCATCATGATTATCAGTTTATGCCATGATTATGCCATCATGATTACTTCAATTTCTTTGCTTTTAGAAACAACAACTAAGCAATAAGGATGTAGAATAACACTGCAGTAGAGTACAACCTTATCTAATCCTTGAAAGTTAAACAAATTTGCAGTAAATTATGCTGCTAATATCTTGGTCAAAGAAAGCATGTAATGCCACAGATTTAATAAACTGTGAAATCAAAAAGATTCTGTTCCCAGATTTATATTTAAAAAGAAAAACTATTTCCATTATGAAATAGAAGAGATTCATTTATGGCTGTTTCTTTCATCATGTTTCGAGTCCATGTTGTAGCCATTTGGGACCTAAAACAAGATTTTAAGCAATTTTTGAGCCAACCTGTAAAACAATCCCAAGGTGTACTGGTTAAGATCCAGTTGAAAGAAAACAAATCATCATGCACTGGTAAAACCATTCTTTGATCAAGAATATACAAGCAGGACCAGCATTCCTATCTTCTGCAGCTCTTAAGGTTTCCCCCCACAGCACACAAGGCAATTATAGTAACTATGTCAATTTGGACAGCATCAGCTCATCAGCTTAACCAATTGATTTGAAATCCCCACAATCTTCACTGACGAATATATCAGTGCTGTTATTATTACTTTAAAAACAAACAAAGGTGGTGCAATTACCATGTCCAGCCAGCTTTGTGACCGGAAACAATGTAATTTCCAATCAACGAACTCTTGTCATTCAATTGCAGTGGAGCCAGATAAGAAGTCCTGCTTATCAAAATTTTCCTCCATCAATGCAACGATTGTGGGAATAGGCTGACTGACACCACAAGTTGGATAACATTGTTTCCTTCAAGCAATTGATTGTTTCTCTCCTGAAAGCAACATGAGTGGGTTTGACATACGCTGATAGCCTCCACATTGCACAGGGCTTATAACCTTCCTCCCCTAGCATTAATAGCACAGGTCTGGCCTGGGTACCTTTAGGCAAAAGTCAATCCCATTTGGATGCTAACGCCTTCATGTTTGCATCAGCCATTCCCTGCATACTTCTTTCCCAACAAGCTACCACTGAGATTTCCTAGTGAGGTTAAATTTGTCTGACAGGTGATTAAAGTAAGAATTTTCTTTTAAAAGTAATGAAAACTGTGATATTAACCAATATTTTAGTAAGTTCTAGTTGGCTGACATGGTGGGCACTTACCCAAATCCCCTGTAGTTGTTGAGTCAGCTGTACTCCATCTATGCCGTGCTCCTGCATGTGATCAACTGTTCAACTCCTCTGCCCTGCAGAACTTTTTCAGAAAATACTCTGAGCCTGTGGACGGAGGAAAAGAGACACTCATTATGAAAATTCTTTTTTAAATAGGTCTGGATTTCAAATGGGAAAATTTGACAGGTCTCAGAATACTTTACAACCCTGTTCATCATCAGAATGAAACCTGAGTAGGTTCTTTATGGTGGCTTTTTTCAATCCTTTGCCTGTTTTTTTCTTGCAGGCTTTTGATCTGCTTCTCTCCACTTGTATGAAGAAATCCAGAGGACCATGTGGGGCAAACAATCAACCTGGAGAAATTATTCTGTCATCAGCTTGTTGAAGGAAAACCTTGTCTGCTTAAAAAGAGGGGTGGGAGGAAGGAGAGAGATGGAAGCATTGAGATAGGATCAGTAACTAAACTGCAAGGTTATCAATGTACCATTGTGTGTTCTAAAAAGTGTCTTTTGTATTTTTTTTCAGCTCTGGGCTAAACTCATAGTACTAAACATAACAAAAGCAAAAAGAGTGACATTTCACGCTGTGATGAAAATGTGATATAGGGGTGTCATCATGAATACAGGTGACAACAGAATGATAATTACCAACAGGACATCAATGCACACAAAGCCAAGTGCACACAAAGGCAAAGATCAAGATGCTAGAAACTAAGCCTGATTCGTAACATCTACTCCTCTATTTCTGGGATTTGGAGGGGGATGTTTAACTCCCGTTTCTGGCATTAGACTTTTCTCCTCCTTCTGCCCCCTCCCTTCACTTTATATTTTAACCATCTATGCCTGGAAACTTTTGTTACACCTCCGGCCAGGGAAAACGGTCGTTTGTAGGCTTTTGCATCATAGAGACAGCTTTTAGGTGCCTGGATTTTTTGGAATGTGGGGCAGTTTTCAGAAGAGGAAAGCCCTGCCTCTGCCATGCCTTCACGTTGGCCAGCTCCTCTTAAACATCGAAGTGCTGCAGAGCACACTGCATACATTGATGGCAACCCAGGCAGGCCCCACAGAGCAGACATTGCAGAACCAGCATTGACATGATGCACTGACCCACCTCCTTCATCATACTCCAGTGTCAGGGCAGTGACAGAGAAAAGCAGATTTTCCTCGTAACACTGAATCATCGCAGAAATCCAAACTAAAATTTCTCTATGTAACATTAGTTTCACAAACAAGTGCATTTGAAGAACAATCTAACCTTGAGTAAGTTTCCAAAATGAGAATACCTATTTATGTTGTTTTATTATTTAGGACATGTCCAATACCAAAAGCCATCCCTTGCCTTTTGGTCTTCAGATGATATTATTGAAAACATCAAATCATCATTAATCACAGTGCAATTTCTGTTTCCACTGACAGCAATCACAGCTTCTGCAATATCTGGGGTTTTTTCCCTCTGCAGGAGTATGTACACAAAGAAATCCTGACAGGTGTCATCCCACCTTTCCCTTGCTGCAGACTGTTTTTCAACAAATAAAGGAGACAAAGCACAGGACTGCGGGACAGGTCCTTGTTTTGTGAGGCTTACTCAAGGAGCCGGTCACCAGCAGCTATCCACGGAGGAGCTGTGGCTGTGCTCTTCTGAGAGACACAGCTCTCCCCAAAAGCTGAAGGAGCAGCTTGGCTGAGGTGAGCACTCTTCTACCTGCTCATGTGTGTGAGCAGGAGTGGGTTAAAAGCTGGCTGGGCAGCGCAACCCTCAGCATGGCCTTCATCCCAGCAGGTCACAGCATGTGCTCCTAGAAAAGTCATTGCTGATGAGCACCTCTCACCTTATCCTTCTCAGGAAAACAGTGATCACCTAGAAGTTCCCAACCCCAAGCTTCTGCCATCTGGAAGGGCAGCAGTTTTCCCCTCAGTCTATTAAAACCCCATAGGCAGGGTGAAAAACAGCTCAACATATTTCATGATTAATTAACTGCTCTTGATTACAGGAAGCTATCAATCAACAAATCTCTGTTCTCAGTAAAAGCAAGCCCTTCACTGCTATAACACTGTACCTATAAGTGACCTGAAGGATATACCACATGCCCTCAAAAATCCAAATTTCTTTTTCAAGCTCCCTATGGTGAATCAGTAATTCCCCCTTTATATAATGTGCTAATGTGCTAATTCTCAATTATTTACATTTAAAATAAAAAGAAATCCCTGAATTCGTTGACAGGAAAAAAAAAAAAACTGACTATTTCACCATTAACCCTTGAGAGAATGTGCCCTCAAATATTTGATTCTCTAATCTAAGAGATAGATAATATCTATCTTCTACAATAAGCCTTCTAAATGTGCCTCCTTAAGAGACACATTGCTCATTTCCAAATTAAAAATCTGTCTCTATTCCACAAATCCCTCTGTCCATCTCACTCATATTTTATGTATTATTTGAAATCAGACAAGCTGATTATTCTAAACCATAATTTTCAAGGAGATTTGGACACAGTTTTATTAGTGTTTTTATCAATTAGCTTCTAAGGAACTTTCTCTTTTCATATAGCAGGCTATAACACGTAAGCAAAAACATTTCTTTGTCCCTCTTCTCCAGAACTTAGAAAGCCCCCACACCTTGCTACCCATATCTAAATACCTGTGAGGAGACAGAGAAACTGCAAGAGAATAGAAAAACTCAATAGAGAAAAACAAATTTTAAATAAAAGATTACGTCCAAAGATTTTTAACCAGTCCACATGCAAGCCAAATTCTATTGCTGTTTTGCCCATAGTGTAACTATATATTTAGCCAGATTTGCAATTATCTTAATAAAAATAAGATAGATAAGATCATCCTTTATTATTAACCAGATTTTTTTTTAAATCCTGGGTTTTATCACTATTATGTTCTTATAGATAGCTCTGGAATTATCTTAAACTTGCTTCCACCACACACAGACCACATCCGAACTTCACCATTAATATGAAATTCTATGAGCCTCAGCTAGATTGCTAGTTTGAAGAATAGAGGTTATTTCAAAACAAAATATTCTTCAGTGTCATATGTCATATGAAATTCCCATTCTCAGTTTAAAAGTGAAATGCTTTGCTCTGTGAAGAGGAATTCTGGGTTTTTTGGAAATGAGCTCTTGAAGGTGCACAGTGATTGCTAGAGCATCCATGAAATGAGTACTGCAGCTTAAATGACCTAATGGAACAATTCAGCCAAAGCACATCTCCATTGTTTAGGAACGGAGGAAGTTGTATGAACAATTAGATAAGTAATTTTTCTAGTCATATGCTTTTTGTAGAATATATGTCAACATCAAATGTTTAAAATATGTCTGAAAAAAAAAAGGATAGTTAAAAGAACAACCTCAACTGTCAAAACACAAACAAGCAAATCTTTCTGATAAAATAACCTATCAAAGTTTGGCATATTTTTGGGGCATATATATCTGTGCATAGGTTTATATTTGAGAGTATTCTCATGGATTTCCTCCCAAGACATCATCATCATCATCATCATCATCATCATCATCATCATCATCATCATCCACATTCAGTTCTTCTGACAGTGACATTTTGGAAGCCTCCAACAGCCCCCTACTCCATCTCCAGTTGCTTTATGTTTCTCATCGCTCTTATTCATGTGCATTTAAACCCCTCCACACACTTGCTTTTCTAGGCATTTCTCAGTATTAGGTCCACACTGAGCCCCTTGATATAAACAATCCACATTACTACTCAAGTTTATTTTCTAAAAGATCAGATTTAATTCGAACCTCAGCTAAACTGGACTAACCATTTATATAATTCTTACTGTACTTAATCAATGTGTGCTGTAACCACAAGGAAAAAAATGTAAAAAATCAATACTGCATGAGAGATTCCTCTCTAGTTGTAATCAAATGTACTCACACAAACATATGGCTTAAAAATTGTCATGGCTGTTTACACTATCGGCATCTAGAGAAAGCGCACACCAGTTTTAACTGAATAGTATTTGACCTCAAAACCATCTAGTTCACTTTCTGTCTTGTCAAAGCAGCGGTAATTTAAATCTCTCCAATGCAAACTGTTAGCGGAACAGGGAGCACAAGTGACAAAAATTATCCTGAAATTTTACCTGCACTGAAACATCACAGAACCCAAATCCAGTTTAAGCAAAGTTTTACTAAAGGCAAAAACTCGACCTGAAGAGATTATAAATAACTGTGGCATCAGTTTCATTTGGGTACAAACCACAAAACTGGGATAGACAAATCCCTGTTAGCTTTACTAGCACTCAACAATATATATCAAAACACCAATATGTTTCAGTATTAGCAGAGGCAAATGTGAATTAGAAATGTCTGTGGTTACAAATTGGGAATTGTAATAAAAAATACATACAAAAAATACACGCCAGACTCCTTCAGCTTCTCTGGATTTATGCAAACCTGCCTGCTCAGTGGTAACAAATAGGGAGTATGTACTCCCTATGCTTTAGAGCAGCATTAAAACCAGCTCATTTCTTCATTGAAAATTCCTTTTTATTTCACAACTCTGCTTTTCAGTTTTAGATTTTTAAGCCCCTACTGTCAGAACCTACATCTGATCTACATCTACACCTTAGCTCACCTGTAGCTGTTTTGAAAATGAGTTTTCATGTTGACAATTACAGACTTGACAGCTCAGTGTGAAAATAAATCTGGAATTCAACTTCCTTTTGGATTATATAGAAAAATTTTATTTTGTCCCAAATCTAAAAAAAAACCAAAAAAATCACCATGTTACCATTTGCTATCGTATCTCCAGTCATAGAATGTTACACTTTTCACACACAAGACACAAGTTTGATTTTAAGGCTACAATTTCCAAATATGCACTCCTTGGTAGAATTAGATGAATCCTAAACACTACAAGCACAGTTGTATGTAACTACTACACTTGTATGTAACAACTGAGGCACCCTCCTTTATGAACACATTCCCATCTCCCAGCCAAACCTACAGTCTTTATTCCTGTCCTAGATTATACTTAATTTTTCAGTAGTTAAAGCATTTTTTACTTCTGTAGAGGCCCCCTCATCCCTCAGATGAGAAAGAAAGGGTGTTTTTGACCTGAAAGGAATATTCATCTGGTCCTCTTGCTTTACAGCATAGCCTTTTTCCTTGTCTCCCTCTGCCATTAGCTTCTTCAACTAAATGCAGATGTCACCAGCTTTTCTTTAGAAAAGGGAAATAAGTGTCCCATTAAGTACTTAGAGGAGTGGACAGATTCTCCCATTCAGCTGGTTCCCTACACACTTGCTGGTGCTGAACAGCAAATCTTCTATTTCTGAGAAAGGGCTATCACAGAGAGGTCATTTTACTCTAAGTGGTTTCCTTATTTCACCTGTTCTCAAGTTTAGTGTTAAGTTGCTGAAAGATTACCTCATTCATATGATTGCGAGCCTGTTCACCTCCAGAGTGTAGGGTGAATGAGGCAATAATTATTTGTTGGAAAAATACAGGTAGTTTAGCTTGCATTGCAAAGAAATATGCCTGCAGTTGTCATTATTCCGGGGACAAATCCTGAGACCTTTATTTCCTTTTCAGAGAGTCAGGCCCTACTCACAATGGTGAAAAATTACATGCAGATGGTTCCAGCTTCTGCTCCAGCTCAGCGAGAGCCCAAAGTGAACTGGGGCAAAGGGGCTGCCTGACCAAGCACTGCTGCAGACCATGTATGCACCCACAGCCTGGGGCTTCTCCAAGAAGGAAAGCAATCACCAAGTAAGGTAGGATGAGAGTTTAATGTACTTTAATACACCAGTAAAGTTCCCCAAGCCAAATGGTTCCCTGCACCTCCTTTGGCATAAGTGGGTTTTTCAGCTCTAGAGCCTGGCTTATATTATACTAGAAGCTTCTTTTGAGACTCTCTTATTTCTGGAGGCAGAGGGGATTTAGGCTACTTATTTTCAAGGAAAAAAAAAAGCAAGTGCAATGTTAGTGGAATAAATGCAGAGTTTCCCTTGTTTAGTCAATTCATGGACAGATTTCTAAGATCATTTTTGTTAAGATTTTTCCGAGCCAAATACAGTCACTGTTGTATTTACTAGGACAAATTTCTATAATTTAATGCAAGATTAAAACTTCAAAACAATAAGACCATTAAATGTCAGGAAATTCTAATAAAGGAGTAAAAAAGAGTGATGGAGATCAGAAAGATTTTTCCACAGAAGAGCCTTGACCCATTCCTCCTAGGTTGCACCTGCTCTCAGAATAGCAAAGCAGCAAACTGCCCCTAGGAAGAAAAAAGCTTCCTGCACAACCCCTATGAACTGCATTTAAGACGCATGTTCATTATTTTGCAGAAGGAATGTTCAGCAGGATCAATATGCCATCAAGACAAAAGAAGAGTATAAATTGTCCTGAGAGTTGGTCAGAATTTTCTTTACTGTCAGCCAGGGAATTAAAAACAGGGCAGGAAGCATATTAAAACTGTGCTTTTATAAGCCTAATCAGTAGGCTGGAAAATGAGTTTCACAAAGAAATAATGAGCTCCCAAATCATAATTTGCCAAGAGTGCATCGATTTTCACTCATCTTCAGATCATTTACGAGCACCCAGCACAAGAGCACCTTTCTGCCCCAGGCTCCCACCAAGCCCAGGGACATATGCCAGAACAGATCTCCTTGTGCAAGGAAGAGTTACCAGCTTAGTGGTTGCATCATCTAAAAATGACATGACTTTGGATCCACTCAAGTTGGATATTTCACGGTCACTATCAAAGCTGAGAATGAAAGCATTTTTGTGCCCTGTTGAATAAATATTTTCTTCCCCTCTTAGGCATCTTCACAGATATGGCAAAGAGCTAATCATAATAAGTTGATTATAAAATCAGTTGTGCTGCCATCACTGTGGTTTTACCAAGACTGTGTTTTCATCCCACTCCCTCCCCAGAGCTATTAGGGCATTTACCTAGTACACAGGAGAACAGAGTGAATGTCTGTCCTGCAGCTCCACCTTGGGGACCACTCTGTTAGGTCAAAGGATGAAACACCTGGGTTAGTGGCAGTGGGTTTTGTCCCCATCAGCTCATACTGAACTGGTTAAATGAAGACTCTAACGTCAATTACAGAAAATGAGAGAATAATCCAGTTCAGCATACGTTCTAGACCAGTGCCTAAAGCACTGTCCTGAGAAACAAAGTTGAAATAACTCTCATACTAGAGAGGAATTAACCTAAGTCTTTTACATCTTAGTCAAGCAGCCTGATCCCTGAATTAACTGAGAGGAGCTACTGCAGAGGCAGCTTTCTATCATGACCACCAAACTTTTTTACAAATAACATCACAAGAGAGATAACAGAAGTTAAAAACATGGTCTTTTCATTCAAGTCGACATTTGATTTCTTCTTTTATGGCAACACACAAAATCTATATACATATCTACATTCTTGTTACCCTGAGTCAGGCTTGTTTTCCTCTCCCACCCATACATCACCAATCCACAAACGCCCTATGCTAAAAGGAATCACTGGATTTTTTCAGGAGAAAGGTTGGAATCAGAGGGAACAGTCTTGTCATCTGACTCCTCTACACATTATGATGTTTTAATTCCTCTATAATTTGTATTTAGAGTTAAGACTTATATGTACAAATTCACTTGTTTCACCCTCTAGTGCTTTCATTTTATTTGACTGCACCCTGCTCTTGTCAGCAATTTAGACTGACTAGGTATTAATTGTCTAATACATCATCTCTTTATTGTGTAGCAGGCACAAATTTTCTTATAGAAGTTATCTTCATCCCAGGACCTGGTTGGATTCCAAGGGAGCTGTTTGTTTGTCAGGGCAAAATTCTATTTAAAAAAATGTTGTTTATCTTCAGGAGCTATTTATCTTCTGCTAGAGAGTAGAGTAATTAAAAAATAGTATAGTTTGGGGAAAGTGAATAGGTTGCTGAGTTGTTTTTTTCTGTTTTAATTTGGTGTTGTACTCCAAAGTTTACTAGTACTTCAAAATCATTTTTGCTCTAGCAAAAGGCACAGAATTATAAGGGGTAGGAGTGCTTCAGTTTTTGGACATATCCTTTCTTTTTTCCATTCTGTCACACCTCTCAACAAGTTAGACATTCCCTAAGTTGTTAATTTCAGTGGAGAATGAGGACTATGTCCCTTACCTTAGTAGTCAGTCAAATAATCAGAGATTTTTGTGGGGCAGTGGGAGGGAAGGAACCTCTTAGTCTCTCTCTTTGACTGAACATGTATTTTTAATAGCACAGTTTATCTCCCAAGGCAAGAAACAACATACCCGACATTCTTCATTGAGAGAACTCAAAGCTGATGCTTCCTTCCTTTGTTCACTAGCTAAACATGCCCATCACCAGCCCTTAGCAGATCCATCTGAACTGGTAAAACTAATCCCCACTTTGAACTGCCCTTCTCTGAAATACTCTGAACTTCTTTATTCTGCAGGTGACCAAGCACTGGAACAGGTTGCCCAGAAAAGTTGTGGAGTTTCCCTCACTGGCGATATTCCAGACCTGTCTGGATACAACCCTGTGCCATGTGCTCTGGAATGACCCTGCTTGAGCAGGGAGGTTGGACCAGGTGACTCATTGTGGCCCTTTCCAACCTACCCAGTCTGTGATTTTGTCCCTTCTTTGCTGTTGTACAAGGGTCTGTAAGACAGCTTCTCAGGGCTGAAAATTAAAACATACTAGTGGTTCAGCATTGCACATCTTAATTTTCATTTTCCTCCATGCAAAACCAGTGCAAAAAGCTACAAAGTTTAAGTTCTAAATTTCATAATCATTTTCTAGAGAAAACATAAAAGAAATGAATGCTTGCATATCTTCATTAGCCTGCACATTATGGAAAGATACTGTAGGCTAAATATCAGAATTGCCTATTAAATACCATAGCAACAGATCAAAGTATATGTTAGTACACTAAACAAAAACACTGCCAAAAAAAATCTTAAAAACCAAAAAACATTGTGATTAAATATATGTTAAAATAATCCATAAAATCAAAAGTGAGGAAAATATATTCTCTCAAGAATTACAGCTCCACTTGATCTATTTCTTTCCTTACTATTAAGTCCACTGAATTATTTATTAATTCAAGTGCTTTAATCAAGATAACCACTCAGAAGTCATTTGATTTGGAAGTACTGTTACTGCTAAATGCAGCAGTAACAAATCACAGCAATTTGCAGCCCATGGTTATGTGTGGCAGCACAAAAAGCTTGCTGTACTGAGTACATACTGCATGGCTACAGCCAAGAAAGACATTTGGGGATTTAAAGGAGATTTTTATCTTTCTATGATAAAGAAATACTGTTGTGAGAGACAGCCCTTCCCCTTTTTACTCAGCCCCAGGACCCACACTAACCACACCAAACACGGTTTGAAAGTTTATCCTGCAAGATGAGACAGTGTTTGACTTCAGCACATTTCAAGCATACAGCTCTACCCATGGGAGCCAGTCTACAGCAGCAGGGGACCCCAAGCATTTTTAAAAATCTATCCACGCATAAGGCAAATACCCAGCACATTTACATGGACAAAACACACTCTGTTGTGCCTACACAACCTGCACAAGTGTTGTCGGGCTTTTGAATGCCGAGCAGCAGTGGCTGAAACGATGCAGGGATAGCCACAGACTCTCACGTTTGTTACCAGCTACACAAGGACAACAATTCTTACCAAAACATGGCTTTTTAGGTAAAGTAATGTTCAACTGATTTTTTTTTTTTTCTATGTATTCTCACACTGTGGCTGGAGAGTCTCTTGTACTTAATAGTTTGTAAAAGTACTTCTTCTTTTCTCTACATTTTTTGAGCAGTAGAAACAAAATCAGATAAAGGAACCAAAACATTAGCATGTTGGTAGTGGAAAATATCTCAAGTAAAATGTTAAATAAATCATTAAAACAGCATCAGAGTTTGGAGTTTGGAGGTTTTTTTAGCCTGATACATCTGATAGATTTTCTTTTCAGAAACTGAATTCCATAGAACATTTGGAACATCATTTCCATTTCAAATCAGGGTGCTGGAGAAATAAAGAGATCGTTTTTCTAAAATAAGTGTAGGGAAGTTCTCCTGTGAAATGGAGAAATCCATTTCTCAGCCAGCTGGCTCCATCAGATCTCTTTCTGAAATCAAGTACAAAAACTTTTAAGTGACATAAAAAGGAATACATTGAACACTTCTGCTAAATTGGAACACAGACGGTTTTAAAATTAGAGCAGAGAAAAGAACATATGAATAATAATGGGTCACAAAACAGAGAAGAAGCAAGAACTTTAGCAATACTATTCTTAAATAAAATACAAATCACAGCTTCAAGAGCATCCTTGTAGCAGTAAAGAGGTGCAGACCTTTGATTAACTTAAAAGAAATACTGGAGAAAACTAGAAAGCTCATATCAGCTTGCAGAGCTGCAGAAAATTAAGATCAAACTTTAAAAATCTGCCCAACCCATATACACAAACTCTACTTATGCAATAAATCTTTGTTTACATAAAAAATTTATTTTTCCCTCAACAGGACCTGTGTACAACCTCGGAGACCATCACATAAGAGACAGAGAGTCATGTTTGTAATGTCAACATAGATGTAAGCTTGTGGCAACATTATCAATAGTAAAAAAATGGAGTAAAATAGACGAAAACTCTTACTAAAATAATCTACAGCTGTAACCACTAATGATTATAATAATCTTTGAAGAGATGGATCAGGATGTGATCTTCTATCTGTTTTAAAGCAGTATATCCACAGACCACAACTATACTTGTAGCTTATAGCTTAAGCTAGCACATGGGAAGGAGATCATAAACAAAGCCTACTGTTTTTACACTTTTTCTATACAGTCCACATCATTTTCAGCTTTACTTCCAAAGAAAAGTAACTACTATTGCTTTTTATTATTCTATGCAAGAAGCTGTTCTCTTAAGATGAAAGCATGCTACTTGCAAGACAAATACATTTGGGAAAACAATTGTGCTTTGGAGAGTTTACTGTATAGTTTAATGTCAAACATTATAAGTGGGAATAAAAGTAATATATGGAAAGAACATACAAACATAATGCACTAGTTAAAAAAAGCCCACACTAAAATTCATTTTTATTATATAAATAACATTTTCAATTCTCTTTCAGCTTTGTGTTTCTATTTTCTTTCAGCTAAAGCTCTGGTTAAAGAATTTTAACTAGATAAAGCACTCTCTACAAAATCCATTGATGATTATATACTGTTTCTACTGTCATAATCCTACATTTGTGCCAGAGACTGCATAAACACCCAGATGATAGCATCTGTCCCAAAAGCTTAGTAATTATATTTGCAGTACACAAAAACATGTGGCTTACAGACAGGACAGCCAGTAAAGCCATGAGACCCCAGGCAGCAGCGTGAGGAGTTCTGGTCCTTGGGCCCTTCTCTTGGAGCAGCAGGGAAACAAGCCAGATAAATCCCATCCACAGCCATAAACCCAGCCCCTACTCCCAGCCTTTCCATCCTCTTTCCTGTCATTTTGAAGCATCTTTTCTGGGAATGGAAGAGAAATCGTTTAGACCACGAGCAGTCCAGCCAAGATGTGTTCAGGCCTTAACATAACAGAGCCTTAATAGGGAGGGGAACAGGTATATTTAGAGATATTTGCTAGGATTTCTTACCTGGCATGAGAGGAAGCAAAATAATGAAGATAACCTTTTAAGTTTTAAGCAGCACACATCACTGATTACAGGGAGAAGGCAACATTATCAGCACTGAATGAGGAAGGAGCTGTAACATCTAAAGCCTCAGAGGATCTTGCAAAGAGCACAGACACAACTCAGTGCAGAAGAAGGCAGCAACAAGTGAAAAAAGAAACAGGCAACACTGACACAGCCAGCTAAAACTGTACTTTCACATCCTGGAGTACAAGCAGAGCATGAATACGCTCAGCAAGCCAACAGACAATGAAGCAGAGCCTCCATCTCTGGAACAAGACACAGAGTGTAATGGCAAGAGCGGCCACATCTGCTTGCACAACGAGGAAAAACTTAGAGATTTCATGGAAGAGAGCTGCAGTACTTAGACACTGCCTAGAGATAATCACATTAACACAGATCAATACACTGGGTTTGCATACCAATGTTTGAAAGTGATTACTTCCACAGTTCACTTACTTCTACTTATATTCACACTGTTTCTATGCACAGACTAAACTGTAGCATTACTTTATTTCAAAAATCTACATTAATAGTACAAGACAAGGGCTCTCAGCTTGTAAATAACTCAAATGTTCATATTGGGCTAAAATAAGTTCCATAATGACATCATTTAAAAAATACTATGAACCACATGAGCAAGAGAAGAACAAAAATTACTATCAGCATAAATACTTGGGCCAGATTTATAATCCATAATTTTGCAAGCACAGATGACTTTGTGGGTTCTTTTACAGTAGAGATGCTTCTTCTGTGGATACAAAACATCGTGCAATTAATGATGTGGACAAAGTTAGATTTTAATAAGTTTAATCTGAGTTCATTTATTGACTTAAGTTAGCATGGTAAATTTATGAAGAAGTATGGTGGCTAAAATATACCTATAGGAGTAACAATTAGGTCACACAATTTTACCATGCTCTTAAGAAAAAGGTTATCAGCCAACATAACACTTCAGGCCACTTAAGTTTTCTATCTAAATATTTATATTAGGAAAAATATGGGCAGAGACTTAGCTGAGACTTCAGTCTATTTTTATGCATGTGTATTCTTAATATCCTAGTGAATAGTTGATGAAGTAGATTTAGTGGCTCTGCTAAATTAGGGTGTCTTATATTTACATTATTATTCCATTACCTGTACCTTTAAGTTATTTATCTGGGAAAAAAATTACCTCAGCTTAGATCCACACTAAGGCCTTTTAAACACTAAGTCGGAGCACAGCAAGCTGGAAGTGCCTATATGTCTTGTCTTGATCAGGAATGCAGGATAAGTGTTTGGAAGCAAGTATAGAGGGCAAAAAGAAGTATATAATCTACCAGCAGCACTGGTACAGACAAACTAGCAACACAATCTTGTACTCTGAAAAGAGGGAAGCAGGAAGGTAATGCGATATAGGCAGTTAAACAAGATTATGACTACTTTCCTCAAAATTCACCTTTCCCAAGACTCTCCATATTTAGCACATTAACTACCACAAGCATCTCCCTTCTTCCACATGAGAACAAAACACAAAGGAATCCAAAAACTCTAAAGAACATCCTGATGGGAATCAAGTTGAGTTGTTTGCAGAACTTGTGTGGTTTGTATGCTTCCCTGATACACAAAAGCAAAAAAAAAAAAATTACCACTGACTTCCATCAATTTAGTTTCCCATTTACTGCAACACATTAATGCAGCCATTCCTCTCTTCTCCACTCAGATGATGTATACAGGAGACTTCACTGAAGGGTGAGATGTTGCATTAATGCGGGTAACAAGAACAAAATCTGTACAATTCCTCCCTAATTTTAAAATTGTCATAGAAAAAGGAAAAATAAAAGGAAGTTTCCACCAGCTGAAACATTTTTCAGGATCATCATTTCTCCACACTTTCATATCCTTGAACAACTCCAAACCATTCCCAGCCTTGTTGCAGCACCTCTGAAACAGTCCTGCAACATGGTGACCCCGAGACAAGCCACTGTTTCCACTGCCTCTACAGCCAAGCTCTTGCTTGGTGGCTGTCACCTTCTCCCCTCCCATCACAAAGGAAAGCATTGCATATGCTCCATGTTGTTTTACATGTAGAACTGTTGCAAATACCTTTCTGGCTGGCCTGGCTGGTACCCACATTCACTATATTTCACTAACTTTTAGCTAAAAATCTTTCATACCACCAGCATATTTCAGATTTTTAAAGAAGCATTCAGTAGTTGAAAACCCAGTTTTTTCAAGTGCTGCATGTCTGTCAAAAGAAATGGCATATGAACCATGTTTTAGACCCCACTGTGCAGAAAACCACAGTTATTATACTACTAAAGGTCTTGGGCTATCATGGCATTGTTTCATTATGCTCTGCAAGCAAGATATCAAAGAGATATTTTCTATCACAAAATCTACCAGAAATACTAACATTATTTCCCCTGTAGAGCTAACACCTTAGATAAACAAGCAAATCAAACCCTGTGGGTTCCAGGACCTGATTCCTCAAGAAAGCACTGACAAAGACACACAGCATCTCCGGTGACCCACTGAGTCACCCAGTGTTGGGCAGCAGCAAAGGGCCAGCTGCTCTCCAGGGCAAGGCAGCCAGCAGCTCTGGTGGCCCTCAGCACCAGGTCCCAGGGTCTGGGGACAAGAGGCAGACCTGGGTCATGGGATTCATCAGTGCCCCTGGACAAAACCAAAAAAGTACCAGATCCAAGGCCCCTCTGGGAGCCACAGGCAGGACCACACAGGGCTCTGTCCTGGACTCTGCTGTGAGCCAGAGTGATGCCACTGTGCTCATCCAGACAAAGAGAGGTGGGGCTGGGCTGTCACAGGTTGAACGGGGTGATTTTCCACCCATCAACCACAGATCTGGACCTTCCTTTTCAGCAAGATTCCAGCAAATGAGCCTGGTTTCCTGCCGCCTTTCACTGCAGCTGCTACCCATGCCTCCCTGAAAGGCAGCAGGCCTCACATGGCCATGATGCATGGCTGGCTGCTCATGCATGGGAGATGCAGGAGCTCAGCATCCCATGGACTGAGCATAGCACAGCTGCTGGCCTGCTCCCAGATTTAAGATGCTTATTCCTCTCATCAAGCAAATACATAAAGATGCACCTCTGAGACTGTTAATAATGTTTGGTTTTATCAATCATCCCAGATTATTGAATAATCAGAAATAGTCTTAGTTGTCCTATATATACCAGAAGGATATAAACACATCAATGTAATGGATTCCTTGTTATGCTGACTAATTACTCTAATTACCAGCCTCCAGATGAATACTCCATCATCCATTTATTTTTATCTGCAAAGTACCTATGCCAGGGCCCTGGAAATGAACTCACAGGAAGCAGTTAAATAGGGACATTGTACCATGTCTATGTCAAGCGTTCTTGCTGAGCAGCCTCTTTGCTGGAGTTGCCACTAAACACCTCCAGGAAAAAAAAACCACTAATGAAGCAAAGGCACAGTAGACGGAAAACACCACCAGCAAAAATAGCTCATATGTAAGCTGGTATTGTTCCAAACTCTGCAAAGTACCAAAGTGTAGAACCATCAAGGTAATGGCAGGCAGAAAAATGACAAGCATCATATTTTATAAACACCAAAACCAAAGATCTGAGTTCTCTGTATCGTGCTGCATAGCATGAATTCAGTTACTGGTATCTCTACCACAATCAGAAACATTTGTATGTTTCCTCTCCAAGCTGCAGTTCAGTCTCAGAACACCATAAATCTGACTTCTAACTTCAAATCTGTATTGAAGACAAGAGGAAACCCTGTAATGCTCTAGGCTGAGCTTTTGCACAACAGAACACCTGCCCTGCTCTTTCTATTTCAGGTTCTAACTCCTGCTTGAAAAGTTGTTGGGTTTCTTTTATTTTGTTTTGTAACCTTAGTGCTGGCAGAAAAAAATTAAACGGTAATCAGTTTTGGATCAATGGCCAAAAGTGGGTTTGATCTATACATTCCCTTTAGGAATTTATTCACCTTATATAAATGGCACAAGTACAGAAACAAATGTCCTTACTTTCATACAATCTTTCACAATCAGCTTTGAGAACAAGTGTCCTTAAACTGCTCTCCCAAACACTACGATATTCATCAAATACTCCAATGATCAATATCAAATTTGTAATTAGATGAACACTAACAAACACATAATGCTTAGTCATACATTATTAGTGGGGTAAAGATGCAACACTTAGTCATACCTCAGTAGTGGTTAATTATGTCCCTGGTTAAAGTTCCAAATCAGCAGAGACACTGTGTGGCCAAATATACAAATGGTAGAACACAACATATTTGATCAGAGGAAATCTCTCTATTTTGAAGGGACTGACCATGACACTGGCCCCTGCAAAAAAACAAAATCAATAAAATCTGTTGGCATCAATTAAGATGGGGACAGGAGCATGCTATGTAAAGGACAGGGTTTTGTTTTTTTTTTTATTTCAGACAAAAGTTAGTCTAACAAAGCTCAGACTTCAGTAATAAGTACAACTTCTGTACTTTTCCAAAAGCTTTTCCAAAAAGCTTTCCTTTGTGAAAGGGAGAGGCTTAAGCAGGAATGTCTCCCTACAGTTTTTGCTCCTGCCCCTAGAATGTGAGAATTTTGCCTAATTCTGAAGCAGTATAGGAGAATTTATTGTATAGCCTTATTTAAATTTATTCAGCCAACCACAGCATCACATTTTCAACAGCTGACAAAGTGATCATAAAACAGATTGGTCTTTACAGCAACAGAACATTGTCTGCTGGGTCTAGCAGCACTCATTTATCCCACATCTTTTTCAGGCACCAGCTGTTAAGTGCTTCAGCTCTATGGAAGAGATGAGAGTTCAGACACACACACAAAAATAAGGAAATAATTACAAAAGAAAAGCAAAATTCATGCTCTTAGAGACCAAAAAGATGAGATGAAAAAACCTGATTTAAAAAGTTGTACTTCATTATGAAATACCAAGTTATTTGAGGCTCAGATAACTTAAATATATTTTGAACAAATATCCTGAATTTTGATACACTTTATGTACAATTGGGAAAATTAACTGGAAAAATCTTACTGCATTTGTTCTTGTTTAAATTCCATTAACTGCTAGGAACAACTGTGCTCTCAAGGAGGCAGAATACATGAAAAGGATAAGCATTCAAAATACAAAGAAAAGCCCTTCCAAGCCTCAAAATTAATCCTGTAAACCCAAAAGCAGTTGTGAAATCATGCCTAATTTACAATGCTATACTATTTTTCCATTTGTAAAACTGTACTTGAAAGACTTCCATATGATAGAAATACAGCAATTTGCACTAGTAGCCTCACAAGAGAAGCCAGATACTTAATGCAATTTTCTTAAAACAGGATCTTCCAAACACCATTGGAGTTGTACACACAGTACTACATATGCAATGAGCAGCAACAGCTCCAGACAGAATTCTGACAGCTGCATTAACTAGAAAGGTACTTTAAAGTTTACTTTAAATTTAAATTTCTTGGATAAAAATCACCACATTTTCAAGCAGCTATTTGAAGGCCAAGTTCTTCATATTCAGGGTCCTTTCACAATACAATCTATTGAAAAAAAACCTAAACTGTGGCCAGTAAAGAGGATGTATTTCTTTACATGCAAATATATGGTTGACAACAGCTAATTACATAAATTGATTAGCTATATAACTATACAATGTAAATACATATCAAGTACAAGCTTATATGAATAAATTTACATGTGTTTCTTATGCATGGCAGCCACTGCTCACACACCCTTGTCGTTTCATAAGGGTAACTGCTTTCTGTTATTCCAAAGAATAAAAAAGCATAGAATATCCAGAGAAGCACCAGCCCACCAGTATCAACTGACACAGGACTTTAAATACCAGGGAAAATCCATTCAAGTAATGAAATAAGCACAGAAACATACCCCTAAGTATTAAACTTCTGCTGAGTAGCAGACGAGTGTGGTTCAGTAGCCTGATATTCCTTTAAACCCCACATCACTGGGCTGGAGATTCACTCCTCATCTCTTACCCTCAACACTTATTTCACAGCCATAACACTCTTTTAATGTAGTTGTTTGTTGGTGCTGTGAAAACAAGCATGTATGCATTCAGCTGTACTGAGCAGAACATTCATACCCCAGGTGAGAGACAACTTGAAATTCCATCCCCACTTCATAATTACAGCACACATAAATGGAATAAAACATGAAGCAACTCTCCACCCCACACAAGACATAGCAATCCTATATCATCAAAATGTGTTCAAGGAAACAGAGCACTAAATGAACTGAAGTACATTTCCATTTGTAAATATGTTTACTATGCATTCTCAACAGGAGGGCCCATCATGCTCTTCTAGCAACCCTTTTATTTTGATTGCTATTATTATTGTCATTATTACAGTATGGTTTTGCCAGCCTGGGCAAGCAGCACAAGCATTGATTGATGAGACAGCCCTGCCCAGGCAGAGAAATGATAGCTGTGCCACACGCCAGCAAGAAATGACACAGCCCTTTTGTAACCTGAAGTGTCTATAGACATAACTATTTGCCACAAGGCATGAAGGCTGTACTATAGTCTTGGCACATCTACAGGTCTTTTCCCCTGTTTTTCCTTAGGAGTAAAATAAAAAATACACAATGCTGTTCGCCTGCAAGATAGGCAGAGAAAGGTGTTTATGTCACACCTCACGTAAGTGCTCAGTGTTTCATTATTTATAAGTTGTGTCTCCCCCCACCAACAGTCAGAGCAAAGGACAGCTTCCTTCCCCTCCTTTTTCCTGCTCCTAAACACAGAAGACAAAGCCAACATTTGCAAGGTCTTTCCCAAGGCTTTTCAAGATGCTTGCAAAGAGAGGACAATATTTCCTTCCACAAGGAGACGAGGAAGGAAATATTACCTCCTCTGTAAGTAGGTTTTCACAGCTCTCCCACTCTCCCTGCTGGTCTCATGCAATTCAGTGCAAGTTGATTGCAAGCCAAAGCAGATGATTGCTTCCATGGGAAGATCCTAGCACCAGAGATCCAGAACTGGGAAGGTAACTACTGAGTTCAGACACTCAGAACCTGAATTATCAGGGCTGAGACCCACAGACAGAATTTCTTTTTTCCCATTAGCTAACAGGAATTGGGCCAGATGCGTATCTTCAATCCACAGAGGGACCAGGCAAAAGCCCTGTCAAGAAGTTGGCAAGATGGGCCCCTCTGCAAGCTCTCACATGGAAAACAAAAACCAAATAAGTTAGAAACACTATCTCTAATGCAGCAGGGGCCCTTCAAGACAAAACCCCAGTCATGTTTTCTCTCCATTGCTGATTTTCAAGCCATATTCATGATTTACACTTGGCCTGGACATGATGGTCAAGTTTTGGCCTGAAGCACATTCCTCAAATTCATTGATTTCATCAAACATTTGGAAAATAAATATCTGTTTCATGCCTATCAACAGGGGTTTATACAAGCAACATTTCAAATCAAAACTAGACAAATTCAAGTTACAGAATGTTTGCTATATACTTATTCCCTATTAAAAGTATTGCTCCATAAAACCTAGTAACAAGGTGAAACAAGTATGCCATTAAATGTAATAATCAACCTACAGTAAACACCAGTCTCCCCTAGCAAGCTAAATATTGGATGCCCACTATTTGGCTACTTTTAGCTACAGAAAGCAGTGCTTTAGAATTTCAAGATGTTTGATTTGGTTTGATTTTTTTAAATTTTTATATATATATATAAAATTTGTTTTGGTTTTGTTGAGTATAGAGCTGAAAATCTGCAAGATTCAACTTTCAAAATCTGAGTATTAATCAGGTATGTAGAAGATGTTATGTTGCAAACTATGAATATGGAAGAAGATAAGAGAAGAATGAATGCTGGCCATGGGGCCTTAATTTCTTTCTTTGTGTTAGGATCTAGGCTTCACATGATATTCATGGCTCTAAGTCCTATGAAAGCAAATAAAATGTGAAGAAGGGGAGAATTCCCTTTACAAATGAGTGCTACTTAAGCCAACACATGATACTAAAGGAGTGTGAAAACTTTTAACTAACTTCCTTTAAGTGGTTCCTGATTAATTGCTTAGAGAGCCCCAGATAAGAGATATGAAACAGGTGGCAGCATGTTAGGGCATAAGTGATCTACTGGGAATCAGAATGAACCTCAGATATTTCCATACTTCTTGCTCAGATAGAGCAAGAAAGTCAAAACTAGGAACTTGCAAGTAGCTGATATTCAGCTTAAAACTCCAGTTTTAGTAACTCCAGTAAAGTTGAAAGAAATTAGATTTATTAGCAATTAGAAACAGCATCATCTTAATTCTGAAGTAATCTGAGAAAAGACAGCACTAACTGAGCAGCAAGACACTGAGTAACTTCAATATTCCTAATCTTTTTTAACTTCTTTTTAAAACTATAACAGAGGACACCAACACTTCCTTAGTTACAAACATCATTCTATTTGGAAAGCAAAAAGGAACTATAAGAATAGTTTCAAAGATCATTCTGATTTGAATTATCACACAGAACAACTCTTACAGTAGTCTTGGACTAATACAGTGAAATATTTGGACAGCAATCTGTCATTTTCCTGTGACCAGTGAGGGCAACTGCTGTTGTGTCAAACTGCTGTCATGTAAAAGTGCAACCACATAAAGTGGTCATGGCACAGTGCTGCAGTCCAGCTTCTTCCACAGCTGCAAGGGCACCTAAAGACAACAGGATTTTGGTACTAAGGAATTGACAAGACAGGTAAATGCAGGGCTTTTCTCCTCAGCTCCCCCGGCTCCTTTCACCTTCCGTCACTACTACACACATGCATCACACACACCCACGCTCCAGTCCTTTACATTGCCCATACTCATTTAGGCACCTCTGCAGCAGCTGAAGCCCACAGGAGCACTGCTGAAGTATCCATCTTTGTCAGTGTTATGACAAAATTAACACTGGACAACATAACACAACTGCACCCTGCTGTTAGATTGAAATTGGCATTGCAGGTATTCTTGTTCCTGTGCTTATGATCCCCTGGTAGCATTTATGGGACTGATAGTGCTGGACAAAATATGAAAGTACAGAGCAGCACATTCACTGGAGAAACTGGAGAAGATCACTAATATTTGTTTCTCCTTTGCAGTACATGAGCTGCTACCTATGGCAGTCCATCCACTTGGTACAAAAAAAAAAGGTAACTAAAATAAATAAATATACCTAGAAACCATGCATTATTGATTAGGATCATTCCTTTAACAACCATTTCTTTAGGATTGTCAAAACTGATGACCTAAAGTAAAGTGCTCCCTTCTGAGACAGTATGTATTGATAAAAGCATAAACCAATAATGCTATTTATATTTCTGTTTTCTCTACAGTGCTATTTAATGACCCATGGTAATCCTTAAAAAGGTTATTTTAATTACTCTGATCTTATTTCTTTAAGAAGAAATGTCCTTTGTTGGCAGCTCTTCTAGCTTGGAAAGGTGGAGAAGGAAGATAAGCAGAGGAAAAAAGACAGAAATAGACTTAGTCCATTTGTGGAAGTCCACGGGAAAAACCTCTGTCAGTAGGCTTATGTACTTATGACTAAGTATAACATTACATTGCCTATATGGAGAGTAATTTTGCATATGGAACATTCCAGGCAGTCAGGACAGCTCTTAAACAACTTTAAGCAACCAATGATCAGAACTAGAAAAGGGCATCTAAATCCTGTACCTATATGGTGCATGGACAAGTTCTTTGGGAAACTTTTGCTAGTGCCTCATGACCACCAGATTAAAGAACTTATTCCTAACGTCTAGTCTAAATTTCTCCTCTTTTAGTTTTAAAACATTTCCCCTTGTCCTCTCGCTATATGCATACGTAAAAAGTTGCTCTCCCTCTTTTTTATAAAGCTCCCTCTAGGTACTGGAAGGCCACAATGATATCTCCTTGGAGCCACCTCCTCTCCTAAAGCCTTATATGTTCTCAGTTTTTTGAACAGCGCTTTTGCAGAACCAGAACATTGAGCAATCCCAACTCTGTTTCTCATCACAGGAGAGGTGCTCCACCCCTCGGATCATCCACCCCTCCTCTAGTCTCACTCCAGTTTTTCTTGTGCTGAGGACCCCAGAGTTGGATGCAGTTCCCCAGGTGAGGTTCTCACAATGACAGAGTAGAGGGGAGCATCACCTTCCTACACCTGGTGGCCACGCTGCCTTTGATACTGCCCAGCATGTGGTTCACTTTCTAGGCTGTGAGCACACAGTGTTGGCTCATGTCCAGAATTTTATCCATGAAAAGACCCTAGTCCTTCTCCACAGGGCTGCTCTCAATTTCCCTACCAGCCTGTGCTCATGTTTGAGATTGCCCAACACAAATGCAGCACCTGGCTCTTGGTCTTGTTGAACCTCATGAGGCTCTTGTGGGCCCACTTCTCAGATTTGTCCAGGTCTGTCTGGAAGGCACCCCTAGCACCCCTGAAGCAACAAGAGGCAATAAGGGACATAGAAAATAAAACTGAATGGATATTCTAAGTATAATAAGCAGTTTGTTTAACTTACTTGGTTAAAAACCCCATATGCCTGGTATTTTTGATTTCAAAAGAAACCAAATAGCAAGACACATCTCAATCACCACACTTAATCCCAAACAAATATGCTTTGTTGCCTCAGCCAGTGGCTAATTGCCAATTTGTTTCATTAACAAAACCTGACATAGAAAACAGAACCCAGCTATTAAGTATAGAGGGCTACCAAAGAATGCAGGTAGCTTTAAGCTTAAGGCAGAACTGCTCTGCCAGCAAGCATCAATGAGCAGAGCAAAATACCACCTTCTCTATCTCCTCTTTTGAATCTAACTTTTTTGCAGTAGGTTATTTCCCTCAAGGGTAAATGTATTCCAAACATTTGTGGGCTCTTACAAAAGGCCAGCACTGATCTCTGTGCTTGAATAATATCCCAAATGGACCCTCACTAAGTAACACGATAACAAAACCAGTGTTTCAGTCAAAAGAGAAGAGTCTTTCTGCTCCTCTGTTTTTCTCTTTTTGTGCATTGATATAAAGATCAGAGTCACCAGCATGAATAAGATTTAGAATTCTGATGAAAACAATAAGAGGTACTAAACATTTTCTGGCCCTCCCAAATTTGTATTCAACTTCTCCCTTTGTTAAAGCTGTAATCACACTCCCATCGGTATTCAAGGGATTTATGCAAACAAGGTCTCTTCTGTCAAAAATCATAGTAATTTAATGCAGTCACAGCCTGTTGGGTTGTGTAGATTACTGGCACCAAAGACACAGCTTAGTGTTCTGATGTGTGTCAGCTCTCTACAATACAGATCAGATGGTCTTAGCAGACTCCTCTCAGCCATTCTAGCCTAAGATACTGCATCTATATGCAACAGAACCAAGGGAGAGTAACAGAAGGTGACTTGAAGCCACAGGTGACTTGAAGCAAACCTTAAACAATTTCTTTGTTTAAGGAAATTTAACAATTAAGCTAAAACTCATCCTATTGTTTAATTGAAAAGACAGTATTTATTGAATATCCTAATTTTGCTCTCCGTGCTTTATGGACCCAAATAAATAAAAGCCTGCTGCCTTTACCTCTGTGCGAGTGCTGTTTGTACCTCTTACACATCCAACTTATACACCCAACACCCAAAGGAGGAAAAGGAGTCCATTGCAGAAGTCCTAGACACAGGACTTAACTTGTTAAATCCAGCTGGAAAAAAATCAACACTTAAAGCTACAGTGGCTTTCTGCCTGACATTCTCACATGAAATACCACCTCCTCCATCACTCAGGGCCACATCCTGCTTCTCTGGGCAAGCTGTGCACTTTGTTTCGGTGGGCACAATCTAATTCCTTGAAGTGACATGGACGCAGCTTAGCTATGACCTACGCCCATCACATTATTAACTGTAGACCAATCTGGCCGTGTTAGAGAAATTCTACCTGCACTTGCACAGGGGATCATGTCTGTGCTCACTGTCACCTTTTCAAGAACAAAGAATGGATTTCTCTTCCTGCCTTAACACTTTTTTCTAAAATCAGTTTGATGTTCTGAGAGAAAAGGTGGAGGGAAGGAGAGTTGATTAAAAGCCGTGATGAAATGCAGGCAATAGAGTGGAGTACTTGCAGTGCTCTGTCACCTCCACCCACTTTCTCCTCACGCAACCAATGGTCATTACATCATCAAGGCAATCTCTAATTGGCTGCATTCTGGATACGGTTTCTGACCAAAAATACACAGATTAAAAAATATGCCATTCCCAAAGTATGTTTAAATTTAGGCAGCATATTAACAAACACCTCGCAGACATGTGACAACTTCAGCAACTCCCCTGAGTAAAAGAACAATGACTTAAGATCTGAGTGAATACTACATACAAAATTGTAAAACATATATATATATATATTAAAGTCTCAAAATACACAGAAGGCTTCCTTTGACCATATGGACCTCTTTTGCATTCACTTTCCAATAAGTTTATGCCACTGAGTCATGCTAGCAGATACAGTTAGAAAAAAGAATTTAAGGTGCTTATTTGCAAAAAACAAGTGTTACACTTAAACAGATCTTGGTGCCAAGATGACTGTACTGCTCATGGATTTTCCAAAGGAGAAAAACAACATTCTATTTGCAGGATAAATCACTGTGTATTATTTACTCAACTGTAGTACATTAATAGCTGGTTGCAAATAAAGACACTGAGGTATATATAGCACAGAGCCTTAGTATAGAGAGCTCATTCTGCCAAGTGAACTGGGGACAAATATTTCACTGAATAAGTATTATTCAAATCTAAAGGGACCAGAAGTAAATCAGGTTCTATTCCTTACTTCCTTCTAGTCCTTTTCTCGTCTCCTCAAACACATGACATGCATAATCCAAGCACAACATTCTGCAAAATTGAGCCTCATTACATATAAAAAGAGACACATTAGAGAAATCCACAGAAGTGGATGAAAACAAAAAAGGTGATGCTTATCCTTTTTTCATGTTGACTTACAGCTCCTTAGAGCAGAATTCTCATCTGAGTTCTGTATCCACAGGCTGCATATTACTGGTCCCCTCACTGGCTGCTCGATGCACTGGTGTGATCTAAATAAATCAACTAGTAAAATACACAATATAACAGCTAGTGTCTGTCAAGAGATGTTATTGGGCCTAACAGTATAGAAACACCTTCTTCAAAGAGAAATAAAAAGTTTAGCTGGTTTTTCCTATTGAGTGCTTTTCTAGAATTATAAAACATTAATCAAATCCTGCAAACTTGCATTTTCTTCACATGCATTGAGGGAAGGCAGGAGCTCTGCCTAACAAGTGGCCTCATCACTTTGTATTTATACTGCCTTAATAGGACCCTGAAACCTCAATATTCATCTACTTGGCCTCAGTTTAGCTGCTTTTTCACATTCAGTCTAATTAGAGACAAAAGAAGTTTCCTTAGAAGTTAGAAGTTAGAAGTTAGCATCAGTGGTGAATAAGATGTTAAAGAGTAGGTGATGGACTCTCTAAAACACCTTCTCTGATCTCCCAGTACTCCTTTCAAGATCTTAGCTGGTTTGCCCCACTATTAACCTCCCTCCACACTGAGAATTAGCTATTTATTCTCAGCCTTTGTTCCTTCTCTCAAAGGGCTCCCTCCTCTCACACTTTACCCAAGAATTCTCAGCCATCTTCTATGAATGTGTACAACAAAAGCCTTATGAAAGTCAAAATAAATTATATCCACTGGTTGGGATACAGAGAAGCCCCTATTTTGACCATTTACAGCTCACTTTGGAAAATGTGATCCTGATGCAATGCTGTTTTTACTGCAGTCTTATGACTTGACAGCAGTGTTAGGAGCATATCCAAACGACCTCTCCAGCCTCAAATCTTTCTCTCTAGCAAACAGCAAGTTCTTTGTCCTTGTGGTTTCCCATCAAAGTAGTATTATATAGGTTCAATCTTTAGCACAGAGCACTCCAGCAATTTATCTCATGACTGAGAAATAGTTCCTCCTGTCCTAGGATCTCAGTCGAAGAGGCACAGCAAGGAAAAAAAGAATCAAAAAACATAATGGGAAACCTATTTAACTTTATACCTTCTAAAAATACCTTTTTAAAATATGTGTAAATGTAGGAATCAAAAAAAAAAAAAAAACCAAAAAACACCAAAAACCCTTAACCAAAAAATCTAAAAATTTAAATCAGCAAATTGTGAACAAACCCAACAAAGTAACCATGTGCAACACAATCTTTGTTAAAATTGGCAATCTCCACAAAGAAAACAACAAGCTACTTGAAGTGCAATCCCTTCCACACCCCTAGGATGTTCAGTAAACCCAGACTGAACTTTATTGACTGCAAACCAAATGTAACAGTTAACTAATTCAGTGCCTATGGACAAAATCTCATTCCCAGCTCCCACACATCACAAAATGTCACAACATTTGTCTGCCTCCTATCAAGCAAAAGCAAAATACCATGACTTCTCTCAGGGCAGGATTAAAGGAGAGTGTCAGTGCTTTGTTTGAAAGCTGGCAAATGTCTTCTTGTTTTGCTCCAAGTCACCCTGCCAAAGTAGCACAGTGGTAAGAGGCTGAATGGGAAAAATGGGCACAGGAGAAGGAAGGAACATATCCCATCTGCCTATCAGTGTCTGAGAAATAATTACTTAATAACTGACTTTCTAACAGAAAGATATATTGTATTTAATACAGCAAAGTACTTTGCTATCTTTCTACTCCATTGTAAACCCTTTCACTGACCATTAAAATGAAGCCAAGGGACAATGCAAGAATACCTGAAAAAAACCCCTTAAATTAATAATGAAAAAAAAAAAAAAAAAAAAGTGAAAACACAGGATCTATTTTAATGGCTCGATATTTGGCATGAGTCTGAGCAGTACAACACACCTGAAAATGGAAACTGCACCAAACCTTAACTTCCTTAGCACTATCTGAGAGTCTTTGTTTCAGTTTGGATTAGGGAGGGATGATGGGTTTGAGTCACCAGGACTTCTCCCTGTTGCACATAAATCTTCTCCAGAGGTTCCACCCAAGCACTGCTGGAGCAGAGTCTGTCAGATTCCATGAGACAAGAGGCCACAAAATAAGAACTGTTCGACCAGATCTGAGGGCAGTCAGACTCCCTACAGCATGGCACAGCATTACAGTAAAGCAGTGCTGTGGAACATTGCATTCAGGCTTGGTAATCAGATAAAACTGTCATTCAAGACTTACTATACTCCTGTGCATGGTTATCCATTATCTGCAACAAAACCTGAACTTATTAAATTATTTCATATTTCCAGTATTATGCTGCTGTTTATTACAGAGCAATATGAAGGAATGCAGAAAGAATCATTTTCTACTAATACTGAAAAAGGAACACTATTAGATTAAGGACAGAACATTTCCCTTGCAGCTTTTCTCTCAGCTTTGTGACATTGCAGAACATGCAGTTATATATTTCTCCCTGATGCCTCCTGCCACAGATTTAAAGAACCAAGGCAAATCACTCCCATCACTCTTCTAACACTGTGGAAGAGGCAGAAAGGGAAATATGTTAATTTTGGTAACATACCGAAAAAAGTACATTGGTGTCATATTCCTTCCATCTGCAGAAAACAAAAGGCTAGTCGGTTCCCACCACACACCTATAAGATGAGATAGGCAGAAATGCCTAATGATAAAAGGGGGTTTACAAAAAAGAAAGAAAGATGAAAATTGATACCCATATAATAGCAGTACCTGCGTAATGGACAGGAGGGAAATCATGCTTCAGATAAGGCCCCAGAGATCCCTTTTCAGTGTTTCAGAGACAACACATAAGTTGGGGGGTGGGGGACACACAAGAGCCTGGAGTGTCTCTTATTCCTCCGGTTCCAATCTTGTATGAGCAGAAGCCCCAGGGCAGGAGTTTAGTTACCAGCCTTTGCCCACAGGTTACTCCTCTGGTTGTTCATCACTCTGTCACAACTATTTAGTGCCTGCAAGAGCCAAGTGCAGAGGCACACAGAGAATGGACATCAGTGCACAGGCATTGCAGGAGGAGCTTTGCAGGCAATCTTATCTCCTTTACCTCTTACAGTCACACCAAGAGAGCAACATGTCATGATACACCAATTCTCTGATCCCCTCAGCTTAACCCTCTGAGGCAAGTGAGAACAAAGTAGAAGAGGGGCAGAGAAGCCCAACCAGATCCACCTTCCCGGGTGGAAACAAGCAAGGACATCTCAAACCCTGAGAAACTCTATTCTACTCTCCTCTGGGAACTCTGTTGCCTTCTGATAAAAGGCAAGGCGACCTGGTTTCAACAAGCAGCCCGGCAGTCTGGCCTACCCCAGACTATTCGGTCCATTTAGACAAAGCACTGACACCAACGTGGTGTAAAGGTCAAAATGGCGTTTATTATCTTACATCGTGGGTTTAAATAGATAAGGGGGTTATCCTACGTCACAGGAAAAGGTGGCTGAGTTTTAGAGTTAGTTAAGGAGTGGAAAACTACAGGAATGAGAAAAAACTGCTGGGTTAGGAGGGGTCTGCATGCTCTTAGAGATAAGGGAATTTACATTCTGCATACCACAGGGTGGAGGAGGAAGGCAGGCCCTATCTTCTCGTACAGCTCGAAATCTTCCGCAGCGGGGCTCCTATCTCCAACAGAACTCTGTCCATAGGTTTATGATGAGGAAACAGCTCTGAATGCAGCTGCCAGTTATTTTCATTTAGCCCCATCATTTGGCAATGCCTACATGTGAGACTGTGCAAACAATCTTTTTGAGTTTCCATGTGTTCATTATTCAGAAGCTTTCTCATCAGACAGCATTGGAAGTTACATCATTTGCCTACAGTATTTGGACTGCTCAGTATCTGTGAAGAACAGATATGAGGTATAATCAAAACTCCATAGAAACAAGCGTTATTTTCAACTTTAACTAAGCTTTTTTTTACTTCTGTTTGATTGAACAATGAGAGTTTTGCAGTGAAAACCTCCAACCTCCAAGTCCTAATGAAGACTTCTTATTCCAAGATCTTGGATCACGAGAAGAGAGGCATACCCAAATGAATGTTGCCTCAGGATGAGCACAAATTTACACTGCTTTTCTCACTGTGAAGGGCACAGGAGGAAGCCACAAAGACAAGCTAGCAAGGGCAAAAGTCTGATCAGCCTCTGATGTGGATAACCTAAAAAAAATAAAAATATTGGATAACATTTTAGCCTGCTGGCAGAACAGGAGTTGATATGGCTAAAGGACCCAGAATTAGATTTAAAACATTATAAACACAGCCTGCAATGTGGGCAATGCATCTTACCCACTTTGGTACTGAATGCTGCCACCAAAGTACAAGAAAGCTGAATTCAGACAATAGGGCTCTTACAAGACTTACAATACCCTTAGCCTGCCCTCCGTCCCTTAAGGAAAGTCAGAAGTGAGGGAAGTCCATCCTTCCAAGAGACTTTACAGAATAAAACAATTTCTGGCTTTCACTCAGGAAAAAAATTAAAAGAAAGAAAAAAGGTCTTACATTGTTTCAAAAGTGAAAACTAGGGAACAAAGACAGGCAGGGACATATCTACAGCTGCTGAATTTGTATGATGAAGAACACAAGTAGGTGAAAACTGAAAAGAACAAAGTTTCTGGCAAATGGAAGTAATGTGAAGCTGTTACCAACTTCTAACTGTAATTTGCAAGAAAAGAGATTGGGCATTCCAAAGCAACAGACAGAAAAGTTGAGACAGTTGCTCTATGTGCTATCAGTATGCTGCAAACCCTAATAAAATATGGGCAATGTGTACTCTACTGTCCTCTGGACTTTTCTCATTGCACCATAAGTTGGAAGTGCACATCTGCTCTTTACATAAAGTGGATAGCACACACTTTAAAAGCAAATGTGAGAAATCCACAGGGTAGAAGCTGATTAACATTGAGCTCAGCAGATGAATTTGTTAGTCCAGTGCCACGTGTCTGACTCACACAGTCATGCTGGTGCAACATTCTTTAGCTCCACTGCTGTAAGCCTGGAAATTGAACATCCATTCAGTGCTAACAGCAGCAACATCTTCAGCAAGCAGCTCCTGGGACAAATGAACACTTCCCACTGAAATATTGGGCTTTTAGAAAAAACATTTCTTCCCTTTTACCAGATTATGCATATCTCAGTCTTATTTGTATTACAGAAAAAAAGAAACTTGGATTGTGCAAGAATCTTTCAAACAAAACTGTGTTACCATTCGGTAGCAAAAAGCAGATGCATGAATCTGTGATGGGCTGTCAATCAATTTTTGACAAATCAATATTCTCATGACAGATTAAGAGAGCATACATTTCACAATTTATAGCACAATATGCATGCATAGCAATGAGCACTTGGGGTACAGTTTGCTGCCTAGGAAGCTTTTTACATAAGGCTTTAAAAATATTTCCTATCAAATTATTTAAATATTTTCTATTTAAATATTTTCTTGTCAGTAATATATCTACCCCGTAATGTTGGAATTCCCTAAAAGTGGGTGTTTCAGCAGAATTTTTCGTTGCCTAAAGTACAATTAATTCTACTTAAGGAAAGAGGAATTGCCCAATTTCTATAGAAATTGTAACAGAGGTTATCATTATTACTATTAAATAGAGATGTCAGACATTAGAAACCCTAACATGATAGTAGACACAATGTGTCAGGGTTTTTTGGGTTTTTTTTTTTTTTTTGGGATACAATCCCTGACTACAGTATGTCAGGAACCTACTTCAAAGAGCTACATGAAAACAAGCAATCCCCTTTATTTAAAAGCAAAAAGAAAAAAAAAAAAAAAAAAAAAAAAC
>VWZP01002284.1:0-203996 GCA_013396995.1 Dicaeum eximium | reverse complement strand
AAAAAACCAAACCAAACAAACATAAAAAACAGCACCAAACCCTCAATATTTTGTAGAACTATCATTCCTTCTCTTCCTTTTTTCAACAAAACTGTTTGAAACTCCAGGTTTAATAAAGTTAGTCACAATTATGCAGCTCCTGTTTTTCAGCTCCATTAATTCTAGATGGAAATGTTCAACTATTTCATGGTTCTTATCTAGCTACAGTTGTTTCTAACATACATCTAGGTGTATAGCAGCACCCTCTTTCTTTGTGCTTCTCAATATTGGTTGCAACATTTCATTTTAAGAAAATCTCTGAGTTGGGACGGCACTGAAGAGACAAAAGTCTTGCTTGCTGAGCTCTACCCAAATTCTGATAAGAAGGCTGGATTGAAAATAATCACCCAATGCAGGAAAACTACCTTGAAGTCCACAGATGAACATTCAGAGAAGGAAATTAACTTGTAGACTGTCAAGGAAACCTACCTCTCAGTAGTCTGGCTCACATTTTGTGGAATTTTCAGGGTATTGTACAAAATATTGCTTTAACATTTAAAGAGCCAAGTTTTTTGGCTCTTTAAATGTTTAAGCAAACAAGTTTTTCTAGACAGAAAAACTACAAAACATGTAGTTTGTACTACTTGTACAGTACAAACTGTACTGTACAAGTACAAATGGAGTTGTACTTGCACAAAACAAGCAAGTACAAGCTTTACTTGTACTTGTACAAGTAAACAAAACAAGTTTTTCTAGATAGACGTTCTCTCTTGAAGAAAAACAGGTAGCTGGAGACATGATGGGGTGGGGTAAAAAGGACAGGACCAAATAAGAGCCACACTTGAAGCTAATTTCACTTTTCAAAACATGCCTTTCTAGGATGTTATGCCTACAGAAAGTCTGTTTGAAGATGATCTGCCAGAATGATTAACATTGGAAAGATAGTATTTCCTTTCTTATTATTGACAGGTACTTTTAAAAATGTATTTTAGAGAATTACCTCAATGGTTTTTGTTGTATGTATGTGTACATATATCTGAATACAGCACATGTAAAGCATTTATATCTACATCACTTAAGTTGTATTCCTATTAAGATTTATTTCCTATTTAAGAATTGAATTAAAATTGTTTTTCTGCAAAAAGAACATGTGTTTGTAGACTGATGGGTAGATAAGTAGGTGTTACTAAGTGCAAAAAGAGGAGTTTTATGTATTTCTAAAAACATGTGAATTTTGAAACTTGCAGACTGTCCTGAGAGAGAAAAGAGTCAGACCAGTTACTTTTTGTGAGTAAATGGTCCAGTGTTTCCAAATCTATTTTTACTTTGTTGAGTCATTCAAAACCAAATGCATTCTCTACAAATATCTTTGCTGTTTGCAAATTACTTATTGAATAATTTATATGAAGGAAATTCACCCTAAGAGTTTGCCTGTGAGCTTGTTCACTTTTACTGTTCCCAGCCTATTATCCAATGTGCTTGAACAGGTTTCCAAGTCACAGAACTTTATTACTACTCCCCAGGTGAATGAGTGAAAGTTTAAGCTGCTATATCCATACAAGAGGAATAACAAATCATGAATCAGGAACAACCAATTTTGTTTTCTAGTGAAAAGCCATCTTTACCTAGCTGTCTAGGAGCTGACAATATTCCCTCAGAAAGCACATCAATAAGTGTGACTCATGAACCACAGCAGCAGGGCTGGCAGGATGCTTCATCAGAAGGCAAATCCCATTTCAGACACAGACAGCAGGGAAAATGCTACAGGAGGGTCTCAAAATGGTTTTGCTTTTTTGCTGGAAGCCCAGAAGCACTCTTCAGACCACTGCCCTCCCTAGGACAATGGCAAGACTTCACATTTTGCAGACATTCATAAGCAGTTATTTGGCATCACTGTGACCCCATGGTTCTTTTGTGCCGTATCACTCCTGTACTGTACAAATCGTGAATTGCAAGAGCCCATCCAAAATAAGTTCTCCAAAACCTCACCACTGTTTTCAAATGGCATGGCATTCAAAACTGTGGAATAGTCATCAAGTGAGTTAGTTTCTAAAATTTCTACCCAAGCTGAGATAGAGATGGACCAGAGAAGAAGAACTGAACAGAGGCCAAGGGAGGACCAAGCAAGGAGCAAGATGACACAAAAACCATGCACTGTTCAAAACCATGGCTCAATTAAAAGTCAGGCAATTGTTTATGAAGACTGACCAGAAGACCTGGTCTGGATAGACCAGTGTACCAGCCAGCTTTAAGATAGATCCTGCCTTGCTGTAAGAACTATGTCTCTCGAGCCTGAGAATCAGCAAGCACTAAGTAATTCTGCAGTAAGCAATGACAGCAGCTACAACAGTCTGCTGCATTAAAAGGACAACATTTAGCACTTGTCAGGGTTATGCCACGAGGTAGAAAAAAACACTTGGGAATTGTCATCTTCTTGTCACCCTGTCTCAGAGCCTTCATTTGCTTTTGATCCAAATTCAGACTGCACCACAAGAAGAAATTACATGTAGAATATTATTAGTAAAATAATCAACATTTATGACCTGAGTGCTACACACAGGGTCCATTGAAATAGCTACATTACATTTCTGGATTACCCTTCCTCTTTTCCTTTGTGTATGCATACAAAAGAAATTTTTACACTGGAATCATGTAATACCACCAATACTGACTTCCTTTTCAGTCTACAGAGATTAACCATCCCTTGAGGATTGTATTGACCCTGGCTTTGCTCTCACCACTATTTACCTCTCTGGTCAATGAATCTTGATGCTGATTACAACAAAGTCAATACCTGCTTATTACAGTTAGAATAAGAGTCACTGAGAAGGCTTATGGACAGTAGTTTGGTGTCTGCTAAAACTACCCTAGTTAAGGAGTCTGTCAAGGTTTCATTGCATCTGTCTTCTTTTCTAGTAAAACTTGTCCCAAGTAACAATGAAAAAATGCCACTTGAAGACTCAATAATCCAGTCTGTTCTTATAAAAGGAGCCCTGACAAGCATATTTTAATATTTAAGATATATGCAAATATTGATTAGTATATAAATTCAAACACATAAGCCCAGACTTTATACTGGATAATTATTACTTTGAGGTTGTGTGTATTTGTTGTAGGTTTTTCAGTAGTTACTGCCACTTTTAGGATTTAATTCAAGTATTCTTTGCATTTAATCTCAAGTGGTCTTCCCCAGGGTAGGTAGCACATTTAGTTCTCTCTTCTCATTTAATTTTATTTTTATGATAAATTTAAAATGAACTCCAGAACTCAGTTGCTGTTCACAACTTTCCAAATAGAGAGCTCAGAAAACTATCCAAGTAACATCTTTACAGAATCCACAAAAATCCATACATACATCCAAATCCTGACGTAGGGTGAAACAAAATTATAAGAGTTTATTTTGGAGGGAAAGTAGCAGGGAAGAAGTGTAGCTCAGTAAACCTTGAGAAGAAAGCTGTGATGACCATGCAGCTTTGACCAAATTCGTGGCAAACATGCAGACATTCTCAGTTATGCAAACATGAGGTGTCCACCCTTCCTGCTCCTGCTAGCAAGATCTGTCCTTATTGTGCAGTTAAATTTACGGGCAAATTTATAGTTGTTCATGTTTTATTCCATTAAGGTATCATAAGTGTCTCAAAGCCGTAGACAACAGCTAAACATACATTAGACATCCTATTTCCATGCATTCATTGAATGCAAATTCAGACAAGCACTACCAAAATTCTGAAGACCTTCCTCCTTTACTGATCCCATGGCATGTTCATCTCCATTGCATTCAGCATCTCTTGTCTCTGCCCACTCAGCCAAACGACTGAGAAATCCTCAGCTTCGCAGCCGAGCTTTCATCAGCATTAAGATGGATAAGACGTTGAAGCTTAAAGCAAAGGTCACCAGCACAGCTTTAAGAGAAACATTTCAAATATTTTCTGATTGCCCACTTCCTAACTGCCTTAAAAATCTGAGAATCTACAGGGAAGGTGAGGTTTATGCTTGGTCTTAAGGTCTTTGGATAGGCAAGGACATTGAGTGTGGTTGGGCTGCATTTCTCACAAGGTCCAACACCTTGTTGAGACCTTGGCGAGGTTGCAGTATTTCTGCAAGGCCTAGTGTTTGCCTTTTGTTTAATCACCTGGCCACTCTTCAGTCTTTTTCCTAGAGAAAGAAAAGACTGTTCTAAACTGTTTGTTACAGTTAAACATAAAAATTCAGAATAGATTTTTCTAGTCAGTTAACCATATTCTTGAGGGAAAACATAAGGTAGTATGATTATTAAAGAGCTCTCTCAGTAATAGTCACATCTTTATTGTGTCAACCCTTTGCCAAAAAAAAAAAAAAGATTTCTAGTAAAAGCCACTTACATTTCTTCTTTGCAGAACCAAGCCATCTGCCTCCAATATACCATCAGCCTCTGCTAGATGAATTCACATATATTTTAAAGCCTCAGAGTAACCATTAGAATGGAAATTGGACACTACTTTGCAGAGCTTTCTTAACTGGAGAGGCTTCCCATTTGTTCAATTAAATGTTTGCATGTGCAATACAATATGAAATTTATCCCAAAACAGTGAGTACTGAAATAATCTTGGAGGCAGATGGCACAGCTGTTCCATTTAGAGCTATCCTCCGCAATATATGAAGTGATGGACAGGACGGGGAAGTGGGAGTGAAAAATTGGTAGTATGAAGAATATTATCCATGGATTTTAGCAATAAACAAACCATTTCAGCATCAAACTTCCCTCCCCTATTGTATGTAGCTGCATTACTCACTTGAGTTTATCCAAATAGGAAATATTTAATTCAAGAAGTCAACCACTGAAGCCATGTAAGGTTTTCCCCCAAGAGAATCCATCCCTCTGCCTTGAAAGCTAAGGGAATTTGAAAATGTGTCTCTCTCACTGACACAGGGAGGCAGATATTCGTATGGGCTGACGAGACAGCCTGCATGCAGAAGTGACACCTATACTGGTAAGAATAGGGAGCAAGTTTAAGTTGCTGCTTATTTGCATGCCTCTCACAGAGCAAAAATCATTGCACCATGCTCCAAATGCTGCAAATCTCGAGATGCACATCTAGGGCTCATAATTAAAACTGGCAAACACCTTCACTGAGGAGAGGGAGGAAAAAACCCAGAGCTATCCCAGATACTCTACATCTATTTTGATGTTTCTGGGGTGCTGATCTCTTCCACCACCTCAGTATTAGAAAGTTTCAATGAAAAGGGCATGCAAAAACACTCCCTCACAGACAGAAGACCTGAAAGAACCTGATGAGAGCATACCTCTTTCTGTATAGCACCTAGACTGGGGCCAGAGGATCAGTAAACTAAATGAGCAAAGCAAGCAAAAAATGTCTTCAAAAAGATTCCTCAACCCTCATGAAAGAAAATAGGATAGTATGTAGAAAGATATTTAAACCAAAATAGGCTGTCAGGAAAGGTTTTCATGTCAGAAAGCACTGCTTTACTGGAAAACAAAGAATGTACACTGTCCATTGCAAACCAGTACATATCAAACAGAAGATTTTCCTTAGATGAAGAACAAAAACCACTTGGGGCAAGAAGACAGATCCCAATCCTTATATCCACAGGTAAGAAATAACAGTAGCTCTGTAGAACCCCAGTCACCTTTTCTGCAGATTTAATAAAACATCAACAATCAAAAAAGACTACAAGACCAAACCCAGTTAAGAAAGAATGATAGAAACCAAAGGATAGATCTCACCACCTCCTTTCCTCCCCACAGCCTACTCTTCCTGCTTTCCTCTTCAATCTTACAGCCTATTAGAGATTTTCACAGCTGGACTGCTGCTGAAAACAGAGAAAATCTGTTTTGTATGGACTGTGAGTGAGGTGAAGAAAGTTCTCCATAGGTGCCATGTGACAATAAATGGCCAGGGAGCGAATGCTGAAAAGCCAAAAAGTACATCCCAGTTCACCAGAACACCCATGTTTGAATAGGTTCAGCTGGAGACTCTTATGCCTAATACCTTAAGAAAAATTAGAGGGGAAAAAATGCTGCCAGTGTATAAGTAAGGGAGGTGAGAGGGCACTTCAGAAATGAATGGCACTCTGACTAGCAAAGGATTTCTTTGTGACAGTGTAGGGGCACCAGGTTGGACATTCAGTATTGTATTACTTAGAAAAATATTTCTTGACCTTGCTGTTTCAGTATAAATGCTTCCCTCCCAACCACCTCTTTCCCAGTGGTAATACTATAAAAGATGTGCCCCAAGGGACAAGTTTCCAATAATGTTCTAATCTTGCTTTCCAAGCACTTACAACAACCGCAGGAGCAATTTTTTAAAATAAAAGAAGGAAATTCATAAGACTCAACTGTCACTAGTGAGCGATATTTGCAGAAAATTTTGGCTCCACTGAAATTATTGCAAACTGTACCATCACAGAGAAATATATTTCGTTTCTAACTCTCATTTTCTCACACTGCTGTAAACAGCACAATACATGGAAACTCCAGACAAGTGATGAAAAGTGTCCTAATTTACTGGGTTTGTACCCTGGCTTAATTTCAGCTACATCTTAAAAGGCCAATATTCACATATTATTCCAGTAACTCTAATGACATAAAATTGCTATCCATAATTAGTTATTTTCCACCAAAGTTGCAAATATGGAAGTTACCACAAGGGCATAAAAACACAGCTAACCCAGAAGTTATCCTGCTTCTGAGGAATACCTCTACAAAGCATCAGTGGGAAGCAGAGGGAATTGCTGTACATTATAGAAAGCCTGTCCTCTTTGAATCACCATTTCCATAAGAGCAGTTCTTCCACTCTTTCCTGACACCTCTGCAGCTTTCTCATCCTCAGGGGGGCAAGACACGGAACAAGTTACCCCCAAACACAGCTCTAGGATAATGGCAGCTGCCCACCTTCAACTGCTTGTCTTGCTCTACCCTGACCAGGCGCCCCTCCCAAGGGCCTCTGACAAGCTTCAGTCCCTCAGTATATGCTAACTACTCATGAGCTTCTGCTCCTCGTTTTTGGAGGAATGGAATTCAGCTCACATCCACACAACTGCCACCCAGTAACACTCCACAGTTCCCTCCTTTTGAACAGCCAAGTAATGATGAGGGGCAGAAACTTGGCAGCTACAGTAGACATTACACTGATGGACTGGGAACTGAAGGACAGTAGGGGAAGATTCCCACCCAAAATCCTGAAGTATTGAAGTAGGTAGGAACCAGGTCACTGATACCTCTAGGAAATATGCAGTGGAGCACTGACTCTTCCTTACCACTCCTATGTCTTGTGGGAAACTTTTCACCTTCTCCTACAAGAAAATGAATTAATTGCAAGTAGCTACAAGCTCTGCAGGTGATGGGGTTTTTCTCCTCTCCACTCCAATGATCTTCAACCTGTAAGTTACCACAGTGGCAAAATGTATTTCCATTTTTAGGGTTTTAGTTATAGGAGAGACTGGGGGGAAATAAGGGGGGTGCATCAGTTTGGTTGGGTTTTTTTGGTTGGTTCATTGGTTGGGTTTTTTTAAGTGACAACCAAAGCAAAGGTTCAGCTCTTCAAGCAGAACAGAAATGAGCTTTTTGCCATAAAAATTGTGAATATCAGAAACAAAGGAATATAGCAGTTACATTTTTTCACTCCTGTAGGGATTCATGAACTCTCTGTTGGAACCTTATGTGCCCCCTACTCCCTTTAAGCTACAGGATGAAGCCTCAGTATCTCAGAAAATGGATGTCCTATTTCTAAAAATAACCGAAGAAACCTCAGCAAACAGCCAAATTCCAGCTGTATGCCTGAGGTCTTCAGAAGAACAAGACCATGCTTTTACAAGAAACCCCTTTCTGCACTTCAGGGGTACCTAACACAAAGGGAAACAGTAAAAATGAAAATTGAAATGGCTCTTCAATTCACTGATCTCTTGTTACCAGAAGAGTAACTGGTGGAGTGTGGACTCTGTAATTACAGAGAATTCAAAGAATATCAGGTTGGTCTAGAGTCAAGATCCCAAAGCCATGTACCTAAGCTGACCCTAAAGGTCTGTGTTAGTCCATAGGACTCCCCAAGGAATGAAGGCATTCCTCACTTCTACCCAAAGAACACAACCAAGTTGCTTGTCATCAGACCCCTCCCTCTATTTACGTTCAGGGTTTTTTGTGACCTGGCTTTACTTTTATAATTACTGCCTCTGCTAAAAGGCTACTTCCAGGTTATGTTATTGTTGCTTCAGCAGCAGAGAGTGATACATTAGGCTCAATTTCAGTAATGCTTACAAGTTCTGTTACTCAAACCACAGGATAGCTTTTCTAGGCTCTGATGTCTCCTCCAAGTCCCCTAGATTAAACTGCAGGAGAGTCCCCTGCACCAGACTTCTCTTCTGCACGGTACTAAATAACTCCCATTGAAACACTAGTCGCATAGTTTTTGATGTAACAAAAAAAAAAATAGCCATAAGAAGGATTAGATCTGTTTAAAATTTTAATACCTATAGGTTGACAGTAACATTATAATGGTACATTAAAAAGGTAGAGACTTGCATGAATGGTGCTCCACCAGCAGTGAGAAAAAAATCTCTTCATTGCTCAAATCAGAAGTGTGCAAACTTACATTTTCCAGCATTTACCCTTAACTATATCACAAAAAGGTCTCAAGCTGGGGACCACTGCAATCTGCCAGAGGTTGAAACAATTTCTAAATCCTGCACTTCTCATAAATTATTATCTCATTCCTTGAACAATGAAGCTGCATGAATTTTGCATGTTACCTCAAGCACTTTACTTTATTCAAAGAATAACAGTTCCATTTCAAAGCACGTTAAGCTGAATCCCCATTTCATCACCCATACAAAATGGCCACCAAAAGAGAAGATGGGCAATGAGCACAAGAAACAGATGTTAAAACTTAAAGCCATAAGGAAATCCCAAATTAATTTGTAAGACTATATCCCCCTATTTATATATTTTTTTTCCTAAACTAAATTGAGCTTCTTGCACCTATTTTAGGTGTCTGTGGAGCATTTCCATAAAGCTGGAATATATATTAAATAAAGCTGATTATATACTAAACATATACTCAGTATATGTTTGAAATCTTTTAGTCTGCAAATTTTCATTAAGTGAGAGAATATCAGTGTCGCTGAGATAAGGCCCTGCTTAGAAATGAGTAGCTCAGTTCACCAAACTATTAGAAACTTGTTCTAACCAGCAGAATCAAAAACTTTTTTTTGAACAGCACAAAAATGTGAGAGCAAAACAGACGGTGTCTGACCCGTGATGGTTTGCATCTGACCCCCATTTTTCACCTCTTCTCTCACTAATCCTGATTTTAATTATCTACAAATTTGTACTTACTCAAGGCTAGCACCTAATTTATCTATGGAAATTCAAATCATCCCATGTTAAAATAAAGTTTCTAAAATAGACAGGTTTGTCAGCCCTTAATGAGATCGTTATTATTCATATTAAGTATAGTTGAAAGTGAATTAATAGCAAAATGCTTCCTTTCATTTGCAGGGAACAAGAGGGCTGACACAGTTTGCGGATATCTCTGCAGTGTGGGACCAGTTTGCATTCAAACAGCGGAGAGGCTCCCGGCCGGGCCCCAGCCCCGCGCCCACCAGGGGCTCAGCAGGGCGGAGAGCGGGGCAGGGAGTGGAGCCGAACCCCGCCGGGTCCGACAGCGAGCGAGGAGCCCCCCAAGAGCGGCACTCACAAGCTCGGCGGCTGAGGAAGGGCAGCGAGCAGCAGAAGGCAAGTGTGTGAGAAATGGATGGATTGCACAGTGTGAAGGTCCAAATGGAGCTGGGGGGCAGGAGGAATATCCAACAAGTTTTAAAAATTATGAAAGCTGGAAACAGCACTCAAAAAATTATAGAGGCAGCCCAAATAACAGGGAGATCGTGGTTTTCTGGTCTTGCTCTTGACAGGTGCTTACTCTGTTCTTGAAGACCCCCAATTGCTGAGTGTGCTCTCCAAGTGCCTCTTCCCATCCTTTCCATCTTAATCACCACAGATTTCCCCTAACACTTTGCCTAAGCCACAGGCAGCAATTCAGGTCCATCGGGTCTCATTGTACCCACCACATAGACAGGGAACAGATCATTGCCCTCCTCTACAACACTCTACAGAGGAATACCATTTTCTGAGCCAAACAACATCCGTTTGCTCCAACCTGTCACAGGTTATGTTTGCCAGATGGCTGAGGTCTCTCACGGTGCTCTCTGCTGGGGCCTCCCCAGGAGATCACATCTTTCCTGAGCACTCCACACAGAGTAGCTCACAGAACTCCAGCGGTGCCAGGATGGCAATGTGAAGCAGTGTGTCTGCTCAGCACATCTGATTGACTGCAATCCTGTCTCCTGTACACTTTAGTAACATATTTGCCTCTTTTCTTAGTGTCATAATACTACGGATGCATATGCTGCTTGTGATAAATTACCATTCCCTACCTCTTCTTTTGTAGGGGAGACCAGATTTACTCCCCTCCCTGAGTTATATCCACTGAGTTACCCCCATCCTGCTTCTGTGCAATTCATTCTTCCTGCTTAAGCAAAGTATCTCATACTTGTTCTGCTGAGTTATATTTTTCTTCTTTCCTTGTATTCTATGCTATTTCTCTCTATTACACACTGTTTTCCTGGTTTCTCAAGCTATTTGTAATTTCCAAGCTACTTGCAGTTCTTTTGAGCCCAGAAAATTTAACATCCAGCACCACTACACTCAATGATCATCTTCTGTAACTTCTCAGCAATATAGGCTCCAGAACACACTCTCCAGGCTTGCTTAGTTCTCCTATTTTGGTGGCAAACCACTGAAAAGAGTGTGAATTTCATTTCCATTCATCTCTGCACCTGTTCTATTGCTGTCTTCATCTAAAACACACTTCTCTGGCTCAGAGAGTTCATTCTGTTTTCACAGACAGAATGGCCCACAGAGATAGGCCAGATGGGCCAGAGATGGCCCACGTGATCTCAAGGTCCTTCTCCACCTTTTGTAACCTCCACTCCTACACTGGTCCTGTACAAAGACACTGTGCAGGGAGAACAAAGGAGTCACCCTGAGGTCTTCTGGAAATACTGAATACTCAGGGAAGTCCAATTGTCTTAAAAACTTTATTGACAGTAACTCCAAGGCTCCTTGCCTCAGTGCCAACCTCTGCTAGCAATCTGTACTTTGCTAGAAATTGCCAGTATTGTTTTTTCCAGTCAACAGTGCCCGAATTTACAGACACACCTCACAAACAGCATCCCATCTAAGACAGAGTTCTTGCATTGTATGCCAGGCTACAGGGACAGATGTCATAATTGTTATACACTGTGGCACACAGACATTTCTGCAAGGTACCATATCAGCTTGCTGTCTCAAGCCAAGCTAACACTGAAAATGGATTTTGGATGAGAAGTACCTCAAGTCGAGATACTGTAGCACATGAGCAACACAGGCACACAGCTCTCATTGCTACAATCATTACATTCATCCACAATAATGAATAATCATAACAGACCACAGGGGCAGAGCCCAGTTTCCATGAGCTTCAACATGAAAACTAGCTAAGCTTCTGACAGCATTCAAGGAACATATTTCAAGGATCTAAAATGAGGGGAACAAAGATGGGAATATTCCTTCAGAAATATTTCCAAAAACAATCTTGCAAAGGTCACTCACTTAATACTTCATTCAATCCACAGCACTCCATTCAAACCACTCCCCCCTCCTCCCCAGCTGATGGCCACTTTTAACAGAGGTAAAAAGCTGAGCTTAAAGAACTAAAATTTTAAGATTTTTTGTGACAAAGTAATAGTTTCAATGTGATTTCACTTGCATAGCCTAGGGTGGTCCAGTGCTTGGAACACCTTTGTTACTGAATGCAAAACACAGCCAAGCATCCCTGGATGCATGGATCCTCGTGACTGGATCAACTTCCAGAATAAGTGCCTAACTTCCAGCTAATGTACAGTGGAACCTGCCTTCTGTCCTTTCTGCTGATCTCCTACCCTAAGCACAAAATTTTGGAATCGTTTATAAGAACTAAAATTCGAATCCAGATATTTCTTGTGCCAAGAAGTGCTGTCACCACTGCAGATGTCATTCTCTCAAAATCGTAAGTATTTGAAGCAACACAGATCAAGATCAACCATAAAAGGCTGCAGGTGACATCTGGTGACATCCTTTAAGCAACAGGTACTACTCTGAGGCAGTTCTTTTTTCCACTCTCTATCCAAGCCAAACCTACATGTTGAAACTCTACATTTCTCATACCACAGGTGAACTTTTGTATTGGGAACCACTGTTTGCTCCTACACACTGGTACTGTGACAGCCTTAAGTATCAAAACAATTTGGATCAGGAAACCAGCAACACAATGGCACTACTGAAACTCTTCATATTTCATTCAGGTAGAAGTACTTGACTATTTTGACTTGACAGTGCTACAAAATATCAGGAGCCAGATGAAACTTTTTATTTAAAGCAAATCTATAGGGGGAGATATATACTCTCCCAGCTGCCTGTCTGGTGCTCTAGAGGTCAACAGGGCAGGTGGTAAACACAAAACAAAGCAGCCATCCTGCTGACCCTTATGCTAAAAGCAAACTCCATTCTGAGCTCCTTTTCAAGCCATCAAGTACTACATGCACTACTTAGAGTTATTTGGCTACACACAGCTTCACTGAGCTCTGTATTACTACTCAATATGCCTAATAAACCCCATTATATAGAACACTGCCAGTTTTTTCAATTATTATGTTGATTGTGAGGAACCACTACTAGAAACATGACCGCAGACGAAATTAGCATATTGGCATGATTTCTGAAAAGAGTGCAAGTACGCTGTTTAATTGCATATTTTCCAGAGATTATGTACTACCACCTGCATGTGTATAAAAATACATAATAAAAATGCTGCTGAAGAAGAGCTGTGTTGCATGGGCAATAACCTTTTCTCATAGCAGTCTTATTTTGGTTGATACCAGAACATTAGATCCATTGCTAGGAAGGCTTTTAATAACAATAAAACATACCAACAAATAAAATCAGCCATTATTATATACAGTAAATGGCCTCTTCAGCCTGCTACAATGATTACATTCACCCACAATAATAAATAATCATAACAGACACCCAGAGCTAGATCCTGGCACATAAGCTAACTATGCAAAACAGGCTTATAACTGGCTGAAGATTTTCCCAGAATAAGCTTCACCCAGGAAATTATGGAAATTCAGAGCTAAAGCCTGCCACCCACTTGTAACACATACAGGAGAACAGTGATGAGGACAAAGTATATTGAGAGTCCTACAGCTTTTGCAATTTACCTTTAGCTGCAGCAGCAACAGCCCCTGACACTCAACAGTCAGAGAACCCTTCATGATGTTACTTTGCTTTTTTTTATGTCTGAGGGTTTGTGATCTCATGTCTCAAGGGAGAAATTGTTAAATATGAAGTTAGAGCTACTCTGGAAGTAGGTCTCTCCCACTCTGTATTGGTACCCTGTTTCTCTTTGCCAAAGGCATCCCTGAGCTCAGTCTGGGAACAAGAGCATTCATCATAACCACAGTTAAGAACCCCATGATGGGAAACTACACTTTCCTTTGCCAGTATTTACTCAGTACAACAACAGGACACACTAAGAGGACATCACCTTATAATGCATTATTAGTATGCACTTTGTGTTTAAGGATTTTTATCTCTTTACAGATCACTTTCTTCCAAAGTGTTACTTTTTGTCAGCAAAGCACTGAACTCCAACACCTTTGCACACGGTTTGAATATCTGAATTCACTGCCCTCACCCTTCAACCTCGCTGAACGATTCAGTGGAGAATGCCTGAATTTTCCATCTGACGCAGAGCTGGGGATGCTGCTGTGCCGAGCGGACGGGGCTCTGCCTTCGGTGCTCTTCTGCTGCCATCTGCAGGGCCTGGCTCGGCTGCAGCTCGGATCTCTCACTCCCCCTGGCACCCTCAGAGCCAGCCCAGGGTGCAGACCAGCCTGGACTTGAGACATCTGCCAAATACTCTGACAGTCGCACCATGTGTTCCTGATCTGCCACAATAAAAGGATGCTTTGGTCCAGACAGGCGAGGGATTTTTGTTTTTAAAGAGACCAGCACACAACAACAACAACAACAACAACAACAACAACAACAAACCAACCAAAAAAAAAAAACCTGTATTTGAAAGCATTCCGCTTTATGTGCACCGGGTTAGAATACAAAGAGCTTCTGTGGGTCCCTTATCCCACAGCTGCTGTGAAAGCAAGTTGTGGGGCAAAAAACATTTGCCAGCTTGGATGCACAGAATCAATCTGCAGGACTCTCTGCCTCTGAAAATTAAAGAGTACTATGTTACCTAGGAAAGGCTGAATCATTTTATTTATATTAATAATGCTTTCAGCTCCACAACCTACAATAAAGTTTGGAATAAGATGATAACCAAATTTCATGCTTCATTGCACAGGCAGATCACTCTTGCAGACAAGGAAGCATTTCTTACACATAGCTTTCCACACTTTATACACTTGTACTACATTTTAAGGTGTTCATTTTATTTCTTTGCCTTTCCCTGAAGCATCCACTTATATAGAAATTAGAATACCAGATGAGAACAAACAAGATCTGAGCTAGCAGAGAAAAGGCAAATGTAACAAAACCTTCTTCAGTTGAAGTACTTCAAAGGTACTACTTCTTGCTATAAAATAATTTGTATATCGAGTTTAGGCCTGTGAGGAACAGATAGGCTAGAAAACACTGCTCAAACAAAGGTCTGCTTTCCTGTCTTGTATCCTATTTCCCTATCCTTTCCCTTGAACAGATCCTTTTCCCAGCCCCAGACTGATCGGTGTTGTCCTGCACATGCAGGATAAAGCTGACTCCACCCTGCCTCTCCTGAAGGTGCATTTGCTCACAGAAGGTGGTGAGAGCAGAGCCTATTCACCAGGAAAAGCAGCTCCATCAGGAAGGCTAGACAGGGAGGCAGTTTTTCCAGTTTGCCAGTTACTGACACTTTTTAGTCAGCCATTTGAATACGTTTTTTATTCCAAACGCTGTTGCTTTTTCCACATGTGAAGAAAACACGATTATTTATGGTCAACGTCCTAAGCTCTGTAGGACTCAGCTAGGGAAGATATTTGTGGCTAAAATACAGTTTAGCAGTTTCACCCAAGCCAGCTTTTTCCAGCCATATCTTTTCAGGGTTATCTGAGACATCACCATTTCCCAATCTCATTACAAAGACAAATAAGAGTCTTCAGATGTTAACATTAAAATGTTTTCTATTGTATTTTTCAGGCAAACCCCAGAAAGTTCTTTTTCTTGGCGCAGCTTTAAAAAACAGAGATGCTGTCTAAAGGAAAAGCAGCTGTTAAAGCTTTTACTGTGCCCTCAAACAGGAAGAAAAAACAAAAAAGGCAAAAGGTATACTTTTTCAGAGCATGCTCACATCACCTTTCTTCAAGGGTGCCTAACCTCATCAGTGAAAGCATCCATGTCCCTATCAGACAAGTACAAAAAATATTTTTTAAAAAATAAAGTCTTTTTTATATGAAGAAAAAAAGTCAGCTGACAGTTAAAAAGCCTTGATAGACAGATACTCAAGAGCCAGATTTTAGAAACATTGTTATGGGTTCTGAAAACTGAAATGTACCCTCATGATGCTTGGAGTGCTCGAGCCGGCATGAGTTGTTCAGCATAACTCACATGACAGAGACCACTGCAAGAAGATTAAGTTGCAGGAGGTAGAAGGGGAATTTAAGCTCTTTTTTATTTCCCAGGTTTCTGTTTCTTGCAGGGTGAGGAAGGCTCTCTCTAGCTGCTGAGGTACTGAAATGACACAGGGCTCTGCTTGGAGAAAGGAGGAGTATGAGTTGCAGCATGCCTGATTCCAAATTACCTCAGACTTTGCTGGGCCAGCTGCAGGCATGACTCAGCTTCTCACAAAGTAGCATATTAATATATAATCAGAGCCAGTGTCAGCTTTCCTCAGTAGGCCAGGCTGTTATTTGTGCTGTTCAGTGCCACAAACAGTTGAGTCACAGCTGAAGCAGGGCCAGATACCTCAGAGGGAGAATAACATCTGAGTCAGGGGCATGATGGATGTCCAGGGAAGGCTCACTTTTTACCAGCACAATTTTACAGTTTACTTGTGTTTGTGAGTCAGCACCACAGATCAGAAATACAGAATTGCGAAAGTTTCTTGCTGCAAAGAATGATTTGTACTTGTTTTGTACTTAACAAGCACTAAGAATAACTTTCTTCAATGTCAAGACATCTAAGCACCTCAAAGTTGTGGGCAAGCACAGGTGTGAACACATCTGTTGCAGGATGCTATGAAACATATTCCCTAAGCACTAAGCCCCCAGAAACTGAAAGCAAAACAGAAATGCCACTTGATTTGCCTTATCTGCTAGATAATTATACCGCTTGGGAATTGAAATGAAAGATATCAGATAAACAAATAAGCTGATTGGTAGCATGGTTATTGTTTATCATTTAAATCTGTCCTTCAGGGAATGGTTCCTGTTGGGCTAGGGCTTCCTTTCATTCCTAATACACTCAGAGTGAGCAGTTTTGCTTCTGCAGCTCTCTTGTGGAGGACAGTAGAATGTGCTATAGACCAAGTGAGACAGGCTGGAGATTTTAAAACTACATGCTCTGACACCCAAGCCAGATGTCTGCTGCTAAGAAACTTCAGAGGGCCAAAGACCCTACAACAGAGCTTGGCAAATTAGAGGAATAAACATTAATAAATTACAACTACTGTGTCTAATATTTACTTTGTCCTTGTCCAAACGTTTTCATCTATTACAACTTTTAGGTTACTAAAAGCTTCTACTGTATATTTAACAAAAGTACCAATGCTCTGGCAATGAGATAAAGTTGTGGCACCAGTTTAAAAAGTCTGCACAAGCATCATAGTGGCAGTCCTTTTAGTGCAGTACTGATGCCCTCAGTGCTGCCACCCGCACTTGAGCATGTGCTCGATAGCAAGCAACCTCTTTATCCCAACTCTCTGCTGGTTGGTTTTTTTTTTCCCACGGATTTGCAGACCCTAATTAACACAAAGCACCAACACCCCAGGAGATCAGCAGCACAGAAAGCCCTGACTGTCTGATATCAACAGACCACTAGAGGGCACACTCAGCTCACTTGGTACCTTTCTACCAACAGAGACACGACCCTTCCCATTAAAAGCAGGGCTTAATGACTAGTAGAAGATACAAAGCAGAGGCAGCTCTGGATTATTCCAAGATAACACCAATATGCACCTGGGTCAGGTGGCTGGGATCTGAGCAAGAGGAAAACCTTTGCTTGCCCTCCCTGTTATCATCCCACCCCAGGTGCTGGCCTACCCTCCATCCTGAGGGTACTTCTGTCCCCATCAAACCCCACCGGTATCCAGCCCACTGCCCATAGCAGGAATTCTGGGACAGCCCAGACCTGAATTCTGTAGATGGGTATAGGTAAGACACTCTTCCTTTTAGAGAGAAGCCCTGCTAGAATAAAGCAGCAGGGAAGTGGTCCTAAGCATTTGCTTCAGATATCAAATGGTACTTGAATAGGAGCAAGATTATTGCTCACCATCCTCCCTTGCTTTTTTGGGGTGCATCATAGAACAGTTTGAGTTGAAAAGGGCCTTTAAAGACTATCTAATCCCACCCACCTGAAGTAAGAAGCAAGAACTTTTTCAACTAGATCAGGGTGCTCAGAGCCCTTTCCAACCTGACCTTTAATGTTTCCAGGAACAGGGCATCTACCACCTCTCTGAGCAACGTGTTCAGTACTTGAGGGGACCCACAAGACACCTGAAGACGAACTTCTTACAAGGGTATGCAGTGATAGGACAGTGGATTTAAACTGAAACACAGTAGGTTTAGATTAGATATGAGGAAGAAATTCTTTACAGAGGGGGTGAGGCACTGGAACAGGTTACTCAGAGTTGTACACCCCCCATCCCTAGAAGTTTTCAATGGCAGGTTGGATGGGGGTTTGAAAACTTGGTCCAGTGGAAGGTGTCCCTGGCCATGGCAGGGGGGGTGGAACGAGATGAACTTTAAGGTCCCTTCTAACCTAGGCCATGCTATGCTACTTTGGTAACAAGAGGGGTACCAGCACTGTACTACAATCCATCCCACACAACTTGCTATCAAGTTAAGAAAGAGGGAAGAGTCTTTTGTCAGGTGCAGAGAAACTATTTATATTTGATTTAGCCTGTGGCCCTACCACACTAGACATAGCCAGGGGCTTCACCAGCCAGTACTAAAGTGGTGAGGACAAAACCAAAATACCAGTGTCAGGGCAGAGCTGGGCCTTTGCAGAGTTGGAGCTGCTGTGATGGTAGAAGGGAAGAACACATCTGCTGAACCAAGGGGGCAGTGGGCACAGGTGGAAAAGCCCTGAAGGCCCAAGCACTGACCAGTTATGGAAGTAGCTTTTGCTAGCTTGGAGATCCACAGTTTGAACAAAGTCACGGTAATTTGATTTGGACAGAACGTAACAGGAATGCATCATCATAGGTTTTTCCTGTCATTGTAGTCCGCTCCAGTCATCCACTATCCATCACTACTACAAGACCACAAGCTGGACCTCTTGACAAAGTCTAGATGTCCTCCTTTAGCTTTTTTGAAAAGGACACAGAGCAAAACCACAAAGTGGGCAAGGCCATTCTGGTGCCTACCTCCAGTGAGTTCTTTAAATCTCCTGCACCCTTTTCACAGCCACAGAAGGCTAAAATACAGCCTGAATTTAGATAAGAGAATGCAAAAAAAGAGAAAAAAACAACTACATGACAGGTGCTGAGAGGAAAAACATTGTTAAAACCTGGTTTCTTTGTGTGACGGATAATGCTCATAAGGAAGAGCAAGTGCTGAACTTAATGGGAGACAATGAATGGAAATGGCACTTATCATCAGCCATTTCAGCATGCAACAAGGGAAGACTGTTTAATTAAGAAAATGCTTATTAATCTAAGTTGAAATTTATTATTGGACAACACATAAATGGTCTTATGTTGCCAACACACTCTTACATCCTATAGTTACATTTTGATCCATTTAACAAGCTTCTGAACATACATTGCAAAGTTAATTAAAACCAAGTACACAGTTTCTCATGCTGTTATTTTCTGTAACAGTTCAATTAAAGACTGTCTTGGGCATTTTAAGATCACTATGTGAAGAATTCTGTGGGTTGGTTTGATTAATAATACAATTTGTTTTCATGGAGCATCTTCCAGCATTCAGCCTTTATGTTCATTTAAAAAAATACCCAAGAGTATTCTATAATATTACATTAAAATATTGTAGAATGCTTTTATTATCAGGGCAAGATACACTATATTGAAGCTATTGCTATAGATTAGGGGTATTTTTCTCATTAAAAATGTTGGAAGGGTTGAATTGATTATAAATTACAGACAGCTCAAGCATACCAAGAAAAAATATTAGAGACACAAAATATCCGGATTTCTTTCAGGTATGTTAAAAGAGTTCCATGTCTCATATATTCAATCACCCACTCCACCTCTTAAGTTTAAAAATCCCATGACAGCCTTGATATCTCTTATGATAAATATTTGTTGGAAGAGAACAGCAGCAGCAAATAAATTCAGTTTCACAAACCACACTGCAGCAGAGCAATTGTGTGGGGAACAAGCAAGACTGCCTGCAAAGCTCACAGTGACTTGCTCAAAAGAGCACACGCCATGGCAAGGACACAAAAGAAAAGTTTAAAAATGTTAAATATGTTGTAAGGTGGGAATGAGATAGAAACACAGCTAGGGAAGGGAAAAGAGAAAGGATGTGTTAAGCAGACAAAATCCTTTGTGCCTCTACCAGAAAACCAGGGTGGGTTTTTTTAATACTAAACTCTCCCTCCAATTACTTTCCAGCAGCAGTAAGTCAGTCCACAGCCAGGATCCATAAGACACATGCTGCCCTTTGTGGTATTACCTGTTTTCACTTATTCTCAAGCCTCACCACTGAGGCGTAGTTCCCACACTCTTTCCCTCAGGTTGGTACATATTTTGCATTTTACAGAGCAGCCCTGCAAGCTTTTCCATCAGACTCCAGTCCCACAGACCAAATCCACCTGGGAAGGCCAGGCAAGGCCTCACCTGTAGCAAGGCAACCAGAAGGGCTACCAGAAAGTACCTGGCCCAAGCCCAAGCACCTGCTTGCTCTTCTTCTCCTGAGCAGTGCAACAAATGGATAGGTATCATTTTTCTGCCAGTTTCTACCTTCCATATGAGACCTAAAACCTAGAGCCTGTCTAAATGGCTGCTTAAGGTCACACAGTTCCCTCAATACTCCTTTCTTTCCCACATGGCAGAGCTGAGGGAGTAAGTCACTACACATTATCTCCTTCTGCATAGTGCCAACCTGAGTCAAGGGCAATCCTCCTTCCTGCTGATCCTCACATGTATTGAATCAGGGCTGTTAAATTCTTGTGACACTTAACTAAGCACTACCTTCCCCCCCCCCTGCAGGTCCTCACACTGGGTAACTGTAGCAATGTGTTTTTGGGGTTTTTCCTGAACCCCTAATTTTTCCCTGTGCCCATTCTTNCCGGATAAAGGGTAGAGTGACCACGTGGTCGAGCGAGCTGGGAGGAGAGCCGGGAGGGGAGCCAACAGAGAGCGACAGGAACATCCATGGGAGAGGGCTGGTGGCACTGAGAAGACACACAAGCTGGAATAAAAGGCTGAAACACCTCAACGAGACCGGCTCCTTCTTCACCGCGTCTGAGGGAACTCTCACAACTGAGGTACCTGAGGAGGGGCTGACCTGGGCGAGGGAAAACTCCATCTCTCAGCCTCTCGGAGCCCCGTGAGCCTGTCCGAGACCCTGCAGGAACAGCTGCTGGCTGGCCGTGGCTCCTCTGGGGATGAGCCTCTCAGCTGGAGCTGCTGAACACAGCCCAGATCCCAGGCGGGCACGGCAGGCTCCACCCGGATGCATTGGGGAAATAACAATAGTAGCAACAGATACAACCCAGGAAAGTAGGGGTATTCAGCCTGAATTTAGTAGCCACAAAGTTATCCTTAATGAGTCCTTTGATTTTGAATTTCTACCACTTTATCCACTCTTCCCCAAAAAGTAAAACCCACAATTCCTGCAGCAATGCAGTCTTACAAATCCTGATTTCTTTTGAGCTTGGGGATTTTTTGGTTTGGTTTTTGTCGCCCTGAGTTTCAGCCTTCTGATGTTTTACTTTCTATGATAAAGTTTCTCACGAGGTTTTCTGTAAACACGCAGATGTCTTGCTAACTGTCTCTTTGTTTTTATTCCTTCTCCTGGGAGGAGAAAGGTTGATGGACTCTTTTATTGACCAGTGTAGTTGGAGAGGTGGTGATCTCTCTCCAATCCATGGCTGTTCTCAAAACTCTATATAATGTGTGAACCAAAATAAACTGGGCTCTTCTCCGCCTTTCACTGGCTGCGTGTTTTGTGTCGCGCTCTCTAGTGACAGGTTTTCTTTTTCGCAACAGCTTCGCTCTCCTACCATTGCCAGGGTGCTGACCTCTTTAGAAGTTTAAGGAAAGAGTGGTTTAGTTCATGGAGGAATCTGACATCATTTCCAGTTCAGTCAAATTTTCTGTGGGGCATTTGAGCTGATTACTCAGTTTGTACTCTACTTCTTGTGATGCTTCTCATTCACAAATTAGGGCTGAAACCTCCCTATTGAGTTCTTTCACCAGAGATACTTGGAGGTACACCCTCTAGGGCTTTAAATCTTTAACAAACTAGGTAGGAAACCATAATCTGAATTAGCTAAGAAGGTCTCCTCCTTCCTCCCACTGAAAAGAAAAAAAAAATTAGCATGTTTTCTTCTTTCCCTGAAAATAGATTTAGATTTTAAATCAGCAACAACAAACATTTTAATACTGTCCATTTCTGGCACATCCTTTTACATTGCATGTGATATGTCAGTCTTTCCTGCAAGGCATACTCATAGACAATATTGTGGAGAACATAAAGTATGCCTTGCATGTTTGATGGTATCTTAAGCTGTCAATTCCTCTGCCCCCACTGAGAAACCAGAGTGAAACAGGGAAGTGACAGTTTAGAAAAACCCTCAACCAACCCTAATATTTATCTTTTACAACCAAAGCTAGTTTCATTCTGTGGCAGAAAAAGGTGTCAGCCTGTTTGCCTTGTAAAGATGTACATCACTTGTGCATGCAAGGGGTTGCTCTCTATGACTCTGGTAAACCTACACAGACATCAGGAATATTGTGGCCTAGAATGATTAAGGTCATTGTAAAGGACACATCCTACCTTTTACACAGAGCTATGCAAAAGCCTGTAAAACATTAAGGAATGCATTTCTAATTCTTCAAACCAGGAGAACTGAGAAGGCAGAGCTACAATTAGAGAAAGCATAATCTACCAAATAGCTCACCTTTTTCCTAGCTCCACATTCAAGCAGAATAACCTGTTTTCTTCTCCCCAGCCATTTATTTTCTAATTTTCCTTTTTTCAGCCATTTATTCCCTTTCAAAACACTCAGAAAAATTTATTTAATAGCTTCCAGTAAGTCATACTCCCAACAGTAACATCTCCACATACTCATCAGTTGAATTTGTATCCAGCCCAACAACTTTTAACAATGCAGACAGTCTCCTGATTAAAATTGCACTGAAAGAGCACATAAAACAGCACACACAGTACCTTTACTGTCTTTTTATCAAAACTTCTAAGAACAAGTGCTGAAAAAGCAGTCTCTATGAACAAATGGTCTAGCAAATCTCACACAGGATAGATATGTGCATATATTACTCTTTATATTTAACCATGTATAGCCAAAGAAATAAAAGTGTCTTCCCTTTTGGATAGAAGCTGCAGAAAAGTATCTACCACGGAAAGGCAGAGCCTCCACACATGGATCTGCAGTACTAAGTTGAATTAGTCTTATTTTCCTGGGTCTACTCTAGATAAAGAAAGCTTTCCCAGGAAACTGCATTTATATTCAAAGTGATAAAGGAGAAGAAATTTAGCAATCTGCTTTGAACTGTCACCTAGATGCAAAAATATTTAACTGTTTTATACCACACAAGGTACATACGCAAGTAACTCTGTTATCATGGATTATGGAATTTTGTACCCTACTCCCTGCTGAAGTTTTGTTGGAATCCAAGTTAGATATTTTAACAAGGAGCAATAAATCTGAACAAGATTAAACCTTAAATCTCAGTCAAGTCAGATTAAAGATTTCCTGTCACTTAAACACAAAAAGTTCATAAAAGCCATTAAGACAGCACCATAATTATAGTCAATATTCATTTAAACAAATGTCTGCATATATAGTGCAAGCATGGCCTACTTTGGAGTGAGGCATGTGTTTCCTAGTAACTGACTTTCCACCTGCTGCTATCAGGCATCCAGACACATGACACTTTGTGACTGAGATTTGTTTGGTTTTACAAGGTTGAACAGCTCTATCATTTGTTTGACATTTTGTTTTTTACCTTATGAGTTAAAAAAAAAAAAAATCATAAAAAGGAATGTGTCTGTGCATATATGTATATATATGTATACAAGTATACAAGTGTTTATAAATACAGAAATATATACAAGCATGCACCGCTACCCTGTACATTTGTACTTGTGTGCAATCATACATTTGCTCTGTCTTATAATAAATTTAATATTGCTACATCATCTCTTATGCAATCTGAAACATGATTGGGAGAAATACTTTTCCAATTGTTAATGGTTTTTGCCAAGTTTTCCATTTTATCTGGATGTACAGAACTTCAAAGAGGAACTCCTCCAAACAGATTCTGTTCCTGCCAGGTTACTTGAGATGCACGTTAATAAGCTGCTAATCATTGATTAAAGCTACTCTACCCAAGCATTATTTGAGCTTCAGGAGCACTTCTGCAAAGTTCTTTGAACCTGGTCAGTGTAAGAGCATTCTACTTCAAGTAGTATTAGATGCTATTCTACTCAGGTGTCCATTCTTCAAAAATACCAGTAGTATTGATGTAAAAATACTCCCATATAGCCTGATTTTTTAAACTAATCAGGCTAATCGGAATTACATGCAATTTTTCCCTCCCAGCAGTCACAGAAGACTCCTCTTAAGATCCTTAAACAGCATGTTGCTCCTTTGCAGAGAACACATGGAAAAGCATCACTTCAGCTCTCTTTCCTTCTTGTTCTCACTCCTTTTTTCTTGTGTGGGTATGTCCTGGTCCCTGCATCATCTCTCCTGCTCCTGGTCATTCAAAAATAAGCTTCACCTCTCCTCTTGCACCCCACATTCTTCCTGTTTGAGAAGAATTGCTATTTCAGTTTTTTTCCCTCTCTGCAAACCTACTGTCCTCTAACATTGTCCTTCCTCCTTACAAATGTCCCCACAGTGGGAAGACACTCCCACCACAGCTTGCCATGAACATGGCAATATCTTCCTCTCATTTAGATTCAAAATCCAAACACAGCTAAAAACTGTTCTCTGTGTTGAAAGAGGCTGACTGATCACTTTAAAAACATGATCAGTGGTCAGAAAGTAAAGACCTATTATGACCAATTTAAAGCCCCTTGTGTCTTCTAGAAAAAGGAGATGGTGTAGCAGGACACCCAGGCAAGGCAAGCAGCTGAGTTTAGCAGCCACAGAATATTCTGAGTTGGAAGGATCATCGAGTCCAACTCTTAGCCCTACACAGGACATCACCAGGAGTCACACCATGAGCATTGAATTGCCTGTGTTCATGAGTTTGGTTTTTTTTTTAGGAATCCCAATCAGAAATATGTTGAGAAAGCAGTGATTTCTCAGAAATACTTTAGTACAAGACAAGCTAAATAAGGTGGCCACAGGATGCCAGCATTGTCTGGGAAACAGCAGAAAATTCCATTTCTAATCAAAGTATGTGGATTAGTTTCTTTTTCATTCTAACAATGTTTTTTTACAGTTTTCTTTAGTGTGCACACATCCACCCTTTCACTTCTCATTTTGCTGCAACCTTTTCATCAAGACTCTTTACCGCCTGCTTGGATCACCCTATGAAGAGCATGAAGCCCCCCACTTTTTATTCTTCCAGTACTACAGAGTTTCAGCAAACCTATGCTTAGCCATCTCATAACCCCTTCACAGCTTGTTCCTCCTTTCTGCTTTGCATGCCAAGCATCAGCTCAAGCTTTCTGCTTTTACGTACAAGGAAACCCCACAGGATGATGCATTGCCACCTCATTACTTGGGTTTGCTTTTAGCATAAGTTTGACTGAACATTCAGGTCATTACAAATTTTGATCTGGATTACAGGACAGAAGAGAATAAGGATGGGGTTTTTTCCTCCAAAGCAGAATCCTCCTGCCCACCACTGTTTCTCAGTTCAAATTGTCTTGCAAGGATATCCAAAGTATATTCTTGCTCCCTTCCATGAGATCTTGCTTTCAGCTTTGTGATGTAGACACACTTCCATAATTTTTCCTTAAATGTTGAAAACCTTCAGAAAGAGCATAGAATTAGAATCATAGAATCATTTAGTTTGGAAAAGACCTTTAAACATCATAAATTCCAGCCATTAGCCCAGCACTGCCAAGTCCACCACTAAACCATATCCCTGAGTGCCACATCTACACATCTCTTAAATACCTCCAGGGATGATGATGACTCAACCACTTCCCTGGGCAGCCTGTTCCAGTGGTTGACAACCCTCTTCATCAAGAAATGTTTCCTAATATCCAATTTAAACATCCCCTGGTGCAAATTTAGGGCATTCTCTGTCATCCTATCATTTGTTACTTGGGAGAAGAGGCAAAACTCCACCATGCTACAGCCTCCCTTCAGGTTGCTGTAGGGAGAGATAAGGTCTGCAGTAGTTCAGGGCTGAGCCACACTCTCTGCTTCCAGCAAAGCTAAATTTTTCAATCACTTGGTCCCACTGCTCTGAGACCATAACCTAAAGAATTCTCACGACATTGTTACACTATTAAATGGAGGCTTTTTTTTTAATATAGAAATGAAAGAGACTAAGCGCTTCTGATTTTTACAGTGATAGCTAGCAGATATAGACTTTCCCCCCCAAAGCTTTTTATTTCTCTGTGTATATGCCCACATTTTTATAAGAATTATTTCTAGGTGGAAGAGTTCTATCTTGCATTTTTTTATAAATACAATTGAGATGCATTGATTGGCAGGCCAACTGTACACTCCTTGACCTACCCAAATAAAGCCACTCCAGGGTCTGAAGCGGTAACTTGAGCTCCAGGCAGAACCATACTTGTCTCTCCTTTCTGACCCCTCAACAGGGCCTTGCCTTCACTTCTCACTGTGGTGCACTGAAACAGAGCAAAAGCATACCCACACCTGCTCTTCTCAGGAAAAAAAAAAAAAAAAAAAAAACCTAGCAAATCAAAACAGCAGCATTTCAAATTTCACATTTTAGAGGAGAAATACACAGCCCCCAAGGTCAGACATATCAGGTACAGACATTTGGCACAAGGATAAATACTTCCCTTTGAAAATCCTCAACAGAGATTAACTGGAGCCTTTATTCAGCTAGACCTGCCATACAACCCTGGTAGTCACCTCTCCTCATATCAAATAAAATAGTTCCAATGGCTCACAGCCATGCTGATCTCAAGGCTCACATCCTAACACAACAGAAGTTGATCCCTGTTACCTCAGACTCTGCAGAGTTGTGTCAATGCAGATTTCAAATGTGCATTCAAATTCCCTTCACAGCAACAGGACGATGAGTAAAGACATATTTACCTGTTTCATTTCCTCATTATATTCCCCAGTGCCTTAACAAAAGGGCCGTGGTTTCAAGGAGGAAGGTGCTAAAGAGAGCTGGCCAACAGCAGCCTCCAGCACTCCCAGCCTCTTAGCTCACCATGCAAGGGCAAAAGGCATCTGCTTTGGTGGAAAGGCCAGAACTTTAACCCAGCTGGATCTCATTCAGTGTTGCCACCAACAATGACCAGTTGCAACACTCTTTGTCCTAGTACCACATCTATATTTCCTGTAGCTTTGAAAATGCAACCACCACATTATTTTCTATTTCTTCAATTAAAAACCTCTATTCTTTCTACACACTGTGATAAGCCCATATTAGAAGATGATCAATATGAATTCAGATAGAGCTCTTTGTGCCGAGTCTACTCCACAAGTTGAGCATATGATGAGTTGGAAGAGCTGGGTTAAGTGACATGAGGCAGGAGACAGCCAAGCCTGGGTACTGCTCATTGTCAGGACCCTCCCCTAGATATCCCACCAGTACTGGTGAGACATAACAGCACAGCTGCTCCTATCTCTCTCAGCCGGACTGATGAGAACAGGAGTGATGCCCATGTCCTGACCACCACTCCACAGGTGCCAGCTTGCAGTTGGGACTGAATCACAACCCTTGGGGGCTCTGGGTGCCACAGGGCCAGACTACCCATTGATTTCAACTTTACACAGTGTTTTGGAAATCCTCATCATTTCCCTGCAGCCCTACCATTTCTCAAAAAAACAAGCTAGCATGCCTAATTTCCACAGTTCTGCAACAGGCAGGTGTACTTTCCAACAAATGAATGGCATCTGCCCTGGAGGCAGATCCCAGCTCTCCTGGAGAGCCCCAATACAGAATTATGCCAGACCCAGGTAATAAAGCCAAAGGACCTTCATACTCTTGGCCACTGCTTATCATTCCTTCATATCAGGATATGCCCAACAGCTCTTCCACAAACAGTTTTTTTAAAGTTGAAAACACAAATGAACTTTCAACACATTCAGTTTTCACATGCTGAATGCCTTCTGCCCCAGAGGTATATGCTGTGAAACTGGGGCACTTCCAGCATGACAGAAGACAAACAGTTTGTTCATGATACAAGAATCCATCACAATTTCATTTACTTCATGATAAATAAGGCACCTCTGCTATTTGATTTACCCAGACATTCTTGTGTCAATATTTAGAGCATTTGAAACAACTTCACCTTTTAAGAAAACTTTTTAGAGGTTGTGAAAGGGAGGAGGATGGCTGCTCAAGCAGGCTGGATGATCCTGTTCCACATCAGAAATCTGAAAAAGTGACATAATTGAAGTGTCTGGAGAGTATTACAATCACTTGGGGTTCATTGTCTAGTGCTCAGTACCACATAAAGGAAGCTGCCTTTTAAGGAGGGAAAGAAAATGGTTTTGCATCAAAAGGTGCATCAGTATAAATATCATAATACACAAGTGTCAGCTTCTGCCTTTTATTCAGACAATGAAGAGAGCAGAGGGCCTATCTTAATGTGAAAAGTTATATCCTTCTGTTAGAAAGACAGCAAATTTGAAAGTCACAAAACAAAAAATTTGTAACACTGACATTCTTTGCATGAACTGAATTCAGTTACACCTTACAAGATGCATATTTGATTATTCTAAAAATCCCAGAAATCAAATTAAGTAGTGCAAGAAATTTCAGGTGATTTTTTGTTCCCACTTACTAACATCAACTGTTGAAGCAGACACAGCTCTGCACCTCTGTTTTTCTTTTAATTTACCAATCTGTTCCTATAAAAAAGGAATTTCAAGTAGAATTTCAAGTTTTCACTGAATGCTATATAAAACTTATAAGCTGACAAAATACTGATCAGTACTAAGGGGTCCATTCTTACTTCAAGAAGAAATGAGGGAAAATAACAAGAATTTAATTTTACAAGTGACGTCTTTCACTTATCTGTAAAGCTAATCATTTAAAATATTCATATCTTGGCTACAATATGGCTTTCAACAGAATTGAAATGGAGGATACTCAGAATTCATTTGAAGAGTTTTTTGAACAATTATTCTGGTCCAGATAGCAACATATTGTTATATGATTAAGGTTATGACAAGTATCTGTCATCCATTACACATAAGCATGTATTTGATGTGTATCTTTTCATAGAGCTCTGTGTCAGCTGGCTATTTGTTCACACTATGTTGACACTGGAAGAGAGTTAAGTGTTCCTTACCATATCATGGTATTGCTTTAGTTTCCTGGCAAAGATGGCTAATAAAATATCTGCCAAAGCGGCTTTGCAGAGTCTCTGGAAACTACTTCACTTCCTTAAGTGACTTGGCAAGTCTTTGCTAGCAAAGCCAGAGAACATAGATATGTCTGTTTGGATTCCTACCTGAGGTTCATGGCAGAATTCTTTTAGCTTACAGCATGCCAGGAGCTGGGACATTTGTTTGGGCACTTAGCACAGCAAGGTCCCAGATCTATAGTGCAGAGCATCAGCAACATCTAAGAGCAGAGGTTTCCTCTTTACCTGTCCCAAAGCCCACCTGAAGGCACTGCATCATCTGCAACAGTGGGCTTGACTGAGCCACTTGTGCAGCCCCTGGCCAACCTGCATCAGAGCCAGGAGTTGAGGCTCCTGTCACTGCCAACACAGCTCTGAGGGCTGGGGACACAAAGTGAAGGAAAAGGGGAGTGGGGAACATGGTATTGTCCATAGAGATTATTTGCTGTTTAAAACCTTGACTCATGGGGAGTTCCCCATGAAGGCAGAGAAGACTGTAAAACCACATGATCACATAATATTGTAAAAACCCTGAACAAGTGCATAAGAGAAACTCTTGGGTTACTTTCAGGAAGTTACTGTGAACACTCCCTCACGAGGGAAGCAGTAACAAGCGCACCTGCCTTGCTCTGCCTTCCACCCCAATGCCTGTTTACATGGCCACTCCTGGAGAGAGGACAGGGTCTAGACAAACTGGTGCAGCTCTTCAGTTGTGCTCACCATGGCACTGCTGGAGATACTTGCCCAGAAGAGTCTCCAATCCTGACCTTCAAGTGAGCTCCTTATGACCAACATGCGCACAACACATGGATGAGGCAGGTTTAAACAGTATGGCTACATGAGACTCCATGTCTAAAAGGGCTCTGTCTCTCCCAAATGTATCCAGGCCACAAAGTACCAACACAGTTTCTCCCTGGCACCATGTGCTAGGTTACATGAGTACACACACAGTACATCTGCTCTGCCTAGAGCTACTTGCACTGACAAGATGATGTGCCACTGAGAAGGGTGTGTTTTCACTCCCGAACTAAAATCAGATAATATTCTCATTATGGTTGAGCAAGCACACAGATTTGTGTATTTAGGTCCCTCAGTATGTTCATCCAGCACTGAACTATTTTGATTGTCATGTGTTAATACAAGGAATGTGTCTCTTAGGCATGAATATGTTGACAACTGTTCAAAAGAATTAAGAGGCAGTATTGATTATTCCTGCCAGAACCAATTCTTGTGACTGGCAGAAAATCCAATCTGATTCAAACTGTGACTTGGATCACCCTGAAGCGTGACACAGTTATTTCAAGCTTGTCACTGCCATTTTATAAGTTTCTTATATGGAAACTTGCTGGACATTTTCCTTCCATGGGAAAGCTGACTTCTCTGCAGATTTCTGTAAAAACAAACCCATGTCTGTGTGTGGACTCAAGGACAACAGATGCATTCCTTTGCTCTGTCTTCTGATATAGGAGATGTAGTTTTCTCTTTCTAGCCAATGATGTAAAGGTTCTTATCTCTCTAGCTTTGTAAGCAATTACAGTCTTGCTCTGACATGGTGGAGGGAACATGTAACTCTGAACGTGGGCACCTTAGCCCTAAAACCTTCTGAATAATTGAGTCATTCTAATAAATCATATAAGCCTTCTGATACTGGAGTCAAGGAGCCTCATTCCTCACCCAAAGCAAGACCCAGAGAAAAGAACACCCTTCCAGACACACCCCCACACCATTTTAAAACAACACAAGCTTAGATAGAATTTGTTTCTATAATTTATATCTCCACCATGTGCTTGCTGGTATGACCATGTACCCAGAGTTGCTGGCCCAGGAGGCCCCAAAAAGAACAAGACGCCCTAGGGCCTGATACTACCACAGCATCATACAGGCACACCACTTGCTCATACACGCTCCTACCCACCAGCCATGCAGCAGGCAAGCTGGCCAGTCTCAGACTGAGGCAGCCAGAAGGACTTTGTTCACAGTCAGCAGCAGTGGAGTAGTCTAGCTGATGTAAGAAGGATGACACTGTAACCATTTTATGTGGGTGCAAAGCATTTCTTGTTTCTAGAAACAGCTCTGTCTCGGCTTGGTTTGGAGCAGTCAAAAGAGACCCTGAGCCAAGAGAGTCCTAGGCATCCACGTAGCTCATGCCTGGCTGGGATCTGAAAGCCATCCAGAGTGTAGAACTAGAGCCCCAGCAGCACCTTGCTGAAACAGCAGAGCCTCCAGGGCCAGCAGCAGCTCCTGCAAAGCCAGCCGAGGCATCTCTGCACACATGGCCTCGTCATGCCTGTAACTAGGCAGGCCCTGTCCTGCATTACATGTATGACACAGTAATTCATGAACTATGACCTCTTTCCAAAGGGTATGGTCATGGGTAAACCTACAATATTTAATTTGGAGTGCCTCCAGACTATCACTGGTGAACTTTTTGTTAAGGAGATAATTGGTGCCTGTTGGAACAGCAAACCCCCAGAGCCCCAGCAGCACACAGCCAGCTGCACAACACCAGATCTATATAAAGCCAGGTACGACCTGCCAATGTGGCCTTGCAGCTTAGAAAGTCAACCACATCCTGGGATTCATCAAAAGTGTGGCCAACAGGTTGAAGCAGGTGGCTCTGGCCCTCTATTGCACTCTCATGGGACCCCTTCTGCAATGCTGCTCTGGGGTCCCCAGCACAAGGCAGGCCCAGAGGAGGGTCACAGGGATGATGCAAGGGCTGGAATATCTCCCATATGAAAGGATTTGGGTTATTTAGATTTTAGGGAAGAGAATGTTCCAGGGAACATAGCAACCAGGGAAACTTACAGCAACTTTCTGTACCCAAAGCAGGCCTAAAGAGAAGACTGGAAAGGACTCTTTATCAGGTAGTGTAGAGATAGGATGGAGAGTAAAAAATTTTGATTACTAATCTAATTTCAGATTAGATGTTAGAAAGAAATTATTTACTGTGAGGGTGCTGAGAACTGATTTCCCAGAGAAATTAAGGATGCCTGGAACTGATTGCCCAGAGAAATTATGGATGCCCCAGCCCTGGAAGTGTTCAGGGCCAGGCTGAGTGAGGCTTTGAGCAACCTGGTCTAGTGGAAGGTGTCCCTGCCTATAGCAGAGGGGGTTGGAACAAGATGATCTTTAAGGCCCCTTTCAACCCAAACCATTCTATGACTCTATGGCATTTGCTCCTTGTGGAGAGCAAAGGAGGAAGTGGAAGCACTGACTTGGTCAGGGAGAAAAAAAAAAAAAACAACAAAACTGATATTGGTCACTTCTTGGTCAAAGATGGAATTTTTTTTAAAGTCATAGTGAAACCAAAGTGTGCTGTGTGCATCACCCACATCAGCCATATGTGTAGTGAGCCAAACAGCAAATTCTTTCAAAGACCTTCCAGTCCTACTCCCTTCGCATCCATAAATACACTTTCTCTAAACCAATATACACACTAGCTTCTATGCATGAGATTAGTAAATCATTAAATATCTTTGATTTTAATAAGTAATGAAACAAGTCATTCTGCATTGAATACAGAATTTCCCAGTAGGGTAGTCACATTTTCTTTTGGTGTAGTTGCTCAAATTGACATTTTTTTAGTTCAGGATTGAGTCATCACAAATAAGAGCCTAGAAATTTGCTCTACCAGTGAGTGGAGCTCCTTCTACAAACTATATCGAAAGCAAAGTTAAGCTGGTGTTTAACATATGACTCATTCTTATTGTCACAAGTATTTACCCTTCACATTATCTGAGAAATATAAAAATCTTCATTACAGCAGATGTTTAGGAGTTTGTTTTTTTTTTTAATTGATTAAATGAAAATTCTAAAAAACAGCAATCTATTCTTGCTGGTTTTATGGGTATGAGTTGGTTGACATCAGCCAGATTTGTGATACTCTCTGGAAGTGCTGCACAGCAGCTGTGTTTGGTGTCTGTAGAAGGCTGGATTCTGGCAAGCTTTACTCCCTTTCACACCAAGGAGGAATGGACAATCCCTATGCATGCAGCCCACAAAGGCAAAACATGGTGTCATGTCAGAGGCATTCCCCACTGGGTGAAGTATTGCCTCAAATAAGGCAGTTCAGCAATGCAAAGCTCCTTTGTGTCAGCCCAAAAGGCCCAGATGAAGCCTCCTCTTCCCCAGTGACACAGCAGCTGAGGTCTCCCCCAGCAGAGGATAGGGCTCTGAGGGTCTCACTGAGCACCTCCATCTCTGCCCTCTGGTTCCTTCCAGCTCCACTTCAGGTTCTCTGCAAGGGCCTGTGCCCCAGCAAAGCTTGAGTCAAGAGCACTTCCAAACAATTCACCTGCTCTTCACATCATCCTGATGGAAGTGGCCACATTTAATGGCCAAAATGCTGAAAGCACAAATTTCTTAAAACCAAGCGATAATGTGAAAAAGTGCACAGACATGCTCAGTGCTAAAGCCTGTGAAAGAATCCCAGTCAGGGAAACCATTTGCAACTCTATCACAGATATAGACCACTACAAATCACAACAAATACAATAATTCGAAAAAAAAAAGTCCATGAACAAACTCAGTTTTCTCCAAAATATTACCATAATGATATTTTGGCATTCAGAACCTAATGTCTTTTTTTGGTAGAAGACTTCAAAATATATCTAAACTTTAGTATGTCCATCAAGCTGTTCCTTTCAACAGTCACCTTCAGAGCACTAGGCTTTGAGCTGCTTTTCTGATATTGTGATGAGGAAGAGGCATGGATAAATTAATGAACTCAAAGTGGGAAGGAAAAAATGCAGACATGAGATATCAGGGTTTGCTTCATCAGTCAGTTAAAGACCTAGACTGTGCTTAATGAAGAAAAATTTAGGATAGCACCCCGTTTTAAGCAATTACTGAAAATAAGATAAAGTTTCCAATCCTATGGACATCAGAAAGTGGCATATCCAGCCTGTTCAGATGGCTAGAAAGTTCAAAACAACACAGAGGATTGCTTGAGCATTTCAAAATGCCTGCAACTCTACCCCTGCAGACCACCTCCAACAGACCTGGAATAAACAAAAGAGGAAGTAGACAAAAAAGTGAGAGGGAATCATACCCTTTACTGAGCAGATGTGAGCAGATAGAGGCACTGCTTACCAGGGATCACCAGCATCCTGCCCCTGGGGTCAGGCACTCCTGGGAGCAGCTCCCCTGCACCCCCCTGAGCTCAGTCTGTGTCCTCCCTCCTGCCCTGCGATCACACCAACCTCCCCGGCCTCTCACATGTGCCTCATCAGACTTCTGCAGCTCCCAGCCACCTATTACCAAGATAATTAAATATTATTACATTTAATTAATAAGTTCCTTCAGAAAACACACACATATGCACAGGGTTTCTCCTGCAGCCCTGTATAGGTCAACAGACTATTGGTCTGGACTGATTAGACTTTCAAAACTCACCGCCCGATGGGCTGTTCCTGACAGGGCAGGAATAGGCAGAAGTTACGACAATCCATATCAGCAGAACCATTATGTAACCTGGCACTGCTCACACCCTTGGCTGCCTGCCTCTGAGGTCCCTCCCCTACCTGCCCTCCAACACCACCAAAAGGAAAAGAAAACAAAGAAAAATCCAAGAGCGGGCAAGAAGGCTTTGTGACCCTGAAGGTTCACTCACTGACTGAATAAACACAGAGGGAAAGGCTCCTTAGAGTACCTGACAGCTGGGGAAATATGAAGGGTCAGAGCGTAAGAGAAAAGCTTGAGTTAGAGGCACAGCTTCTCACTAAAGAATGTGAACTTGGAGTTTAGTGTGTTTTGTGCTTTTTTAAGTTTTTCTACTCTTTCCTTCTGCGCAGGAAGGAAACCAGGGACCCAGCCTTAACCAAGCTAAAGCTGGTACAGAGATGTGAAAGTCATGATTCAGAAATACTGGTTTTGAAGTTCTTGGCTCACACAGAGATTTCCTGCATGACCTTGGGCAAGTCATTTGTCTGTACGGCACTTTAGCTTCTAATCCATAAGGCAAAGACAATGCCTTACAGGCAAGTTATGAGGTTATTAGTGACTGCAAACAGCCATGATGATAGGAAGCAGGGAGGCAATCTGGCAGATATGGAGATTCACCTCCTGCAGGATCCTGATCCCTTGGGGATTCTGACCAAGATCAAACCTCCCACAAGTAAAATGGCCACTGTCAAATAATGCTGATTAATGCTGATTTCCAGGCGTATTTCAGCCTCTCACACTGAAATTGCATTTATTATTGAAGTATGGCTAAATCATAATAAGATGGACTGTGAGATCCCCCCTACACAAAAAAGTTTTCCAGCTGCCAGGGAGAGAAAAAGCGTCATTGAGCTCTTTGGTTTTCACCTTCCTGACTCCACACTCACTTTTCAGATTTGCCTCTCTCCCTCTACATTTCCCCTCCTGCTAGAAGGAATACAAACAATTGTGATGCCCTAGTTATAAATGGTGGTTAAATATTAAATTCTGCAGACTAGTGGAGAAGCAGATGCTCTCCAAGTCATTTTGAGGTTTAATATTCGGTTCAAATTGCACAGCCCTGTTTAAATAAAAGCACAGAAAAATGTCCATCACCACAAACCTCTTGGGGTCTCCTATGAGGGCACCCACCTTGCCCAGCAATTCCTTGGCCTTCCAAACCATGTCCTAGTCAGTTCAGCATAGTGATGGCACCAGAGCCCTCACCCACACCTGGAGTACAGTCACAGAGGCAGCCACATAAAGTGTCCCTGATAAGGATGCAGCTGATTTCTGGCCCAGTTGTGGGGCTGCCCTTCAGCCCCCAGAACTCCAGCTGTGCCCTGCTCCAGGCATGGGGAGTACACCCTGGCAGAGGCCAACTCCTGTCCAGCACCCAGGGGGATTCCTTTATTTTATGAAAACAACTGAGAAGTCATTCCTTCAACAAAGTGTTTTGTTGAGTAAATTCTGACCTGTTCCAGTCAAGAAGAGGCTCTACTAATTTGTAGCTGCTGTATTCTAAGGGGTTTTTGTCAATTCATACAGTATGATTACTCACTGGGCATGTTTATGATGTTTTACCAAAAGAGTTATAATACATGAAGTCATAAATTAGGAAAAATCCAGTAAGCAGTTGTTAATTAATAACTTCAATCCATTGCAGACCTTTGACCCCCTTGAGCTGGAACCCGGAAAATAATCCTATTTGCTTTCTCTATTTTTGTTAGTTTTAGAAAGTATCCCAACTTTTGCTATTTATTTTTAAAAATTAAAAACAGAGTGAGTGGACTCCTACCCTACAATCCAAAACATACAATATTCTGTGCTGACAAAACATCCCATGCTGTAAGTTACAGGACTGTGACTAATATTACATCATTACTTCAATTATGGTGTTGACTGAGGCAAGAAAACATTAATCCAGGTTACAGAAAACAAGTATGCAAGTAAGAGCTGATGTCTGAAAACATTCCCAAGTGCAAAATGTCTTTCAGATTTTGAAATCCCAGCTTTCATTTTACTTTAAATCACTGATCAGCCAGCTGTAAGGCAGAAAGAAATCCCCGGTAGCAATTCATCTTCCCATCTGAAAGCTTACTAACTGACCAGGCTAACATTGAAATAATTATGGAGGATCTCACCAGAAACATGAGCACAGCTTATGAATTGCACTTGCTTTTTCAAGAGAGCTTCATAGCATATGTTGTTTGCATTTCTGTGCTGCCTAGAAGACCACACTAGGAGCCACAACATAGTTGTCTTTCAAACCTTCATATCCTCTTGGACAGCATATTTTAAATTCTTAGGCCAAGCTTTTGGGAGCAGCTAATGATATTGCTGCTCTTCTTAATGTATCTTAGCAGGACACAAGTTGTAGGAGCTGAGGACTGCCTCTCTGAGAGGGGAGCTCTCTCTAACTGGAGTAATAGCAAGACCTAAAATTCCATGGCTAACTTTTGACGATACACCAGCAGCACAGCATTGTCCTATTTAGAAGCCCAGGAAACTGTGCATCTTTTAGCGTCTTTTATTCAAGAAGTCAAAATAAAAGTGAAAATTTAAACAGAAACCTAGAGACTTTGGCTTGGCTCATTCCTGTAGTGTTTGTCAGCGAGGAGGGGAGGAGTGCAAGAACTGGAATCGGTGCAGCACACGGGAGATGTTGCAACAATAACAAGCTCTTCAAGTGCCCCAGGCTTGCCCTCGCTCCCGTACACACCACAGCGACTCGATTATCGGCCAGGGCTGGTGCAACCAGCTTCCAGCCTGGGGTCCATGAACAGGTGAGGAGGGAGGGAGAATAGGAGGGAAGACCTCCCTTCCAGGGCTGGCGTGAGGCACCCTGTGCCCACGGCTGGCCAGCCACATACAAGTGTATCCTTCCTCTTGTAGCCACAGCGGTGTAACTCATCCGAGTGGCTTTAACAGAGATCTGTAGTTAGTTATGAGAGGAATGACAGACTGACTTTACAAACAAACTGTGGGTCTGCTGGTAGACAGAACTAGCACTGAGAGATAAAAGAAACAATGGGAAGGATTCCACTGATTGATGAATGGGAAAAGATATTTGCCTTTACCAACAAACTGCAGGTTTGCTGATAAATGAAATTGGATGTTGGAAAATGAAAGGAACGATGGGGAAAAACTCTAAAAATTCCATGAGAATTAAAAATCAAAAAGTGGAGTTATACATTATAGGGGATCAGGCGTTCCAGGAAGTCTGTACCTCTCAAGTACCTCAGCCAATGGGGAAAGAGAGAAGGGAAATGCGGCCGGGAAATGAGGATAAAAAGGAGGCTGCGTCCTCCAAAACTTTGAGAGACCCCAGGGGAATGCCCCATGGCCTCTCCCTTTATTCAAATAAAGTAAAAGGGACTCCTCTGTCTCCTTTTTTGGACATAAACCTCTGATGTTTGTGGATTAATTTTCATGACAGTTAACACGCTCTGCCCCTCCTTCACAGCGTTGTGTCACCCTACCAGGCCGTGTGCAGGGTCTGCGCTGCTGCCTGCCATCACCGGCTGAGAAAGCACCCTCGCTCCTCCTCCTGCCCCCACCTCCAGATCACAGACAGATAAAATGAGCCAAATACGTGTCAGCAATAAATGGACGCGATTAGGAACAGCGTACCACAAGCAAGTGCAGGGTAACCCTTCAAAGACATGCGAACACCTCAGCAATTGAAACAAGATGCTAAATACAAGGGTGAATTCTCCAGAAACAGACAACACAGGCTAAGGGGGAAAAAAAAAAAAAAAAAAACAAAAAACCCCGAACCAACAGTTCTGCTCTTTTGTTTATATCTTGGTTTGGATCTCAGGCTGAGATCATATTCCTAGGATAATGAAAGCCTTAGGCAAGCAAACAGCAGCAGGGGAGATTACACTGAAGAAGAGAGGAAGAACACTTGGGAAACTGGAAGGAATAGCTACCTTTGTAAGCACAGGCACTGGAAAAATATTCTCTTAAGCTATGTATGGCAAGTCCTGCATGCCAGGGCTACATGCATTTAATAAAAGATGGGGTGGTGGAAAGCCAAATCAATTCCATTCTGCTCACACTTAGAAGGACAGACCTTCCTTGTAACTGCAGCCATGCAGCACACAAAAAAGTTATTTCACACCTGTATTTGGTGTCTAGACCTGAAAGATTTATTTGCAGATCTGTGGACCTAACAAAGCTGCAAAATCAAAGTGGGTTTGAGGGTCAGTCCCATTCATACTACTGTCTATAATTAACAGGCTGACTAGCTCAGCTCACTGTCCAGAGTCACAGCTACAAAAAAGCTTTGTCTTCCCTAGGCTCTCACCAAGTGCTAACTAAAGCATATTAAGAGTACCCCTCTTTTGTAACAAAACCAAGGCCCAGGCTCAAACACTAATAAAACTGGGCTGGTTTTTGTCAGAAGGAAATAAAACTGTAATTGCTCGGGGAGGGCCATTATGTCTGTCCATAGCTACTACCAGTTCAATGGGTACAGGCAAATAATAGAGGTAGCTTGAATTAATTAACAAATATTCCTTTAAAAGTCACACTGATATAAACAATTTACCTCTTCATGGATGGATTAGAAAACACAAGGGCATTAAAGAAGCTGCAGATGAGTCAAATTATTTACAAAAAATCAGGAAAATTAATAAAGCCTCACTAAAATGTTGTGCAGCAGTAGCACAAGAAAAGGCACTTGCTGCCTGGAGAACACACACAGAAATGAGGAATAATCATACCTTTTGGGCTAGGTTTTTATCACCACCTGCCCCCTTAGCCATTAAGGGAATCAACATACAAGCACTCTCTTAGCCACAGCCATAGGGGGAAAGTCCCATCAAATCTTTCTCTCTCTGTTCCACCCCTCTAGATGAGAAAATAAAAATGTGAAAATGCATTTCCAGGCCTTTTATAACCCAAAGGAGGCACCTTAGAGCCCACTTGACTATTTTTCAAAGATGATTCTCCCTTCAACACACTGATGTAACTATCCACAGTCTCTTCCAATTTCCTCAGCTCTACTGCTGCCTCTCCCTCCCAATGAAACCCAGATGGACCATTTGACATCATTCACCCCAGTTCCTTTAAAGAAGGACTGGTGACTTACCAGCAAGGCGGAATTACACTGGAATAATGGGAAAGAGAGCCTGGAAATACTCAGCCCTGCAGAAAAATCTCACGGAATTGAAGATGGGGCCATTTTGTCTGAGCAGGAGGTGGGTCAGCCTCCATAAGCTGTATCCTGTGTTGTTGGAGTCAACAAAGCCAAATCCATTGACTCCAGTGGGCACTGAATCCAGCTCCAATGGAGTATGACCAAAAATTAGCCTGTTTCTTGACACTTACTATTATAATTCAAACAGCACAAGTTTTCCGGTCCATGATTGATTATCATCTCTGCCTTCCCCCATCTCTCAGACTTTGAATTAATGGACAGAGTAATTTGGCATGGACTGGGAAGGAGAAATCTGCTCGCAGTGATGTGTACCCACAAACACACGTGCTCACGCACATTAAATGAACTGATGGGGCTTAGCACCATTATGATAAATACTGAGGCTACAAGTCAGCTATGACAAAGCAGTTTCTCATGCTATCCTTAAAAAATAAGCAGAAGTTTCAGGTACTGTGTGTCATATCAGATGTAGAAAACAAAGATACTCGTGACTGAAGTTCATGTCCACTAACTGGAAAGCAGTAATAGTCAGCCACACCTGAAAACTGGGCTGGAGAATAAGACACATAAAAAATAACTCACAGGTACACCTCTGGCAATATCAAAGGTCTTATGATTGTTACTGTTTTTCTTAGCAGTGCCAAGTATCATGCAATTAAGACAATCTGGACTCTCATTAAAACAAAATTAAGTTCCCAGAGCTCAGAAGTGCTTCAAAGCAGGTATCTTTTAAGAATCAAAACCAAGGCAAGTGAAACCTGAGTTTGTAAAAACATGTATGTTCAGATCAGTTTTAGAAGCTCAACTGCTAATTTGTGTGTGTGTTGGTGTTAGAAATACTGGGTTATGGAAGCATTGTGGGATACACACTCACCACTGATAAAGCTCAGAACTAAACATAGACGTGAATGAGAAATTGGATGTAGAATCACAGAAGAGTTTGGTTTGGAAGACACCTTGTCATCTCATCCAACCCCCCTGCAATAAGCAGGGATACTGTCCACTGGACAGGTTGTTCAGAGCCCTGGAATGTTTCCAGGATGGGGCATCCACCACTTCTCAGAACAACCTGTTCCAGTACCTCACGACCCTCATTGTAAAAAAAACCTGCCAAACACCAAGGCCTAAATCATTACAGAGTTTGTTTTTCTAGCCCATAAGAATTGGCCAATTGCAAGAAAACTGCCCCAAGAAGCGTCATAGTGAGAGTCCAGATGTGCTCCCATACTATTGGTTGGACATCCTAGCCATGGGTAAAGGAATACTGGAAAATATAACAAGCCTACAACATGATTGCTTAGGAGCTGTGAGTCAGCCAGCATGAAAATTGGTGTTAATCAGTATATGTGTAGACGCACAAGCCCTAACACAGGACAGCTAAATCCACTCTGATCTTAGGTTTGCTGCTACAGAGCACTCATGCTTGCCCGATCCTAAGAAGCTCCAATTTTAATTGGCACAAGCCATTGTGCACAAGCATTTTCCAGTTCTCCCTGTCACATACAGTCCATTCACTTTTCTAAAACCTCAGTCACGCAGTTTGCCGAAGCAGGACATCTGCCCATGCTGGCTCTTTGCTCTCAGCAGTGTGACTTGCTGGTGATGTGGAAGCCAAGGGTTCCCTGGCCACTGCCAGATGGCTCTGTCATGCCCTGTGTGCTGTGTCCAGGTCTCTGTCCCCTCATCAGCTTCTCACCACGAGGCTCCTGGCACATCTACCCTCATATAGCCTGGGCCTGAAACCCTTAAATTTCAGGGAATTTCTCAGAACAGAGAAGCAGACAGCCAGAGAGGTGGCTGGAAAAAAGCCAAAGACTCTAGTTTTCCTTTCAGTATGGATTTCTTCAGTTCAGCTCAAACACTGATACAGCCATTAAAAGCACAGAAATAGAAACTCCCTCTTGGGTCATCTTGTCTGCTGTCCTGGAAGCCAGCTCAAAGAAGGACAGCATGGCTCATTGAACAGCTGTTGTAATTATTATTTATTTACATTATTTATTTATTAATTTTTTAAAAAGGATTCAATGAGAATCAATCAATCAACACAAAATGCCAGATTGGCACTCTTAATACCTTCTCTAGTCATTTGTCCAGTCTTCTGTGAAAATCCTGACAAAATAGACCTCTTCCTGTCTTCAATAAACACTTTCCTAAATTAAAACTTTGATATTTGGGGCACTGAGGGTTACCTGTCTTTGTATGTAATCTTCTAGGCTCCTAAACACATTTCTCTTTCTTGTCAATGCACAGAGCTGTTGCCATCAGCAGCTTTTCATTATTGGGACCTCTGGGAATACAATTACTCAGGTTAGAAAAATAGATGATGAAGCTCCTAAACCCATTATGTTTAGAATAGTAACCTACCTTTGCAAAAACAAAACANGGGGGGGCTGGATACAGAACATAGTCATATTTCTGCCTGGGAAATCTCAGCTGTGAGAGAGCATCAGCAATAGCTCTGGTCAGTCTGGACATCTCAGTCCAAGGGACTCTGGGCAGGCAGGGTGCACACCTCTGGGATTTTTGGGACACCTGGAGGCTCCAGCAGAGCAGCTGGAACTCCTCCCCTTGCTGCACTATCAAAGATCAGGAAACTCAACAGCAGACACACAGCACGTTTTGGGAATCAATAGCAGTATGCCCTGTTCTTGCTCTGGAAGAATGCAGATGAGAAGGGTTTTAGGGTGGCAGCTGGATCTGCCACTCAGCTCACTCAGAGGAAAGACAGATGTCACTCCTTGGGATGACTGCACCAAAGACACACTGTGAGTTACACACTTCTGCCTTCGAAGACTGCTGGGCCCTGTTACCATCATCTTATCACAAAACAACTCTATGCCAGTGACACAGGGGACCGCTGAAGGGAGAGATGGGGCATGCAGGAGCCACAGCACCTGCTGGTAGCACAAAACAGAGGGAGAAGAGGACCCCACACAGCTCTGTCAGGATCAGAGCAGGATTTAGTGTGCAACTTCCCACCTTCTCAGAGACAGCACAGAGAGCTCAGCCCCGCAGGGTGCAGTCAGCACTAGCAGGACCTCGCACAGCACGGTGGCAGCATGAGAACCCAACCCCAGGGGACACCTCCCTTCCTTGTGCCCATGGCTGGCAGGGACACCAGCAGCAATGCCAGCAGCAACGCACCCATCTCCTGCCTGGAAGGGTCGGCAGGGCAGCTTAGCAGGAGTGGGGTTAATTGATCCCTCTCAGCCATGACTGGAGGATGCAGAAAAAAGCCAAGTGGGATCACTATGCCTACGCCCTGTTTATTTTGGATGGCAATGGCCAAGGTTCAGAGTTTGTGTTGTTTGTGTTCATTTCATTTCATTTCCCCATAATGCTGAGAAGTCCCAGTATAGAGACAAGTCATGCCAAAATGGGAGGGTTTTTTCCAAGCCTCTAGCTAAGTCTCCTCTGGAATAATGACTTACTTGAGGCAGCAGCACTGAGCATCCTCCTTGGCCAGGCACAGATGGGAAGTGGTATCCAGCACCCACACCTCCTCCCAATGGGCACAACTACTCCCAGCTCCTGGCCTGGCAGGGAAGCAGCTCTTTGTGCAACCGACGGCCAGCAGCACCTGCAGTCCACAGCCCTGCCCTGGGTGCTGCCAGTGCCTTCTCCATCCACAGGGATGAACAGCTTAGCACTGCCAGCTGGTCGTAGATGGATTTAGGGTGAGACTCCTCAGGGGTATCCAAGACCATGTCCAGCCAGAACTTGTCCACTCAGGGAGAGCACCAGCTGTGCATGAGCTGGAAGGGAACTTCAGCAGTGAAGAGCAGCCTTAATTATCCAGCCTGACAAATCCCACATGGGCAAATCCTAGGCTAAGAGAGGTGTGGGGCAATTATTGCCTCCATGGACCTCAGTAATAAAAGGCACAATGCCCAGGGAGAGGGACTGTGCTCGTAAGATAGGGTTTATGAAAAGATTTTATCATCTTGCCTTGTGAGAAACTGCATTCAAAATATTGATGTTTTTCAAGTGTCTCTCCAGAATTATGAGACCGTGTTAGTTGTCTCATGTACAGTCACAGGGATGAAAACTCTGCTTCTGAACACACCCAAATTTTGGAAAAGCTCGGGATTTTATGACTCAGTCACATTTTCCAGCCCCCACCCCCTCACTCTGTAATGAATAAACACCATTTGCGGTTGCTCTGTGACACAGTGTTTCCTTTACACTTCACGGATTAAAATCCACAGGGTGAGGCTGACAAATACACAGTTAAAAACGTCATTCATCCTTGCTGTACTGACCATAACTTCACACTGTTTTGGTAAATTTAAAGAAACAATATTTTAAGCCAAACACTGTATAGATTCCCAGCACTTAGTAAATAGTTTCTGATATTTCAATAAGTGCTAAATCAGAGAAAGGAGTTACAGAGACAAGCACAACAGTTATTTTATAAATATCTATGTCACATTATCATCACATTGAGGTCTGGATCACTTTTATAAAGATCAACCAGTCATCCAGACAGATCTTGAGCCTCTGTTTATTTCATGGTAGAGCCATTTGAACTGTGGTTTTCACTGTGGGTGGAGAAATATGCTGACAATCTACCACCACCTTCAAAATTAAAGGCATACCTAGACTTTTCCTGGTCACCCTCCTCAAATGCAGACAGTTTGGACTATCCTGAGCTTGTCCTGCATTTGCCAGATTGGATGGTCATGCCACAGACCATCTTCTTATATTTATCGTTTGTGCCAATTCTAATCACTACATAGTAGACTAGGACTTGTTCCTATGATCCATTATGAGAAAATTTTGAACATTCTTCCACTTTCCTTACCCTGATCTTATTGACTTGTGATCTAATTTTCATCTTATTCTATTGCATAATGAGTCAGAAACACAAATTAAAATTAATCAATGTGAAAAATATTTACAGCCTGTGAGCTGTTTATACATTTTTTCAACAGCACTGTGACATTTCCCATTGTGACCTGATTATCCTAATTACCCAGTATTACTCCTGTTTCCTGATGGAATGCCACTCAAGTGAATGAGACGTGTTCATAAATATGCTGTGAGGCACTACCAGGGTACAGGGCACTCATCTATGCCCAAACAAGGAGATATCTTTACAACAGGGCCAGGCAGATGACCCTGCAGTATATGAGGATCTCACTGATATTTTCTATGTGCTGGCATAACTGTTTGCCTGCAGGTAACCAGTTTATTTCTTAAAGACTGCGGCTGTTCTGTACTGTACACAATTGCTGCCCACAGAGGCTGTAGTCGAGAGACACAAAGAGATATTTGCACACCCACAGCCATTCAAAATTCTTTGCAAATGGGAGAAATTGCACAAAATCCTGAAGTGGCCAGGAGAAACAGATGTGCAAGATGTGTATGCACCTACCACAGGACAGATGAGAAGAGTTTAAGGGAAAAAAAGCAACCATTGAGGGGCACTGGGATGAGGACACCACAGTGCTTACCTACCAGGCATCCAAGCAGGTCCAAGGCTCATGGGGTTTGTCAGATTCTGGTGCAGAATTTTGCAAACAGGTCTGTGCTAGAGATGTACATTGTCGTGGAGCTGTGCTTGCAAGAGTAGGGGCATCCCAGCCTCCACCCCACACCTTCCACAAAACCCAGAAGGGACCCAGCAGGTATTAGCTCCCCTCCCCTCTTCACCTCCTGTCCCCAAGAGATGGTCCTAACACCAGACAACAGGCCTGTGCAGCTGCCCTGGTTCCTCACCATGTCCTGCCCCAAATCACCTCCTTGCTTCTGCCACCGTTCCCTGCAGGTTGTGGGAGATGGCAGAAGTCATCCTCCTGTGGCTCAGACTGGTTAAACCTCTGTGAAGGGACGGGGCACAGAACTTCCTTCCTTCCCTCTGCCCCCAGAACTAGGTCATACCACACTGGCAGCTGAAGTAGAAAAGCAAAAAAGATGTGGAACCAAAGGCATACTCTAGGACTCAGCAATGCTATCTAGATTCTTGCTGAGACCTTCTGTTTATTTATTTTGTCAGATACATTAGTTGTCTTTGGTTTCCCTTGTGTATCACTCTAACCTGTATCTGTAACATTCTACCTTGCATTATTCAGAGTCACAGGCCTGATCATACCCTAGTTAAGCTTTTCCTTATTTATGCCTGAGTGCAATAACATTTTTTTGTTATTGGTTGAACCGTAAATGCTATCCACTGAACCATGACAAAGGGGGAAACTACAGGAAAAAAGGAAGTATCACAGAAACCAACAAACCAACCAAAGTGATCCTGTCCATTGTAACAGCCCCTCTAAGCCCTGAACTGGAACAGGAGGTTCCATTTAGGAGAGCTTAGGGGAACTGGATTCTGTTGCAATCCCCGGCATCCATCCCAAACTGGGAGTCTATAGGCAGCCTGCCTGTTCTAAGTCCAAATACATGTTGGTGTTTCCAGAGCTGGAGCTCAGGCACAGACTTGGGAGATGACCCAGTTTGCAGAGACCCCAAAACCTGTAGGGCAACAATACAGATCTCTGAGGGCACGTGTGAGTACCTGCCTACAGCTCTTTCACCTCATCGCAGTGCCAGGCTGAGGAAAAAGAAAAGTGATATCATCATCTAGAAAATACCCACTGCCCCCATTGTGAAAGCCCCAGTTCATGCATTTCAGTCACCACCAGGTGTTGAAGAAAACATCTGCTGCTCCATTAGGAAATTATGCCCCTGCAAGCTGGAGGCCAGGGGGCAAGTGCCTAAAGTTATACATGGCTCTTGGACAACAGGGTTTCCAAGTTGCACCAGGGCTGCTACTTGCAAGCACATGGCCACTGTTCACCCTCTCACAGGAGCTGGTGGTGATGTCAGCCCCAAATGTGACACTTTTGGAGGGCAAGGCTCAGGCAAAGCAGAGTGGGAGCACTGGCAGAGGTGCCATGCCAGGAGACAGGGCACCTGTGGATTTGGGAAGACTGGGTCGGATCCTCCCTGGCGGCACAGTCACTGGGAGCATGGTGCCTCGAGCAGTCTGTGGCACATTGCCAGCTGGGTTTTCCTTAACAAAGTGCTGTCTCATCTCATCACCTTTCACACTGCTGGCAGGTTTACCACTGAACATGCCTGTGACAAAGCAGAGCTCTCCCTTTTCCCTCTGAAACATACCCAAGGAGTGTAAAAGTGACTTGTCAGACAACCAGATACAATCAGAGCCTACCAGAACATTCAAATGCAGCTTTGATCCAAGCTTTTCCTCTCTCTTACCTCAGCATATGTCATGCAGGGTTCGCTGCTGTCAGGGCTGATAAAAAAGTAGGGGACACACTGTTCCAGCTGCAGCTGAGCTGGAGCAGAGCGTGTCTCCTCCACCCTGCCAATACATAAATCCATGGAGTCAGCTCCTAACTCCCTGCTACCAATGTGCTCCAGATGAATTTCTGGTAAATTTGGATTTGGGTTTAAAAGCAGATCTTTCTGGCTGAACTAGGTTACCATTTACCCAGCACATAAAGTCTGGGAATTGGGATTGAAAGGCTGAGAAATTTGGGGTTGCTCGGCCTGAAGAAGAGAAGACTCCAGAGTGACCTTAAGCAGCCTTTCAGTACCTGAGGGGGCCCAGAAGAGAGATGGAAAGGGTCTTTTACAGGGGCATGTAATGGTAGGACTAGGGGGAATCACTTCAAACCGAAAGAGGGTAGATTTAGATTAGATATCAGGAAGAAATTCTTTTCTGTGTAGGTAGTGAGACACTAGAACTGGTTGCCCAGAGGTGTTGTGGATACCCCATTCCTGGAAGTGTTCAAAGCCAGGCTGGATGGGGCTTTGAGCAACCTGCTCTAGTGGAAGGTGTCCCTGTTCATGGCAGGGGGGTTGGAATTAAATTATCTTTAAGGTCTGTTCCAACCCAAAATATTCTGTCAGATAGCAGAGACAACAGGCTGGGCTAATTAATACCTCACCCCATGTGTACTTTAGTCCAAAAAGTGCATTGAATAATGTCTCTATCAAAAAGGGTGAGAAGCCACAGCAAAACAAGGATAACTTTTATATTCACTGTCAGTCTGTGTTTGCCACAAAGGTAGAAAATCCTTGGAAAGTCCATGAAAACAGTTATAAATAGAATCTTCACCTGTTAACAGTGGGAAGCAAAAAAGAAGGCTGAACATTTTACAGGAGTTGGAATCAGCTGAAATCAAGAGCCAGTGGGTCACAACCTGAGCAGATCAGCCCTGCCAGATTAGCACCGGGGGCCCCTGGGAGGGCAGCAGAGGGAGGTTGCTCTCTCATTTGCCCTTCTCTGGTCATTGGCCCCAAGTCACTGAGGGCACACAGGCAGGCAGGCTGACTCAGAGTAAATGCAGCCAGTGCAGGGCTCACAGGGGACAGCACGCTGCAGTCCCATCTCCTGGAGCAGCCCTGGCCCAGGCCTCAGGAGCAGCCCACACATGGACTAAACCTGCACCCACCCTCACCACATGGGGTGACTGGCAGCCCAAAAATACCCCAGGTGGGAGCAGCCCTTTGGCTTTTATGCCCTCTAGAACCAGCAGGACAGGAGCTAATGGGTGGTGAAGTGACAGTGACAATACTTTGCTAAACATTAGTTCACTGAGCTTTCCAGCTCTCACAGTGTACCTCATTGTTCCCCACATGCAGCTCTGCTGGCTAAACCACAGAAGGCAAGCTAGTTTCTGATGCCTTCTCTTTTTCTGCTGCCTGCTTCAAGTGCTCAAGAAGTGTCAGTTCACACACACCCAGATTGTTGCACAACAGCTGTGTTGTTTCAAAAGCTATCAAAACAGTGAAATCCATTTGATGTGATTATAGATGGACATTGGGAGATTAGATGATCTTATGATGACCAGCAGAAATAGGTCTGTGTCAAACTGAAATCCCTAGAGTATTATTGTAACCTTCACTGCAATGTTTGCTTTGCAATTTGATTTCCAGATCGGAGTGTAAAACTCCAGGAAAGGCATAAAGCAACTTAAACCTGATAACTGCGTTTTATTGTCAGAATGACAGTGGTGGAACACAGGCCAAGACAACTGTGAGAAAGGCCAGACAGACCGAGATAAGAAAAATAATAATTTCTTAGAAAAGATCTCTCTGGAGGAAAGGGATATATTTTCTCATCCTGAATCCTAGTTCAAGGAAGAGGAAGGAGGTTTTTGACTTGAGAAGTTCACCCCAGGCAGAAGAACCGCCACATGGGTCTAGAAGGGCACCAGGCAAAGTCATGCTTGAGAAGAACAGCAATGTCAGACTTCAGCAGACGTTCAGGATTTGTTTCTTCAGGCTGCATAACTCTACAGACACTGTTTTAAGCCTGGGTTCTCTCCTTTCTGACAGAGAGCTGAGCAGGCGTCCATCCTCCCTCAATCACGGGGGGAAATATCCTAGGCAGCAGGCCTGGGAAAGGTGTGACACTGCCACTGCCACCCAGGGTGGCTGAAAGTGAAGCTCCCACAGGAGACCACATCCTCCTGATGGATGAAAACCACGGTTTGAGAATTGATGTGTGCTCCAGGTGGGATGGCTCAGCCGTGATCACCCAAAGAGCTGCTTCTTGGAGACATGCATAGTTTTCCACCTTATTTCCACCCAAAAATCATGTGAAGAAGTGACTCTGATTCTAACATCAAATTAGTATGATGTAGGGGCTGAATGTAATTCTTCTGCTAACAACAGTTGTACTAGTGGTGACTGTGGCTGTAAATCAAGACTGTACTTTTGTTTTAATGTACCAGTTGAACTGAGGTGAAAACTTTGCTTTTCTCCCCTTCCACCCACCCTTCACCAGGCTGACCACCCACCCTCATCCAGCTCAAATGCATGCAGACACTCTGAATGGAGCTGTCAGCTAGCAAAGCCAAGAGAGTAATTTCTCTGGGGAAATGACTGGCACCCCAACAACTTCAGGATAGAATTCATTCACAGATGTACATAGATTATAAAGGCAGGTTACTCCTTCCTCGCTCAGCAGGCTGTTTTGCACAGAACAGAAGAAATATACTAAAATAAGGAAATGCTTTCTGGTAGATGACACCTCTACAGCTGGACAGAAGCACAATCACCCACAATTGACCATATGTGTCCATACAGTGTCACTCAGGAGTTTATTCTATAGTCTTGTCTCCAAACAGAAGTGAGCAAAATTCCGGTCTGTGCCACTAATTCACAAATTCACATCTAACCTAATGGTTGACTGAGGCCATTCCTGCCAGCTTCCTCACAATACAGTTTTACTGCTATTCCAGAAGAGAAAGGAAACTAAGAGGCAATGAAATATGCTCTGGAGGCTTCCAGATTGCTTTCTTTCATAATTGTGTCTCAGTACTGTAATTGAGATATAAATAATCTCCTTGTTTCCACTTCAGTTACTTTCAACCTCACCAACATGAGAACAGAGTCTTGTATCTCTCAGGTACCTCAGAAAGAAAGTTATTGCACCAGAAAGCAATGATTTTAAAAATAGTTTCCATATCAGTTCGAATGATAATGCAGTCATGCAGGTGTTGTATAACTGATATTATATTCAGAGTAGTTTATTTCTTGAAAGTAAAGTATAAACATTTCAAGCATACCTACTTACAAGAAATATGCTTACAAAGCATGATTNAAAAAAAAAAAAAAAAACGAAGACTCCTCTTTAAATGGGCAAACAATACATTTCCTCTTCCCATACCACAGTAAAGGCTTACACATACACATTAGGCACACACACAAAAGCGTTCACATGTGTAAGGTCCACCACAGTCTAAAAAGGAAAGTGCCATAAAAGGACCCTGTAGTAATTGGATAGCACATCTTGATGTAAATGAGCATATCTCAGAAAAGCTGCAGGCCTTGTAGTCTTGTTTTGCTGTGCTAACCACATGCAGAGACACACACAACAAACTTTCATGTTAGCTCAGTTCTCCTTCCACAAAGCTGGATGGTAAAGCTCTCCCTGACACCCACCAAAGAGAGGGACTGAGGTGGTGAGAGCTGATGAAAGTTTTGAATAGCCAAGGAAACTGATTATTTGAAGAATTTAATTCCTCCCATCTTAAACAAATGCTTGTTTCCCTGGTAACTCATCAGAGCAGCTGTTCTGAGAAAAAAAATTCCTTTTTTCTCCTTGCCATACCCTGTCCTCAGGACAAAAGGATTCCTCTGGCATGTAACTACCCACCTCAATTCCCAGTGTGGGCAACAAGAAGGGATATGCATTTTTGGAGCAGTCTTTGTCTCAACCCAAAGTAGATATGTAATATAGGTGAGATGAGTTACTCCCACCCCCCACTGAAATGCATGTTTCACTCTGCTGGTGGCAGAAGGAGGTGAGCTCCACACTGACCTTGGAACTGGACCATGCCTCACCCCATGAGCTGAGGGCAGGAAGGAAGCACTGCTCATAGGGCTTGTAGGAAAATTCCTGTTCAGCTCTAAATCTAGAGATTAAACCTAAGGACACAAAGAAGGTGTACCATCCCTCCACCAGAGCACAGAACAGTTTCTTACTTAATCATACATCCTGCCATTATCTATCCATCTGTTGTGGGGAGAAGAAAGGGCTTCCTCCATGGCTTCTACATCCGTGTAGAGCTGGAGCATGGGTTACACCCATGCATGGGTTTAATAATAAGGGAAATGTGAATGGCAACCTAATCGCCTTTCCAATCCCTTTAGATATGCTATTTCAGTGTTATCTGGGACATGTCTTTTTAATTATTAAGAATTTTCTTCCTCTGCTGCACAATCACTTCAATAATTTGGTACATTCCATTTTTTAAATTATCTAAGTCCTTGCCCCCATTACACTGCTTGAGAGACTGATCCAGAACTTTCATCTTTGAATGGTTTTACTAATTTCAAGCCTGAACTCACTTTTGACCAATTTCTAGCCAGTTGGGTTGAAGCCAGTAGTGTCTCTTAACTCAAATGCTTCCTTTCCCTCTGTGATTTTCCCCTCTCTCCCTGTTCCCGAAAACATATTTATAAGGAGACATTATTAATGTCTCCAGTTTCAGAAGCCAGCTTCTTTTCATAGTTCTTGCAAAGGAAGATATGACATTCTTCTCACAGTAACCATTTAATTAGTTAATCCTCCTGGACCATAGGTAACCAAAGCTATAACAATAGTTCACTGAAGAATGCCAGTATAAATGCACCAATACTTCCCTGTCTCTATTCAGACAAAAACCCTCACCTGCTAATCAAGTTTATCATTGTCGCTGAGTAGGAAAAAAAAGACACAGTGATTATTATGGCATCGTCTCACTGATCAACAAACCCAAGCCTCTTTCTGCAGCTTGTCCCTTCGCAATAGCGGCTGTTGTGAAAGGAGAGCAGGACCCAAAGCAGTGTCAATGCTGAACACTAATTGCAGAGCAGGGACAAAAAGGGACTTCAAGGCTGGCAAGGTTGGGCACGAGGCCCAACCCGAGCTGCTGGGAGTGGTGCCAGGAGTTCCTCTGCTCCAGAGGCACATCTCCCTCTGCCAGCCCCACTCTCCTTTCACTCCCCATTTCCCAGCCTGGTTTTCCCTCTCAAAAGAGACATGGCCATAGCTGAATCCATCCCCTTCTCTCAGCTCCCCGGGTAGATGCCAAGGAAGTGCCAGGGGCAGCAAGAAGTGCTCCAGCCATTATATCACTAGACAGAACCTCATGCTGTATTCTCTCACTCCTTCCCATGTTAAAAAAAGGACTAAGCTAGCACATGTAGGGATAAATTAAATAAATGCACATTTATAAAAGACCCTCGTTTCCCCCTTGTTTCCTCTTTCTTTACAAGCCAGTGGGATTCAGCCCACAGCATCTTGTTTGTTCTACACATTGAAAAGCCTTTCTCTCTGCTGAGAGGAGCAACAAAAGCACAGGGCTTGGCTCAGCCTTCCCAGCATGCCTGCTCCTCCTGCGGTGATGGAGGCACTGCAGTGCCCACAGCAGCACATCTCCTACCCTCAGCCCCAAGCAGAAATGCTCCAGGCTACCCAAGGTCCAAAAGCACTTGCCCTCTTGGGGCTTATATTTAGCCTGAGAACAAACAGTACTTTTGGCTTATGGCCTGGATTCTCATCAGAAGGAAGGAAAAAGTTGGTCTGAGAGGTTTTTTCAGCTGCTTTCCCTAAAACCATCTGATTTTACTCCTCTTCATGGAAAACATTTGTGGTTTTATGCTGAGAAGTTCGCTTTTCAGTTCTCCACAATATAAAAAACCCAGAGTTTTTTCTAAAAGTGGACAGAAGTGGGAAAAATGAAAATATTTAACTCCAGCTATAATTGCTGGAGTTTTGCAATGTCATTCCTTTCCCTAAGTAATATCCAAGTATTTTTTCTTGCTGTGCTGCAGCCAATACCCACTTGAGCTTTCATATGAGGAAAATAAAATGTGAATTATTCAAATTTAGAAAACCAAATCAACCGCTATACAAACTTAATGGTGCATACTGGCAATCCTGTACAAAAGTATCTGTGGCCTATGTCATTATTCTCTGTTAAAAGGTAATGAGGTGGGGGAAAAGAACCACAATGAGATTATTCATAGAACTAGGTATCTCACAAGAGGCTACATGAGCCCTCAACCTCAGCATCAGCGGTGGTAATTAATGGGGCTATTGTTCCACTGGGGAAAGACCCTTTATCTGATCCTTGGATAGATTAGTCCTACTCTGTGTACATAAAAGAATCAAATCTGATAGTCAATGCTAGTGATCCCAGCTCTCTCAATCTTTTCTATTTTATAAGAAATGTATATAGAGCAAACTACTACCCTTGTTCAATCCTGTTCTGTTTCACGCCACACCAGTCCTAATTCCATTAATTAGGGCACGGCCTGCTGGACAAGGTGGCCTTTAATATACATCCCAACAACCAGAACAACCACCTTCCAGAGGGAAAAGGCAGGAAAGGTTTGCAACCAGATGGTGCTGTAAAAAACTTGTAACTCTTGATACATAAAATTTATACATTTCACACCCACCGCAGCTGGACCACAACTAGTGGCAGCAGTCTGAGCCCTGGTAATGCTTTGGTAGCTGTAACATGGTGGTAGGCAGGATTTCCAGAGGCATCCACATCAGAGATGTTAACAAAACATTGCATGCAATCTTGGTCATTCAGCAAAAGCTTTGAATGAAGGCATGTGAGTTGTCTCCCTCAGCAACATGCTCAAAGGATGAGTGAACCCGGGGTACAAGAAAAGGTTTTATTTTTTTAATCAAAAACTTAAACTTTCTGTCTCCTAACAAAAGAAATGAGAGTAGCCCTGATATATTCTGGAATAGTAGTAGCTGTTAGTTAGGAGTTAGTTAGGAGTAGCTGATATATTCTGGAAACAAGGAAATGAAGAGGCAAAGTTTCATTTCTTTGCTGAAAGCATTTTACTGAACTATTTGCCTACATCCAGCAGCAAAATTCATGTGGTGCTGCAGAGCCTGTGGTGCAGGTAACTGCTGCCGGAGTGATGCTGCTTTACTGATATGGTTAAACTGCAGCTGGTGTGGTGGTAAAGGCCCCATTGCATGAGCCCCAGACACCCATGCTGAGTGACCAAGCCACATGAAATACACCTTCAGGTTCTTTTGCTAAATTAACATGGCAGGGTCCCAAACCACTGGCATCTTTAAGAAAATCCTTTAAAAGTTCTAATGGAGTTCAGCTCACCATTCTGTTCAGTTGTATAAAACAATACACTGGACACTTTTGAAATTAATTATTGAAAAGACTGAAAGGGACTATTTTGCAAATATTTTGCTGTCTGTAGTTCATTTGTGGGGCAGTCCTGATTTCCAAGAATGTGTCAGTCATTCCATTTATTCAGCAACAGGGATGTTGAAACAGCTTGGAGCCCTGGAGTTATTTGAAAACACTTTTGTTCAACTGTTTACGAATTATTAAAATTGTTTTGTAATGCCAGCATTACTTCTGCCTCTCTGACTGAGGCATTCTAAAAGGAAAAGCATGAATAATGATCAATAAATAACAGCACAATGACTATGGAAATAAATGCTTGAAACCACATACAGATTCAGTCATTTGTCTGAATGAAGGACAGCTTGCTGAACACACAGGCAAGCAAAACCCAAGCTGTCTGGAGCAACTACCTCTCCCTCTAAGCCTGGCCTCTTCTACGTCCCTGCCTCTTCCCAGCAATGCATGGAGACACCATGGCTGACTCCCTGGTGACTTTTCAGTGCCATCTTTTCAGTCCAACGGCAGGTAGTTTGCTATCAAAACACTTTCAAGCTAAACACCACCTCATATACACACAAAGTGACACAGTCAAACAAGCATACTGAGGGCTGGGCAGCAAGGAAACTTCAAAGGCTTGCCTATCTAAGAGCTTCTGGGCAGTTTGTGAAGTGGTGGAGCAAGGTTTGGGTTTGCCCAAGGCAGTACCTGTATCTATCTGGTCACCAGAAGCTTCATCCCTCTCCATCCCCCTGACACAGGTAGCCATGATGTAGGATGATGGCACTTTCTGCAGCACGGAGGGGAGCCAACCCATGAGGTTGCCACATCTCCCCTCTCTGGAACCCAGGTGTTGGCTATGTCCAGTCATTTCTTTAACACCTTCAAGGATGGTAATCTCACCACCTGCCTAGGTGGCACGTTCCAATGCGTGACAACCCTGTCCATGAAGAGTCTTCCTGATGTCCAACCCAAACCTCTCCTGGTGCAGCTTAAGGCTATGGCAGCTTGTCCTCTCATCCTGTCACTGGTTGCCTGGAAGAGATTGACCCCCACCTGGCCACACCCTCCTTTCAGGTGATTGTACAGACCAGTAAGGTCTCCCCTAAGCCTTCTTTTCTCCAAGCTAAACACCCCCAGCTCCCTCAGCCACTCCTCACAGGACTTGCTCTCTAAGCCCTTGACCGGCTTCTCTCTGGCACAGGAGCCACCTCGGCTGGCACCCACTCTATCCCAGCCCCAGCACGGCAAACCACTAAACACAGAGCTGTAGGAAGCCAGGTTTGACCCACTCTGGAAGTGGGTTAGGGAGAAGCACCATGACCCCACTGCAGGCCCATGGTAGGTGTGTGCCTGTGCAGCAGCAGGAACTGCTGAGAGGAGGCACCACCTGGGTTTCCACTGCAACAGAGGCCAGCTCTGCTGTGTGGGCAGGGCACTTGTGTTTCCACTGCTGCTGGCCAAACACTAGTGTGAGAAGGATGTCGGGGGCTTTTGAGAACAAAACTGCCCAGCTGTATGAACATTGTGCGGTTCTCCGTTGTTTTAGGGAGAAGAAAAGGCATTGTGATGGGGGTGGACATGTAGTACTTACGGAGACTCAGTGCAGCAAGAGCTGACCAGTGCCTAGCACCTTTGAACAGCCACTTCAGCCTGCTGCTCTACAGGCCAGTCAGACACAGAGCCAGGCCAGAGAATATGAGGCCAAGGTGAGCACTCCTGTCAAGAGACAGCCCTGCAGAGGAAAATTTGGTAAATATTTTGGATGTGGTTCAGTGACTGCAACACACACGTACAACACTGCATTGAGCCATCTGCTAAAAAAATCCTAATTACTGGTTAAGACCTCATAGGACATGCTGAGAGTAGCAGATGGTGCCATTTCCCAGAATTTTTTATAGACTTGAGTGACTTTGGCAGAGGACCATATCTGTTATGGAGTTGCAATGGGTTATAAAGAGAAGGAAAATATTTGTTCTGCAGGACATTTTTGGTTCTAGGGGTTAGAGGGCTACAGCCCAGTGATGTCTGAGCTTCTGCCACCACCTCTGGGAGCAGAGGCATCTAACAGGGAGAGCCAAAATTATAACCAAGACAGTGGAAGAACTGAACATGCTCCTGAGCATGTCAGATCTATGGGCTATCCTCCTACCTTGCAGGGAACCAACAAGTTTTCAGATCACTTTCATCTGAAGAATATTAATTCTGAACATATCATTGCTATCACCAGTACACTTAGGGGAGCATAATTATGGAGCAGATATTGCTGAGTGCTACAGCCTACCTCAGACTGAAACCATCCCACATCATGCCCAGAAGCTGCAGCACAAAGGTCTGTCCAATATAAGAACCACGATTCCTCTCCTCCACATTGACTCTCTAGAAAAATAATGGCTGGAAACTTGATCCAAAGGCATTTGGACAAGTCAGGCAAAAGAAATTACATCCAGTGTTGAGCCTTAAAAAAAAAAAAAGACAGGAACAAACTTTTCTGATAAATTAATATCTATGGTAAATCCACATAATTTCTATGGTTTTTTCACACCTGTGCTAAGATTTGCATTGCAATAAAAGACTGTGTTCCCTGTTAACACAGGACAGCTCTCAGCTTCTTCCATATAAAGCTAAGGGAGCTCCATTCCATTGCAGTTAGCCAGTTAATGAAAACAGAAGTAATTAGGAGTACGGGGCAAAACAAGACCCAGTAGGTGTCTCAAGTAAGCAGGTTTTGTTAACTCAGTGTGAAATTGAATTGTGTCTTCCATTTTGACTGACAAATGCTTTCCATTCTCTGAAATTTTTCATTTTCCATTTTCAGAGGCTATTGATTTCCATCTCCTACCCTAGCAACTGTTTTGGTGGTTTATGATTTTTCTAGCCCTTTCTAATTTGCTCAGAAAATACAGATAAGCCAGCTATAATAAACCGTCGCAGGATGTGCAAAATCTTCACAAGAAATAAACATCCACAACCTCTTCTTGCACCCACAAATGACAAAATCACAATGAAACATTAAACAGAAAGCAGTCTGCCATGTGTGGGTGAGATCTGATTTCTAATCTAAACATCTCTTAAGCTTTCTGAGTGCTGTTTAATAGAACAACAGTTGGCCTCTTGGGGTAAAATGTCACTCAGAGACAAGAGACACAGCATTGTTTTGAGATGACTAAAACCTTCAAAGGATGAGGTCTTGCCTCTCAAAACAAAGTTACAGTGAACCAAGAGTATAAATTGTATACTCTGCTTTTAAAATCATGTTCATGGACTTTGCTTTTCAGCACTTACTCATCATCATTTTGATATTTCCAAAAAGAAACACTGGAGCCATATTCATCAGCTCATTACATGTACTCCCTGAAACACCCCTAGGCAGCTGTCTCCTCTGGCACTCTCCTGGGAGTCGCCCAGTTCATCTGCCAGCAGAACCCACCCTGACCTGTCACTCTGATGTCCAGCAGACTCCTCATTATACAAATTATCTGTCATTACCAAGCAGATACAAAGCTCCAGAAAAATGTTAATAAAAGGCTACGTAAAAAAAGCAAAACATTCCAGATGGACAAACAGCACATGGTTGTCCAACTTTTTGCAACCATTCGTGCCAATGCAAAATGATCAGATGGTGTTTTACATGTACAACATTTTAAATTACTTTTCAAGGCTTTTTTTTAAAATCAGCAACACAGAAAAGCAGACCTGTGATTTGGATGTAAGGAAAGTTGGGAAACATTAGTAGTGGCTTTGATTTAAGAAGTTTTAAACCCATAAGACTCCATCACCTGAAGGAAAGTGTGAGACTCACTCAAAACTGCCATGCACCACATTTTCCAATAGTACAACCCGTAACACATTCAAGTTGAAACGCCTGTAGGAAACTCAGGTTAAAGAAAAAAAATTCTGTTCTGCTGACCTATTGAAATTGAACCCAACAGATGGGATGATCCTCAACAGCACTCCTCTGCCAGAAATTGCCTCGGCATCTTCCAAGGTGTTGCCAGCCTGGCCAAAAGCAATGACTGTGGCATTACAAATGACAATCAGACATGCCTAAAATCCTCCAAGTTTCTGCTTATTGCCATGTTTTGATCATGCTAAGATGTTTTAGGGTTCAATGCTTCACCAAGCTTCCAGGAAGCAATGCAATTCGGTGAACAGGCTGATATTTATAAAAGGAAGAGCAGTCAAGATTAATGGCCCTCTTCTCTAGAGGAAACTTTGAACAATAAAAAAAGCCCATGTTCATATAATTAATTCTCCATGTTCTCTCTCACAGACATATAATTCTTGATGCAAAACCTTTTCAGGATAGGAGTTGAACATAAAAATAGGAGTGAAAGTCTGGTAAATATTCTTAAGGAAGAGCTCTCTCATATCTGCCAGAGAGCAAAACAAATGCAGCCCCTATTTTTCTCTCCCTCCATGAGGAGTCTGTAAACCTCTTAGAAAGAAAGTCAAGCCACAATCATTGCTAAGATTCGTTCAAAGTAAATTTAAGTACTACTGGAGAGACACTGATCAGGAGTTTTGTCCCTACACCATGAAAGACTAAGTGCTCTTTTTAACACCTGTCTCTTACAAAAAAAAAAAATTTTAAAAAAATTAAGAAAAAAAAAGTTCTCCAATTTGCTAGGGAGCTATGTAAACTTTGGTATTAAAGCCAGAGAAAGGGGTAGTATATTAACTAACTGCTTGGCCTGGGGAAAAAGGCTCAGAGAATGACATGGGGAGATTGAAAAAACCCCAAATCAAACCACTTCTAAGTAAGTAGCTTATCTGAGAATGCCCGGGTTCACTTTCCTCTGTCACCCTGGGAAAGTCACTTATTCCTTGCATCTATTACCAGCTGTAGGACCTCTGAAGAACTAATTCACACCAATGACCTAATGTGGAGAAAGTGTGGTTGTGGAAGCCAGGTAACTCTCAGAAACAAAGCCTCTGGTGCAGGAGAAGTTGGTGGGAAAGGTTTGAAAGAAAACACAAAAACAACCTGGCTACCAAGCATTAGCAAACACATAGTAAATTCCTAGAAGAGATAAGGTGACTGTGTTTTTTACCACAAGATAACTAATGAGGACAACTCGCTCCACTCCACCCATAACTAACCTCACCACCTTCTTTGCTTCACAGTATATATGGTATTTGCAGTGAGTAACCATATGTAAACTGCAGATAGCATATCCCTAATAGGCTGCTGTGATCTGCCTGCTCTTTAACTCAATTATATTAATCTTTTAATTGACATAAAAAGTCTTAACTGATGGTTTTGAAAGCTTCATTTCAAAAGGCTTCATTTTCCTAGGTGTGGATTGGCTCACTTCTCCCATAGACACAAACATACAAAATCAGAACCAGCCTTTGAAATGGCAGACCTTCACTCCCATACACACATTTTCTTTAAAAAAGTGAAAACCGAGGGCCAAGCATGGGCTCATTCACAGCCCCAGCTGCACAGTTTTTCCTTGTTCTTTAGTCAGTAAGATTTCACTAGGAACATGGTGTCAAAGCTCATACACCACATTTTGCCTGTATATGGAAGTGGGGTTTCCCTGTAGGACCTTGAGAATAGCTTTGCCTATAAGGCTTTAAGGCTTTTATTAATTAAATTAAAAAAAAAAAAAAAAGGAAGAAGGAGAAGAAGTAAAAGCCCACTACTACCAGTTGTTTCGTTTAATGGGGCCTACCATATTATCTTCTTGTGCTTGAAGCCTGAGGGACAAAACCGGAACAGGGTTCCTGTGCAGGACCAAGCCCAGAAGCGAGGACAGCTCCCCAGGCTTGGCTTGCATTTCCCACAGCTCTGCCTCTGCTCCCATCTGTCCTGCAGGGAGCACTTGTCTGTGTCCTTTCTGGCAGGGAAAGCAGTCTGGACTACTGAAGCAATGAGAAGGAGAGGTTCATCATACTATCACAATTTTTTTTCAAGTGCTAAAAATCCTTTTGAAAGCCCTCTGTGTTTTGGCATGGGTGGGGAAGGAATGTTGTGCACTGCAGCATCCAGGACAGAATTTCCTGTCCCATAGCAGGTTTGACTAAAGGACAGAGAACTTCAGGGTGCCAAGAGCTTCCAGTTCTTCTCATTTCTCTTGGAGCTTCCTTGGTGAGCCAGTCCCCAGACCTTGATGGGTGTACCAATCTGACAGCTGAATTTGAAGGGTAGAGAAAAGTTGCTGTGGTTCAGAGTTGCAGAGAAAAACTCGGGGAAATAATTCCCTAACACCATTTGTAATTTCTAAAATCCTTGGCAATACTAGGACCTTGCAATGCAATTTTGAGTCACAGGACTAACTAGTAACATAGGACATGTAATTTGGATCACAGATCCTGATCCTGTTTTTAATGTTCAACAAGACAGCTTGACAGCATAAGTCACTAGAGCCCGGTGCAAGCTCCATTTCCTCCACCACCTGTATCTCACAAGCTCCCTCGCACCATGCTCAGCCACTCAGGCTGGGAAGCGACATAAGCTTGTCCTCTCAGAAAGACCTGAACAGCTTTGGAAACCCTGTGTGCTGGAGAGGGAGGGCACTGGGGTTGATGCTGGAGGTTCTGCTCTTTGCACAGAGCAGCCAGGCTTGGGTCATCTGGGGCCAAACTGGCTACTACCATGACAACCAGGTCCCTGATTACTTGCTAAAGCTTGACTGGAGCACACACTGCTCCCTCTCCAACCAGCAGCCCAGCCTATACCTGAGTGAAGGAATATTCTTTCTCCTTCTCTCTCCTCCTATTCCCAACCCCCACCATGGGATAATCCTCAGGGGCACTTGTCCCTTTGGAAGGTGGGCAGCATGAGCAGAGGAGAGGGATGGCACCAATCCATGAGTGCCTTGGTGCATCCATTTGCCATCAGCAACACGTGTCGCACAGCTGGTGTGACCTGCTCGTGTGGGGGGTTCAGCAGATGGCCAATGGGATCTGGCCATGTCCCCTGCGGCTGGTCGGCACAGCCACCATGTGCTGGAGAAAAAAAAAAAATAGAAGAGTTGCTGGAGTTGCTCAGCCAGAGCAGTACCAGGACTTCCCCACAGTGGTCAAAGCTGGGCTGACTGAGGTAGAGGTCACCCTGCAATTCCCCTGGAAGTGACAGAGTGAGCGACCCACTGTGACAAGAAGCCTGCAACACTTCTGTGGCAGCACACCCGGCAGGGAAAACACTGATTTTCTCATTGCTCAGGTCACACTGAGGTACAGAAGGTTCCCTGTTTACTCACTGCCAGTTGGAAGTGTACAAACTACCTGTGATTTACCAGGATCTTTATTTAATATACCAGATATACATAAACTGGAAACTCAGCCTTGCTGCAGCTCCTAGCTGTGGAACAGTACTTGCCACTTCTGCAATTAAGAGAAAAACAGAGCAGTTTATTAAGCACACTTGTGGGAACATAGTTTCAGTTTTCAGTGGGTTCATCTGAATATTTTAGTTCATGTAAGTTCACGCCCTTTGGGTTTCACATAAAGCCGTAGGGTCTGAGAAGCTCAAAAAATCTCAAAATCAAAATGTCAAGTTGAAACGAAACCATAAAAGGTATTTGGATTTGCATGAAAACGGGCCCAGATTTGCTTCAGGAGTTCCTGAAGCCTGGTAAAGCTTTTGAAGAGCCTAATCTGAGTTTTGTGGTTTCAGTGCAGACAGAAAGCAGTGCAAGAGAGCAGATGGGCTCCTTTCAGGAAGCCAAGGCCGAGGAGAATGATTAAGAAGCTATGAGAACAAGAACCATGGAGCAGAAGAGGGGGGTTGGGGGGAATCTAAAAAAAATCTCTAAAACCAGATTTTCAATTGCTGAATGCCCCATATTAGGACCTAAGAGAACACGGGTCATGTCAAGGCACTACAAGACAGCGGACAGATCCTGTTTCTGAGGGATCAGGCTCTGAATGGGAATACTGAGGTTTGGAGATAAGTCCAGCCATCAGAGTGCCATACACCCTTCTGCTCATACATTGAATATCCCTCTCCCCTTATAAGTAATCCTCTTCCCACAGTACTCCAGCCATACCTGAGGTAGGAAAACAAAAAGAACATAATCTACCAAGCTTATGCTCTCTGGTTAACACCTATAAATCTGTCCCAACATCAAATATTTTAAATTCTGGCTTTGATCTATTTTTTAAATTAGTTATTTCAATTTCATATGCTCTAAATTTATTCTTATTGCATTCTTTTACTGACATAAAAATAAACATTTCAGAGTGACAAGTCAATTTAGTTGCTCACCTGAAAAGATGCAGAATAAATTTAATTGAGAAATTAACTTTCGTTTCCATTAGGAGTCTATACATCTCATTCAATTATACTCTTTACATTAACATCTTTTACATTGATAGGATGCAGAGGAGGCACTCATTGATTGCTTGAGATTTAGTCTCCTGGCTGAGCAAGCAGGTGTCTTAAAAACAGAAATCTCTCACCATAACTGACATAACAAGGGTATACAATGTTATGAACAATGTAAGCAGAACCTGCAACACGTACAAGTATCTTTTTTTTTGAGAGCATTTTTCCGTCTAACTGCACAAAAATTGAACATCTAACCTGTAAATTAAACTTTCAGTCGCCTTTTCTGGGAAAAAAGACAACAGAAGAAATTTTTTTCTTTTAACAAAAGAAAATATAAATTTGGCTGAAACACCGAGTTTTGTTCAGTTCCATCAAAAGGATGGAACTTACTTTCATATCTTCTCAAGAGTTCATCTTGCCAAAGAAAATAAAATGGTTTTGCATAGCTTCAGCATTTTCTTGAATTCTCATGAACTTGGAGTGCTACTTGCATTTTATGTTATCCTCCCAGGAGTATGCACTCAGGAGATATGACACTCCCCACTGACATTGTCATGCAGCATCACTACAGACCAGCCAGCAGCATTTCCAGCATCTGCACCTTTAATAACCATGGTTTGCAGAACAGGATAAATCATTACTTCGGTGTCATCTTGCTCTGGCATTTCACCCTCTCACAGGTTTACTGTCATGCAGGCCACTAAACTTATTTAACCTACGAAGCCATTTACTCTGCTTACCCTTTCACTACCTTCTTTTCCCCTTGGTTTGGCCTGTCCTCATAGCAACTCACTCTCCCCAGCCACATCTCTTTTTGAGAGTCCATCACAAGTGCTATCTCATACTGCAGTTTTACTTTGGATGCCATCTTTCAGACAGGATGTTCTTTGCACTATCAAGAGCTCTCTACATCGTCTTAGCTAACACATTACCCTGGCATTCAAAGGATGCTTAGTCAGATTATTTCCATTGAAATCAGTTTTTAAGAGCTTAAGCAGGCTTGCAGGCTGGGCCAAACAGTCTTTTTGCCTCATCTAGTAGATCTGAAGATCCTACGTTCCCACCCTGCAAAGATAACGACTAGGTTTGCTTGGAAAATTGTAGTAGGGTAGCTTTACCATCTGACAAATCAGCCTCAATTTCAACCCTGGGTCAGGGTAAAAATGGTTGAAAGGCAAAAGTTTTCATGCCCCAGTCACAGCCAACCGAACTACAGAGGAATCTTCTTTCCAAATTATAGCGTTTCAATAAATTTTCTGTTAATTTCATAGGAATGAACTATAGTAAAATACACAACCTTAGGATGCAAACCAAAACCCAAACCATAACAATTTACTTCATCTAAACATAATTAAAGAGTTTCATTTTCTGTCTTGGCAAGAAAGGTTACAGCGGGTAGTCTGAAGTCCTATTGTTTAAACAGTTTGGACCTTTGTGCATCAGTTTCAGAAGACATCCCAAATGATAACAATCCAAATTCCCACAATTTCCGCAAGCAGGATTTGAAGTGTCCAGCCTGGCTCTGGGCCAGAGCATGCAGGAGGTGGGCCCAGGCAGCTCTCCATCCTACATGTCTGGTATTTCAAACAGCTCATTGCCCCATAGGGTTACTGACAGTTTTATGGTCACTCCTCCCCCTCCAAAGAAGCAGCTGATTCAAAGGAACAGCTGCTGTGGTAGCCAGACAAACAGAGTTTATTTCACAGAATTCACAGAATGCCTAGGTTGGAAGAGACCTTCAAGATCATTGAGTCCAACCCATGCCCTAACACCTCAACTAAACCATGGCACTGAGTGCCACATCCAGACTTTTTTTAAACACATCCAGGGATGGTGACCATTCCAATACTTTACCACTCTTTCAGTGAAAAACTTTTTCCCAATGTCCAACCTATATTTCTCTTGGTGCAGTTTAAGACTGTGTCCTCTCATTCTGTCAGTTGCTGCCTGTAGAAAGAGACCAACCCCCACCTGACCACAGCCACCTCTCAGGAACTTGTAGAGAGTGATAAGGTCACCCCTGAGTCTCCCTCAGCCATTCCTCGCAGGGCTTGTGTTTCCAGCCCCTGACCAGCCTCGTTGCCTCCTCTGGATGCGCTTCAGCGTCTCAACATCCTTCCCAAACTGAGGGCCCAGAACTGGACACAGCACTCAAGGTGTGCCCTCACCAGTGCCGAGTATAGGGGAAGAATGACCTCCCTGCTCCTGCTGGCCACACTATTCCTGATAAAGGCCAGGATGCCATTGGCCGTCTTGGCCACCTGGGCACACTGCTGGCTCATGTTCAGCCGGCTGTCGACCAGCACCCCCAGGTCCCTTTCTGCCTGGCACAGTCCAGCCACACTGTCCCCAGCCTATTTAAGTAGCATTCACCTGGACTTCAGCCTTTTCCTCAGATAAAATAAATAACAAGTTGCCCAAAAAGTCAAGCCATTCTCCCTGTGTCCATGGGCAGCTTGCAGGGTGATAGAGGAACCACAGCAGATGTTTGTCTCCTGAGGATATGTATGGACTATGTTAGAGTTACTGCTGCATCAGGGGATGTAAGAGGAGCCATGAGGATCGTCTCAATCATAACGCAATTTCTGCTCCAGGAACTGGATGACCATTAAACTTGTTACTACAGGGTAATGAGCAGATGGTTTTGGGAACATTCCTGCTTGATTTCACAGGTTTTCTAGGATCCATTACCTTAAAAGCCACCATCTGGATCCCAGCTTCACTGTAGATTGTCTTAGCAACATTGAGTAAAAGAAGAGGTGGTGATGGTGGCGGTGAAATCTTTAAATCATATTTAAAAAAGAAAAAAAGAAGAAAAAGCAGACAAGGAGTCCTTTCATTATCCATCCATCAACATTTAAAAGTCACGGCCTAAAAAATGAGGAAATGGGAAATAAAAATATGATACAGGGTAAGGGAAAACACAATAGAACAAAGGTGTGACCCAAAGAGTAGCTGGCCCCCACACATGGCTGCATGTGTAAAGCAGTCTTGCTCACTAGCTAGTTGTAGACATGGGGAAGCCTGCAAGCAGCCCACTGGACTTGCAGTACTTGCTCTGAAATTTGCCACTGAACCTTGTCCATGGCCTAAAGCAAAACCAAAAACCAAATAAACAAATAGTAAAGCAGAAGAACAGTGAAAATGCTACACCACAATGTTATGTAAAAAGAGAAGCACAGCTGGAATCATTTTGAGAAGATTTGGGGTTTGTCCTGTGACAGGTTCATCTCTGTGGTTTTTCTCGGTACTGATGCACTGTGAAAAGTGTGCAGCTCTACTTCCCTTCTTAAAAATAAACATATTTTAAAGCAGATATCTCTTGGTACACAAGGGAGCTAATTCTGATTGATGTCACCTAGTTGTACAGGCAGGAACTTCCCCACAGGTGCCACCACTTTGGTCCCTGTGAGAGCCACACATGGAAGATGACACACTGGGACTGTGTGATCTCACCCGGAACTCGGCCATCATACCCAGGAATACAGCCCAGGGCCAGAAGGGCTAGGCTCAAACCTGAGCAGAAGACATGAGCCATGGCACCCAAGGAAATGCAGCTCCTGCAGCAGGGTACAAAAATTTCTCAGGAGCTCAGCAGTCCAGCAGACACCTAAACACAGGGCTGGTTTTTCCCATAGCTCAGCACCATGCTCTTTGGAAAACCTGACTCACAACATTACCAGCAACATCAGCAGCTCAAACCCTGTTATTTATCTGTAGGACAACAATGTGTAGAGGTCCCAGGCATGGCATAGCATTGCTCTGTCCAGAGACTGCACAATCCTGCTGGCTGCTAGCAGTAGCTCCAGGAGAGCTGACCTGGTGCTGGCAACCACCATCAGCTTCCCAGGAAACTCTTGAGCAGACATGGCTGCCCGCCAGCCTTAAGCCATCCCATTTCTCTTTTCTGATCAATCATATCACTGCAGAGAATATTGAGATTTTAAACCATGGTGCCAGGCTCCAGCAGCTCTGTTGCTGTTGGTGAGGCATCCTAAGCACATGTAACTTGGCTTAACTCCAGCCCATGCAGACTTAGCCCTGCTAGGTTTGCATCACAGGCAAGACAGACACGGGCAACCAACATCTTTTTCTATGGGTCATGTATGTGCTCCCAATTCTTCATCGGCCCTTGGGGGAGAAGCTGCCAGTCCTTCCCTGAGCTCATGTTTTCTTCAGCCCATCAGGAGTTTTCCCCCAACTTGCACTCAGGAAGGCAGCATGGGCTTTCACCCCTTTTGCTCTCCAAGACTTCCTGAAAATATCCAGCTGTGACTTCTCCTATACACAGACATTTAATGGGGACTTTGTAAAACAAAGCTCATGCCAAAGGGGACACAGCCAAAATTCATCTAGCTTCAGTTTCACAATGAAAGGGACACAGAGCAAAATAGGGAGGCAGCCTAATCTTTTGGCCAGCACAGGGAGAGGAAGCTGACTGGCAGCCCCCCAGGAGGGGACAGACATGGCTTAGTGACCTGCAGCAGTGATTCCACTGCTCAAGAGGCCCCAAGCAGAAGGAAATGCTCTCTGCAAAGGAAGAAGGGGACTTTCTCAAGCAGAAAAGAGACAGAAAGATGGTGGGTCTGGACAGTGTAGCATATCAAGATTGAGATTTAGTTCTGGCTTTTCCCCCTCGCACCTGACCTTCCCTTAGACAACCTGCCCTAATCTTTGCAGATGTTTTGAGTGTTTTGTGCATGGAAAGGGCCAGGGCTCAGCACACTGGCAGAAAGGCTGCATGCCCACCTGGTTCTCACTGGTCATGCCAAGGACAGCATGGCACCATAAGGACATGGAAAGGAGCCCTGAACAGAGCAAAGCCACAGGCAGAGGCACCTTTTGTATGAAACACTTCCGAAACAAAAAAGTCGCATGTTGCCATCATGAGAGGATTGAAGTCAAGCTCTGAAAACATGTAGGAGCCCTCTTTCAGATATCAAACAGTCCTTCCCCCTTCCCCAAACTTAAACATACAAGAGAGGAGACTGGTAGCAGTGCTATCAGACATTTTAAGTCTTTTCAGCCCATCTGGCCCAGAGCAAAATAGACCAGAAGAGGAAAAGCCCTTGCTGAACCACAACTAATGGCATAGCAAATCCCTCTGATCCAGACCCAGGCTTGCAGTCCTTTTGCCAAAATTGTGGGATAGCTCCTTAGCCTACGTGAGTCAGCAGGAGCACATGGGTTCCTGTGGAAAGGAGGAACAGTTCCCACAGGACAAATATACCTTCATGCTTTTTGGTAGGCATATTAATAGTAACCTGTTAGCCAGAAACATGCTGGCTAACAAGATATCTGAAAATCGGTCTGCAATTTAACTTTTGGCAGAAAAATGAGCAATAGTATAGGTCCTTGTTTCAAGCCTATGACTCTAAGACAGATCTTGGACATTTATTACCAAATGTGAAACTCTTAGCTCAAGCTAAACAATAGAATTAGGGAAGTAATTTGATGAATTATTTATTATATAAACATTGAAGTTTCAGAATACACAGCTGAGAACAGACACATCGCCAAGGGCTACAGCTCATGGGTAGAGATCCTGAATCAATATTAGCTGTGCACAGCCAGCTACCATCAGCTATCTCACATTTGCCTTGTGCCCTTCCCAATCTCAGAGGAGCAGGACTACAAGAATAAGCTATCAGCTGTAAGCTGTGCTATCAGATGGAGAATCTTGGCTTCTGTGTTTGGGGGCAGTGAGATTGCCCACTCAACTTCATCTCACTGCAGCACACAGACATTTGAAATTTGCTTTTGCGCCACAAACAGGAACAGTTCTCTTTTGATTCACGCTGAAAGGGATGGGGGATTTTCAGAATTATCATAACACAAGACATCATTTTCCTCTGCTGGCTAGAGGGATTGAAAATTACTGACCTGGTTTCATAAAAATATCATCATGTGTTTGGTGTGTGGTCTGTTACTCTTCCACACTCTTGTGATTTCTGGGCACACAGTAGCAGTCTGCCTGCTACAGACTGTAAAGCAGAATACAGGTTGGGAAACTGAAAAAGTGGAAGAGGAATAAAACAGAAATGCCTGGACAGATCTGTATCCAGTGTAGACCAGCTAACACTTGAATCAGAACAAAAGTAGTAACTGAATAGGAAAACATTCATTTCCGCTCCTTCTAAAATAGCAGTAATGTGAGGCACAGGAAGTACACATGCTCTCATGTTTTGATTTTCAAATAAATGTCAGATGAAATGCCATCAAGAAGAGATGGAACAAGCCTGGGAAAGTCCTCTGTTTATTTTTTTTTCTTTGCTTTCCTTTTCATAGAGGCAAAGTTTGGCTTATTTCTACATTTGCAGATTCACTGAAATAATTTCAATCATACCTGAAATTCAGAATACATCACTACAAACCATTCAGCAACTGGGCTGGAAAATATTTTTATGAGTTAAAACCACAGGGTACTACAAAATTGAAGTACATTATCTCCTTAGAAACATTTCAACAAGACAAAAAAAGACAGGGCTCAGTGCACAGGAATTAATTTCTCCAGTAAAAATATAAAAACAATTTTTTTCAAGTTCTTTTTCCTTACATAATACACACCCTGCCCTCAGCTCACTTTCACACTACTGGACCTCATGGCACGTTTCCAAAGCCCTTCACTGCTTTAAAGTGTATTGAATTTAACAGGCTTGGTGCAAAGGCATTGTTTTTGCATCGTTCCCTTATTTTTCTTCAGTTTCTGATTCAGCCTTGTGTGGCTTCCATTTCTTTTCACTCCAATTTAATGTATTCCTGAGTATCATTTCAACTCTACACACTCAAAAGCAGCTTGTATGGACCCACTGACCTCTCTCTGCTCCACTGATGGGAAGAGGAAAGGAGCAGAGCCCTGTGGCTGGGAAGGAACCAGCCTTGCAGATGGCAGGCAGTGAATCAGAGGTGAACTCATCCCCAGCAGTTCACACCAAGCAGCAGCTGCTGGAAAGTTTCGGTTTCACAGGCTCACTCCTCATGAATGCTCTGATCCTGTGGGGTCTTAAGGCTAACACTGAAAAACCCTATTTTGGCACCACGAGGCACAATACAAACACCCCACAGGTAGCTGAGGTTGTGACACGCATCACCAGAAGCCAGATATAATCTGATTTACTCCATTCTGCTCAGCCTCAGACAGATAGCCAGTGTGCACCTGCACTTTCACCGACAACCATCAGAAGAAAGGATAAGTACAGAAATGTAACACTGCTGGCAATGATCCAAAAGTCAGCCTGGCATGTAGAGATCTAGCACTGCTCAGGAGGCACCAGCATCTTGAAGCAAATATTCAGCAGCATCTTGCTCTCTATGTGGTCTTCTCCCCAGTGCAGCAGGTTAGGGACCAACTTGTGAAAAACAGATTAAAAGACTCATACCCCAAACCAGTTTCTATCCTAAAAACTAAAACCAAATTCTGGCCAGGTTCACTTTGTGAAGATCCTGGAGAATAGGAAATGGGATGGTGCCCATGGCCCATGGTCCTACAGGCTTGTTCCTGGAGACTTCTTCACTCTTCCAGGCTGGGGTGGCACCTGTACTGACTGCAGCGAGCCCACATGCCGACTGATTTTTCTATCAAAGGATCCCTCTTCAATGTGTTTGCTCCCTAGTCAGCATTGAAGCACTATCAGCTCCTTTACATCCATCAAATGGCAGAGGTATTATTGCCTTTAAAACTGTGAGCATAACCCCTGTGCAAGGTTAAAGCCATGGCAGTTCTACCTGGCCCAGCCGGAGCAAGGACTGAGCAAAGCAGAGAGCCTTGCAGCAGCAGCCCTGACAATCAGAGTAACTCATCTCTGGGGAAACCCTGATTCATGAACCAGCTATTCTTAAATCACAGTGCTGACACCTCTTGCATTTAAGAAGCAGCCAAAATGTGTGTCTCACCTATTTCAAGGGAGCTTTTTCTGAGTAATTCTTCCCCAAATTAGTTTGCAGCAAGATGGCTCACCAGGGCCTCCTACGTCAGTAGTAGCATGCAGTGATGTCCTTTGTCAAACAGCACTTTCTGTTTTTAGACAGAGAGAAACCAAGAAGATCACTCTCATTTTCCTAAGATACGTTTCTTGTAAGTGATTTCAGCAGTGTTGGAAGCTAACTTCAGAAAGGCAGGTTGGGTAGTTCAACCAAGCCAAGCATCTTGGTAGTTACTGATTTTCCCTTTGCTCTTGTCACTTCTTCTTTTGGAGGGATTTATTAATTTTTAAAGTGATGGGTAATGCCTATTTTAGAAGGCTAAAACCAGCCAGAATTGAGGTTTTCTTCCCCTTTTGTGCAAGTTAAACAGCCCCCAGTGGGTAATGGATTTGAAGAAGCCTGCTGGAGCTGGGGAAAAAAAGCATCTTCCAGTAACATGAACATCCCAATATGACAGGCAGAACCTATCTGCACACAAAGCACTTCTACAGCTGATCAGAAATGCAAGAGAAAGTGTGAGTTGAAAAGGCAGGGTAATATTGAAAAAATATCCTTGAACCAGTCTGCTTCAGGATTTAAGGCACAGCATCCATAGCAAGGCAACTGGTGTAGGGTGGTCTGAGCTGTGTCCTTGTCAGGGAGGAGCTCAGCTAAGCCCTTCAATGCTTGGCAGTGCCCATATTGGCACCTCACACTCAGCCTAATTCTCCTTCTCCCTGCACCTGCCTGTGTGTCATGCCAGTCTCCTGACCTCAAGCAGAGGCTCGCCAGCAAATCGCCCATTTGCAACCAAGCACTGCAAATGGGACTGACTCAACAGATCTGTGGGGATTGCTCTGCACACCCACAAAAGAAGATGGCGAGGCTCATTCCATTGCCAAATCTTGTCTCTCGCTGTCCTCAGCTCAATGCCTGACTCCTCTCCATGGCAGGACCAAGTAAGTGACTCTTGTGAGTCAGCAGGCAGTACCTTCAGCACTGGCACAGCAGCACGAGCTGTGAGGGAGGATTTATCACCTCAAGGGGGGAAGCTCCTGCTTGCTGTCCACAATGCACCTTGACAATGTTTTTTCTAAGAGGGAGTTTAAAAAACCCCTTCCCATGCAAGGAAGGAGGAAGAGAAAAGCCTCAGGGTGAGCTGGTGGGTGGAAGCAGGTCACAAAGTGACCCCTGGTCCACCAGCAACTTGTATGCCAGGCAAAGAGCCAGAGGGTGAAGGGACTTGCTGCTCCCATACCGTGCAGGTTTCTAGGGCTCCTGGAGCAACTCCAGGCCTGTGTGGGCCTCACTTGACTGCTACTAAAGCAAATTAGAGAAAAAAAGTGAATAGGAACTGCCCACAATGCAGCTCCTGAGCTTGGGTTGATCTTTCACTTCATGTTGCAGAGGTGTGACTCCTCTCCCTGCACACCTCCCTGGTGCCACTGTCCTCACCCCACCAGGAGCTGCTATGGTTGCTGCTCCAAGTTTCTCTTCCCTATGCAGTTATACAACTGCCAAAGGTCTTGATAAGAGTGTGAAAACCGCTATTGTCTGCCAAACTACTCAGACGTATCTGCTGCAATGATTAAATATTTTGCAAGACCTAATCCCTTTTCTGCATAAATCTGGTTTAGATGAGAGCATTTTTCACCACCTCTGGGAAGTCAGGAGAACATTTATGGAAACAATTCCTCAAGTCAGGGTGAAATTCTCTGGCCTTACTTTGACCAACAACTCCTGAAAACCACATTATGCATGTCCAGAGAGAGATGAGGTGTCCTTCAAGCACCATCCCTGTCAAAAAGTGAAGGGATGAGATTGGTAATGCACTGGGCATTTTCTTCTTTCCGTCCTCTGCTCCTGCCAGAACCCACTCCTCCTTCTCTGCCATGCTGCTGGTACTTCAACACAGCCTCATGATTCACAGGCACATTAGAGCCACTGAAAGAGCTGTCAAGGGGAATCAAGCCCTGAGCACTGCTTAAAGGCAGATCTGCATCCAGAACAGCATGCTGCATTTCAGCTTCTCCACCTGCCACACTCACAGGTGTGTTTGCAGATTTGTGTGTTTTAGGAGGAAAGGTCATCCTCAAGTCAGAAATTCATTAGACCACTGTCAAGCTAGTTCAAATTATACCAGTTTGCTATGGCCAGCTTATTTTCTCCCTCAGAATCAGCCAGGCATGAAAAGTTTTGATTTTAATTCAATTAGCAAGCAAAGTATTTTCCTGTAGTGATAAATTATGACCTTTCATCAAAATGTGCTTCAAAAGTTTGCATTCCAGGCACATTCTGAAAGGGAAGTTCCTTGATATGTGACTTCTGAGTAGAAGAAAGCAGACTTGAATCATGACATCTTCTGCTATCTGGAAAGGACTCCAGGGAGCTCCCACCGGAAGGTTAGTTTCAGATGTGCAAGGAGACCACTGGTTCCTGATTAGCTACTTGCAGAGTGAAATTCCAATGTTCTCCCCTTCTTTGCTTCTGCTAAAACTTAACCACCAAGCCTCACCAAGAATACCAGTTGGGAGGAAAAGTGCAAGCTGCAGCTGTGGTAGCTCCGAAGTATCTTAAGGTCAGAGAGGCTCAAAAATAACCCCAGAAATTATATATTCAGTAATGAGAAACTACAGACTCTCTGCTCTCCAGCAACAGAATTGCTGCTTTCATCACAAACAAGATAAGCAACTCTGAGTTGTGAAACATCTTCTTTGACACTGAAACAAGGATAATATGTAAGGATCACAGGCAACAGTTGAAATGTCTTTGGTTAGCATTCCCCATAGACTTTTCACACAGCCCATGGGAATCCAAACATAGACATCAGTGCTGCTTCCCCTCAGATGCAAAGTCATTCTGCAAGTTAAAATATCTGAAATCTCAGGGTCCTCTTAAACAACAATAGGCACTTGAAGATTTGCTGCCCTTTTCCTCATCCACCATTTAGAAATACCATCAGGCACCTTCCCATGGCTGCAGATAGAAGCAGCTTCTCATGTTTCCAGCCCAAAACTACTTGGGGTACATTCTGCTGCTACACATCACTGTCACTTCTAAGTCTGGAGTTATGGAAGGACAAGACTTCCACGTCTTGCTGCATCAGCTCAACAGCTGAGCACCACAACGTGCCCATAACCTGCTTTCCTCCTTAACACACTGTAGCCACAATAGGTTCATTCCAAGAGTTTATATAGGTAAGCAGGGCTGCTTTCATCTCCAGTGGGTTACAGATAACAAGCGGTTTTGCTGGCAGATCAAGTCAGGGCTTTGTGTCGTCTTCCTGCCCAGTAGCTTGCCCTGCACCTCATGCTGAGGGCTAGCCCACAAACCACCAGAGCCAGCTGCTTGCTCTAGGCGGGAAGATTGTGCCTGGGAAATGCTCCCAGGGATCCCACCCCGGCACACCGGAGAGGGCTGTTGCTCTTGCACCTTCCTCCCTCTGGCACCTTCCTCCCTCTGGCACAGAAGCCAGTGGGCAGGCAATGGTAATATCTTCCTTTAGCACAGCTGGTTCAAAGTGAACTTGCCTTAAATTATAACTGAGTAAGCAATATTGCTTATCAAGATATTTTAAGGAAAAAAAGAAGTCTTCTCTGAAGAAGCAATCAATTTATAATCCAGCTCTTTCCTATACAATTACAGCTTAAAGTTGAGATTATTAATTTTGAACTTGGAGGTTCTTTTGTTCAAGACTGAGATGGAAAGGTCACTCTTAAAACTATATTAGCTTTGAGCTATGAAGTGAATATATTATCTAAGCTAGACAAGACATTGATAAATATCCAAGAGGGTGGGGCTTTTGGCAGGCACAATTTCTCTTTTTCCACGGATGCAACAGAAATTACTATTTTAAGTAGTCTAATATTGTCCAAACTGAACATACATCTCAGACCACAACCTTGAGGCACACAGGATAGATAATCCCCGGTTCCGGCTTCTCCAGTGATTTGCAGATGCTCCACATGACATCCACAAGGTGATCAGTGACTGTCACCATCAAGTGTGGCATGAAAAATTCCAGAGTCTCTGCCCTTTGATGAACCATGGCCCAGACACCACCAGACTCTGTCAGGGAGGCCATTTCAGAGATGTTAGTGCAGGTGGCCAAGTGGTCACCTCCTGAGGCAGAGTCAGCACCTAATGACGGTTCCCCAAGAGTGAGCCACTTCACAACACTAACTGTAAGTAGAAAAGGCCTTCATCTGGAAAAAACAGACATCAGCCAAATAGAAATGTGAGTGTGGTTAGAAAGCAGATGTATCTGTGAAAAGCTGGGGAGGATCATCACACATTTATCTTGAACTAATTTTAGGCATCTAACTTAGGTGCTGATACCAGCTCTAGGGAGTCAGAAGAGTATCCAGAATGTGACTCAGATTCCCAGAGCCCACCACTCAGATTCCCAGAGCCCACCGCACAGGGGGCACCTCAGGTGGCTGTGATTCTGCAGAGGAGCTCCCACCCTCTAGAAGAGCATCAAGTTAAATCAAGGCTGCAGGAAACAACAGGAAAATGCACAGCACCCAGACCCAAAGAAGTTACCATGTAAGTAGACTGGTGATTGCAGAACTAAAAGGCAGATTGCTTACAGCCACCTTGTAGTGGAGGACTTGGAAACAGAACCTGGAGTTGCTGAAAGCCTGGTCTCTGCTCAGACCCCTCCCTAGCTGTTGCTGGGAGATGTCCTGCTCTGCACCTCTGCTCACCCTTTCTTTGCTGGCTGGGGACCTCTCCAGGGACATGCCACCAGCTCATATGTTCAGGTAATTGTCTGAGTGCTGAGACCCTGTTTTTTCAGCAGCAAGCAGCAATACTTGACTCAAAAGCAGCTCCTGGCCAGTCTTGCCCTCTCTGCCAAAGCACAAATGCTCTCTTCAAGTCACAGTCTGGAACAAACACTTTAATGGGAGCAGCTTCAGAGGACTACCAGCTGCCTGGCTCAACACCTATTCCAAATACATGAGGTTCTACAGATGGAAAAGTAGCCAAGCCAGTATATGCTTCCTCCCAGCTTTACAGGAGCCACTTTTTAGGAGGTGAGACTGGGATATACATTAATCTAACCACCAGTCACAGTTCCTGTCCAGGATTCACATGTACCTATCCCAGTTTAAGACACAGATATCAGATGTTGGACTGCAGCCAGAAAATCATGCTGAAGAGCCTTCTTTTCAGGAATAAACATTATTCTCTCTAGGCTGGATTTAAGGTATTCAGTTACAAGAGGGAGATTCATTATCAATGCCCAGAGTACCTAATGGCATGTGCAAGTTTGTTTTTTATCTCTGCTGGGTACACGTACACATGGTCACAGCTCCTTTCTCCCACTCCCAGCAGCACCTGCAAGCACAGTTCACAGACAGCAGTCACACATGAAGCAACTGATCTGTGACTGTCACCCTCAAGTGTGGCACACAAAAGTTCCACCCCACAGTCTCTATCCTTCCATGAGCCACAAACCAGACACTGCCAGACTCTGCCAGGGAGACCATTTTAGAGATGTTAGTGGAGGTGATAAAATGGCCACCTCCTGAGGCAGACATAGTACCCAATGTCAGTCACCTTCCTGTGGGAAACTCTGCATGGATCCACAGTGTGAGACAGAGGAGAAGAAAGATATTTGATTAATCTGACTTAGAGATTTATCCCTGTAAGGCAAGAAGGGCTTTCCTGCCATAGCAAAGCTGGTCAATGCATGGAACGCCATCCTTCCACAGGAAAACCTCAGCAGAGGTGCAGTGCAGGGCTCAGCATTTGGTAAGACTTTGGTGAGCCCCAGAGTTCCCAAGCCCAGAGGCAAACTGTTATCCTGACTGTCCTGGACCATCCACACACTAGGTTAATGTGAAGAGACGGAAACACCACAGACCTGCCAGCCCACTCCCAAAGTGACAGAAAAAAAAATGTGGAGGAACAGTGCACTGATCTGCAACAAGTCACCTTAATTACCCAACAGGCTGCTTAAATAGTGAGAGCTTCCCTGGAGCATATGCTGGGTCTCCAAGTGTTCATGAAACAAAAGCTATTGGTGTTTCCTATGTCTTTTGGAACATAGCATGTTCCTGCTGCTATTGTAAAACAACAAGGGCTGGCAGGAGTTAATGGAGACCTGCCATTTCATATCAGCTAGGAGGAGAGCACCTGAGTTACTACAGTGGTGTTTTTCTCACATGACTACTCTATACGATAAAACTTCTAATTAACTGCATAGTAAATGCGATGGGAAGACTCTTTTGCTAATTATTTCTATACCTTCAGGCAACAGAATAAAATCAATATGTAGCAAGAAAATGATAGTTAAATAACCTTGGCAACTTGTGCTGCAGGTAAATTAAGTGTGGCAGCAGATGGGAATGCCTTCACAAATCCGGGTGCTGGTTGAAACCAGGCTTCAGATGTGTCAGCCACCAAAGCTGCCTCTGCCTCCTTCAGTACAGCCTCACAACTCCCTGCAATGGGGTCCTACAGCCCCCTCCTTCACAGCTGCACTGAGGAATCTGCTCAAAGCAGAGAATGCTTCCTACACTTTCTTGCACTGAAAAGTCTATACTACATTTTACTTGCTTTAATGCTACTGGAACAGCCAAAAGGAGAGGAAATTACCTTAGGAGCCATGCAATTGGCACAACATTTCTTGTTATTCTTCACAGGCAAAAACATTTTTGGATTCAGTCTTGTTTTTGTAAAACCAAGGCTCCAAATGGTGTAATTCTATTACCTCTCATCAATAGTTACTTCTCCCACATGCAAGGAAAGACAAGACTTTAAGATTTAAACCCAAGGGATTTGTCACTTTGGACCTCTGTTTTACTGCACACATTTCTATCATGCTTGAGGGGATCTGTGTTTCCAAGAGCCACTGAAAGTTTACTGAGGGTTGGCCACCCAACCTAAGAGCTGTGCGCCTCTGAAAGCCATAGTACATTAACTTTGTTTGTCAGCCACAGAGCAGTTTCATTGATCTGGGAGCGAGATAACGATTTACAAAACAAAACCACAACCACTTGTTAGCTGTAAGTGTCTTCATATATGCTGCATTAATTCAAATGTGAATTAGACATGGAAATGCAGCTGAAGCACTGGGTGCTGGCAGAACGGCGTTCCCTTCCAGACTCTGCTCATCAAGTCCCATCTTGCTGCATTCCCATGCCAAGCTGGCAGGCCCCACGCCCCGCCAGGAGATGCAGCCAGCAGTGCGCAGGAAGGCGCATGCACAAGGTATGTCTGGCAAGCCCGCTCTCATGACTAACCCTGCGCTCCTGCGATAACAGGCTCGGCCACCTACACAACTAGCCCTCGGAATAAACACCGCATTGCATGGGTTCCCATGAACGGTAGACTGATGGGAGAGCGAGATAAGCATCCGCTGTCGCTCTCACAAGGGGTTTCTAGGCCTGGGCTATCTTCTGGATCTCACACACCGCTCTTGTAGCTCTGTTTGCCATCAGGCATTTTGGTCAGGTCCACTGCTCCACTACCACGGCACCAAATCACTGCTTTTGTCCATACCAGTATGTTGTTCCCAAAAATCCCCCATGAGCATGAACTGCAGCAGGGTGGACAGGACAACACAGTGAAACCCCCTTCCATTAAAGCACACAAACACATCCAAAAAGACAAATGAATTTTTCAGACCCAGTGTTTAGCAGCCTCTACCTGGTAAATGCATCCTCCCCTTCCATCCTTTCCCTCCCTCCACAATGTCCCAAATTTATATACTTTGAGAGGCATATCTCATGGGTCCATACTGTCATTACATATCTGGAAAAGCCTTTGCAGCTTTCAAATCTTCAACAGCAGGATTTTCTTGGCTTTCAAATATAAGATCTCAGGTTTGTTCACAAGAATGAGTTTACATCAAAGCAAGCTGTCAGCAAAATTGCACTAACTGGCACAAAACAGGCACATCCAGCAGTTGGTTTTTCTGTTGGCACTATTGTTGCTTCCATTTCCTTCACACTCTGCTCTTGGCAAAGTAAACTACTCATTTGTCCTAGATCCTGAACCTCTTAGGATCATTTCCACAGCCCATGATTGGCTAGCTAGGAATAGCCATATAAAAACTGGGGGTCACACCTCTGCCAAAGAGGAGTTGAACAGCCCACCCTCACCTGATACTGGGAAAGGGAAAAGCAGGGGAGCCGTACATAGAACAAGGATGGGATAAGGAGGAGAGAGACGTTCTATTGTCACTGGCACAAGAGGAGCTCATCCTCCAAAATACATCGTGCATTTGGAAAAGCCCACGAGGGTTTGAGGCCAGTGAGATCCCAGCATGGACTGAATAGGCAGGAAGATAACCTAAGCAGGGAGATGGATACAAGGCTGCAGGCAGGGTACACCCAGAGAGACCAGTCCCAGAAAACAGACTGATAGAAGAAGCTTTTAAGTTGGGCTTTCTAATACCTGCCATCACTGGGCAACGATTTGCCAGGATCCATTGAGCCTAGGCTCTGTGCAGGAACCAGGGGGACCACCATAAAAATCATGGGCAGCTTTATTTCTCAGGGCCCTGTAAACTAGAACCAAACCCCCCCCCTTTTTTTTTTTTTTTTTTTTTTTTTTTTTTTTTTTTTGGAGCCTTCTTGCCCTGATATCTTTAATTAAGAGGGTTGTGTGTTGTTTTTGTTTTACTGTCTGGTAGCTTTTATCTAACAGATATATGTAAAAAGTGTGCCTGAGGAAAATCATATTCATGGGAACAAACTTAGCAAAGCCACTTTAGCCCAGCTGCTTTTTTAAGAAGCACCTGAGGGCAAACCCTTGAAGATATTTATGCTCTATGGTGAGTTAGAGGCTTCTGAAAACTCCCACTAATCCCACTTCCCTTTATTCCCCTGGGTACAAGCAGTGGGAAGTGCCACTGTCACCGTGCTCTCAGTCTAGAGCATTCATAAGGAGCTACTTTAAAGCCAGATGATGGGCTCCACCTTGTAAATTGCTGAGGGCCCCAGCCCCTCACAGTAAACCATGAGTGGCCAAGCAGCTCAAGGGGTTTGAATGTGATTGTGAAGCTCATGCAAATTTAAATATCTGCATAAAACATTAATGACGGGCACCTTATGGCTACATCACACAGGCCAGGTGCACATCACCAGGTTGGGGGATTTTTGGCCAGAGAAGTTGTCAGTCTGCAGCTGGCATGTCTACATGATGCAACCATTGCTGGCAAAATGTAGCACAGCTGGTACCACAGTCACAGGATCACAGGATGGGTAACATTGGAAGGGACCACTGGAGGTCATCTGGTCCAACCTCCCTGCTCAATCTGAGTCCCCCAGATATATTACCCAGGATTGTGTCCGGACAGCTTTTGAATATGTTCAGTGAGGGAGACTCCACAACCTCTCTGGGCAACCTGTTCCAGTGCTCCATCACCCACACAGTGAAGTCCTCATATTCAGGTGGAACTTCCTATGTTCCAGTTTCTGTCCATTGCCTCTTGTCCTAGCAAAACTCCAAGAGAAACAAAGATTTTAAGTTAGATCTGGAGATTAGAGAAGTACAGGGCATTTTTGCTATGCTTTGTCATTCCTTTTGTATGATATCAATCTGCAATGTCATTTCTAGATTAGACTTTAGTTTCTGTTAAAAAAACTATACAACCAACCTTAAAAATTTGATCCAGCTCCTCATTAAGTCCGTGTAAAAACGGTTTTCTGAAAGGATTGCTCCCTTCCAAGCAGCTATGTCCATGCTTTTGTGGAGGAGACCTATCTACATCAGAAGGAGGGGGTAGATGTAATCATAGTGAGTAACACAGTCCTGTTGCCACTTTCACTGGCTTTAAGCATTCAGAAATTAGGGACAAGCCCCTTTCCTCTACACAGCACAGATCTTTCCCACTCCAGCTGAAAAAAGTCCCCACAAGGCTAGCTTGTAAATTCAGGTCTTCAAGAAAAAATTTTTAAATAACAAAATAAAAAAAACCCAACATCTGGGCGGTTTACCTCCAGGTGCCTGAGTGTGGGGAGTTTTCCAGCCAAAACCCCAAATGCTTTCACCACAACCCTGGGTGCCAACAGAGCTCCCACTCAAGAAGCAGAGCAGGGCAGGCAGCTGGTCAGCAGCAGTTCCTTGGCTGCTGACCAGCAGGTTCCAAACCCTGGGCTGCAAAGTGCCAGGGAAGAAAGTCAGCCCAGTGCAGCTGCTGTGAACTGTGACCCCATTTACAGAGGTTGGCACAGCTGTGTGGGATGCACCAGCATGTTTTTTCCATCTGTGGACAGGAAGCCTTACAGGGAAAGGGAGGGAGAGAGGGGTCCACTGGACATTTTTTCTTTCAGTGGAAGTTGGTGGAGTTAAAAATTGTCAAGAACAGGCCAAAAATAGGGAGGGTTAGGCAATGTAAATTCAGGGTGCACCAGCCAGCAGCTCTAACACAACCCTCTGTATGGCACTGCCAGTGAGTGGAGAGGGAGCCATGGTGTGAGGGCCCCACCAGCACTGCTGCCATGGGGTTTTACTGCCTGCACTGCACTCAGACAGCACAGACCTCTGAAGAAGTAGTCCCAAAAATGCATACAGGCCCTTGCTGCCAAGAAGGATCACGAGTCTGCCCCCATGCCTGTGCCAGGGGCAGCACTAGGCTCAGTGTTCACTGCTGGGGCACAATCCCAATCCACACAAGCCGCACCAGGATGCTCTTCACTGGCACCTGGCCACAGTACTGGGAGCATGGGGGGAGCAGCAGCGGGGTGCAGGCTGCTCCCTTGAGCTGAGTGTACTGCAGGAGGGGAAGGTTTGACCTCACCATCTTGGTCACACTGCCCAAGTTCCTGAACCAAGCAAACTGTGGTCTGGTCCCTTACACATGTGCCTTGCATTCACATCTCTAACATGAAACAAGCTCTGATTTTTACATCCCTGCTAAAAATTCTGGACCGGAACAGGGGTGGTTCCTTCCAGACAACTCTCTTCAGTTGTTTTCTGGTGTTTCCTTTTTCCTTCACTATGGCACTTTTACTGTTTCTTCTCTGGTTGTGGCACAGTAAGACTGGAGTGAGAGGGGAGGTGTAGGAGTGGGTTTTGCTGCCGACAGGGACATTTCAGACCCTCTCTAGCTGCCAAGTTATTTGGACATGGGCAAGTACCATGCACTGGCATTCACTCAGAGCACAGCTGCTCTTGCTACATATGCAGCACCAACAAAAGCAGACAAATCCCTATGCACAGTCTGCTTGTGGGAAGTGAGTAGAGGAGCATGAATGTGATAAATAAAACCACTGAGCACTCACACTGTTTTCTGTGTACTCATTTATACTGCAAACACGAACAGCCAAGGCCAGTCTCTTTGACTTTGGTTAAGATAGGAAACAAAAGGAGTCAGGGCCAGAGGCCAAGGGCCAAGGCTTGTTCCCCTGCAGCCAGCCTTTCTCCCCCCAGCCAGGAGGTTGGGACCCATCAGCGCTGCCCTGGGGGACAGCCCCCAAGGATGCACTGCCCATGCTGCCCCAGGGCCAGGGCTGTTCTCACCAAGGCACCACTCTGGCAGTGAGGCAGGGTGCCTGCCTGGGGGACATGCCCCGGAGCCTGCTCTGGCCCTGCTCCTGTGTCTGGTGCAGATATAACTCTTTTCCCTCTGTGTTTGTGCTGGGCATTTCACATAGGAACCTCCGGCGACCTCTTTGGGAGCCCTTTGTAGCCCACATCCCTGTCTGGCAGTTCTGAGGCTGCAGTGTCACCTTTGAGATGATACACACTTAATTCTTACTGTAACAGGCAGAGTAAAAACCATCCTAGAGACCCCCTTGCATTACTGAACCAAAGGTAATGTCCTGGCAAGACAAACAGACTTCACAAGAGGCCCAGAGTAACTGCTGATGCCATTCCAACACCACTTCTCTATGGACTGGACAGGGAATCTCCTGAGGTTTCCAAACTGGGATACCAAAATACAAGGATGTGCATATTGGCCAGGTCAGGGGTTTTGACACAGAAGATGGGACAGGGCTGTTGTCGTTGTTGTTGTTGTTGTTGTTGTAAAAGTATCTGTTTCCAGGAGGACTCAGGAGCTTCAGTTGTGCTCTAGACTCTATATGTAATAGGAGGATGTTCCTGTCCCAAAGAGCTGCTCAGCTCACCCCAGAGCACAAACTAGCAGCTCAAAGTAGCACAGATAAAATCACAGCTGTATACTTTTATTTTCTACCCCCAGCCTGGTCAGTCAGAAGTAAGCATTGCTGGGCTAAATCTCCTAAAACAGGCACTGGAGCCCTACTTGAGATGTACTTCAAGTCATGACTAAGAGGCAGTGGCCTAAACCACATATCTAGGCATATTACACTGTAAAACACCTCCAGCACAATGTTATATGTCAAATGTCAATCCACTGTGAGCTTTCATATCAAAGGGCAAATGCTGATTGAAGAGAAGCAGAGAAGTGCAGCAGAGAAGTAAATAAAAGGTCTTAAGAGGCATACAGCCACCCCGGTATAAAAGAATCATCTTTCAAGATGATAAAAATATTGTTACACACTCTGATAAGAATAATCTCTCAGGCTCTGATAAGACTACAATGAGAACAAGCCTTTTACAGCACAGCTTTAGTGAACCACAACCCCATCCTGCCCAGAAATACCCTTTCTAGCTGCCATTTCCTTTTGTTCTCCAGTGGGGCAAGCACTGAAAAGAGCTACTATAGCTTTCCTCCCTGTTTTGTAGGGACACAGCCAGGAAAGGACTCGGTGGACTCCACCCTATTAAATATGGAGCAATTCACTCCAAAGCAACTAAAGCATGCAAATAATTGCATTGACTTCAAATGAAATTATTCCTATGTGTAAGTGCTCTACTGAATCAGGGCCAGGGTGCTTAGCACTCTGGAGTATCAAGTCTTAAAAGTTTTGGAAGGCTTTAAGTGAGAGGGAATGGTTTGGGAAATAGGGGGGAGGAAAGTGGGTGGGAAGGAGTTCTCCCACTGAATAATAGGTCATTATCTCTGAAGTCTGTGATGGATACGAATAGAGAGAAGAGTGTTGGAAGATCCGAATCTATTTGAACATTTTTGTTAACCATGACTTAGCACCCCAAATCCACAGTGACCCAAAAACTGGACTGGTTACATGGTTAGGAATTTGAGTTCGGAAATACATCTTGTAGTAGCCTATGCACACAACTTATCTTCTTTCTTTCCTTATTTCCATCACAGTACAAGAACATATTCAGACAACCTGCTGTTCTTGAAGGGATGGGATGACTTCCACAGCACAAAAAATGGCTGAAATTCTTCATGTCCCAAGCTGAAGAAGGTATATACTTTTTATTGAGTGAAACTTGAAGTCCATGAAGCTCCATGAAGCCAGCTAAGCAGAAGTACCTGCTCAGGCACTGTAATGCAGGGAGACAGCTCAGTAGCTGAGGCCAGGCACGGAGCTGTTTTGCTGGGTTAGTCACATGACAACAGCAGATAGAGGGATGGCTCCCCCAGAGCCACTGGTCTGGCAGGAGGGAGCAACACAAAAACCCTGTGGAAATGACCTACTGAGCTGAGTGCCACACAGGCATTTGGCTGCAGATATCCAAAGCAGCCTGTGGGAGAAATTAAGGAAAATATGAAGTGAAAATGGAAGGCCATAACTTCAGTTTCCTGCTGAAAGACCAGGAATATCCTTTGCCATGTTACACTCCTGAAAGATCTCATCCCAAGAACGTGGCCATACCAAACAGTTAATTCCCAAACCTCTCCCAGCATCACTGGCTTCCTTCTGCCCTTACAGACACTAGTTGTATGCACTTCTCAGGTCTGATCCCAGTTTATTCCAAAAACAACAGATGAAAGGCAGCAAGCATTAAAGTAAATAGGAGTTTTGCTCTCAACCACATTTGGAGCAGAATTTGACCCAGAATTAAGAGGACACTTTTCACTGGGGATCTAGCAGGTTTCTGATGCTGTTCCAGTAGCTCCAGGAGACACACCTGCTCTTGGATCTGCATGGCAATTTCTGTGGTTTGGCCGCTGAGGAGGGTTTTATATTATTTTTAAACATTACCATTAAAAACATAAAACCAAGAAAACAAGGAGGTTTTTTGTTTGGTTGGTTGGTTTTTTTTTTTGCAAAAACTTAGACAGGACTGATTAACCATACAGGTGACAAATACATACAAAAAATATTCTCAGGGTGGTACACAGAAAATATCTCCCACAGTTGTTCTGAATACTTCACCCAGCCTCATCCTCTCATGTAAGAGCCCTTCCTTCAGCTGACTGGCTGCTGCCTCTCAGAACTGACCCCACACAAGCCAACTGCAGCAGACAACTACTGGTGCATCTGGTGTGATTCCAGGGGACCTCCATAGCCTCTGCTCTGTGTTTCTGACTCACTTCTCTCTCATTAATCATGGAAATTGAATGGCAGGTGATGCCAAACTGGCACAGCCATGTCACAGAATCAGGCTGGGTAGGGAAGCAAAGGCTGTGGTCTAGCGCTTCCCACCACTAATATCTGCGATATACCTTATGCTTTGACCATTGATAAATGATATGAGGTGGCATCTGCTATAAATGACCAAATCCAAAGTGGAAACATTTATGAAAATATAGGAAGTGATATTGAGCTGATATTGAAGCAGTTTTCCACAAGTGTCACCAGTAGTGCAGAGGACAACTCCAGTTCAGTAAGGGCAGCTCACAAGTCCTGGTGAAACAATCTTATGTGATGTTCTTGCTACAGGAGAGTTAGGCCAGGAACCTGGACAAAAAGGAGAATCTTTAAGCCATTGAATATGATTTTAAACACTTTTGGATAATAGTAAAATCATGTGAAATCATGCTTAGACAAGCATCCGAAACAGTTTCTACATAAAATGGGGAGAGGACAAAAGAAGGTCCACATGTTTAAATCAGAAAAAAAGGCCAGAGCAAAGAGTATTTCACACCAAAAGAAATGAAACCCCCCTTTCAATATAACCTACCTATGGCAGGAGCTCAACACCTGGGGAATTTACAGGCCTGCCTTTCACCAGGATGTGGAGAGCAGTAATAGTCGAGCAGGTCATTCCTGCCCAGGAGCCGGCAGCAGGGCTGAAATTGGACCCAGTCATTTGCGTCATCATCAAACAATTAGTAACTGCTTCAGGTGACTTGGGCCACCAGCCAGCACTTTTGAAAACATCTGTGGCCGGATAAGGACTGTCATATTCCTGATGTCAACACCAAGGCTTTGCAGTGAACTCTGCACTGTCACGTAAGAGCAGTCAGGCTGGTGGAGAAAAACCCTCCCAAGGTAAAGAGCTGCTCAGGCTAATGCAGGACAGATTTGGGACTGCATGGAAGGAGATGCTGGGCCAACTCGCTTCCCGCCAGTGTGCAAAGCTTGGGCTGTGTTGGGGATTTCCACTGGCAGACGCTTATAAGGACAGGGAATCACATTCACAGATCATATGTCCGCAGCTTGCTGATGCTCACTTTGGCCAGCAGAAATCATAACACTGGAGGTGCTCCTTTATCCAGCTTAGCTTTTAGCATTTCACAAATCAAACTTGTTGATAAGCCATTTCTGGAAATGAGGAGAGCAATAACTTAGATAAATTGGGGCCAATATGGAAAATTATTTGACATTCTCTGTAATGAGGCATTTTCATTATTCACCCTAGATCCAAAAGAAAACATTTCTATTACATGTCTCAAGTCAGCCAATTCAAATAGCATCAGTGAGATGTGATGTGTCTCTCTGCCTCACCAGCTGTCAGTTATTAATTTCTCCATCATCAGGTAGACAGCCAGAAAAAGCCTGCCAAATCATTGGCTCCCTGTATCTGCTGCTGTCAACATGACAAAGAAACATGCAGACCCCAGATTTAGCCCTACCAAAGAGGCAAGTGTTTTTAAATCATATACCTAGGCAATCTTTTGTACAACTTAAAAAAAAAAAAAAGACAGGAAAAGATATTATTACCCTCAGAGTTACTCAGTCTCTGGTTTGGGTCTTATAATAATACTTATTAGATTGTTAGTCATCTAATCTCATAGGCAAGATAATCCCAGTTTTCACAGTTTTTGGATTACCTCTCTAGTAGTTTTTAGGTCCTGGCATCTACTGTCTTGTTTATAAACAAAACCAGGAAAAATGCTCACAAAATATTAAACAAGGCAAAGGAATACAAATACTACAGAGCTGGAAGGAACACCAGCTACTTATTACACCACCATTTTCCAATAATCACTTCCAAATAAAAAAAAAAATTGTTACTAATGTGGACATATGAATTCCAGATCCCTCATACTTACAACCCTTAGATGTTTTCAGTAGATTAAGTCCATTGCTGATGTAATGGTCTGGAGCCAAGTGGAGCTCACACCTACCATGATCTGGGTCCCAACCGTTTTTAGGTAAACCATGACTTCCTGCTGTTAGGTATATCCATCTTCCGAGAGCCAGAACATGAAAATAAACTGTTTGTTTTTATTGCTTTTTCGTGGCTCAATTACACTGTCCTAACACCCAGACCCAGCTCCAAAAGATAGCAAAACTGTATCAAATACCCAGGGTGGAGGACTGCCAACCAGGCTTATTGGCCCATAGGGTGCAGGTACAAGAGCATATTTGACAGATAGAAAGGGTGTGTTGTAAGGGTTCAAAAAGTATTTCTGTGCTGCATGGGGCAGCTTTAGAGAGAGCAGGGGAAAGAAAGAGAATAGTGAGCTGTTGCACTAAGTTATTAGTGCCTTTCTTGAGAGGACTTTGTCTCACTGCTGTTCTCTTCCCATCACAAAAGCCTGTTTGCGGAACTCAGAATATAAATCTACATTAATTACCATCAAAAGAAAATCTCTCTGCAGGTTAATGGTAGTACTCACCTGCAAGCACAATCTCACAAGGCTCCGTGTGTCTAATTGCCTCTAACCCCTGGACTTATTGGAGTAAAGTAACACAATAACAGCTAATATAAAGCAAGCAGCAAAAATGAAGTACAATGCAGCCCTGCCTTGATACTTGAGACCACTGCACATGCCTGGAGTCACAAATCAAGGCATTTACAGTAATCAGAGAATACCTATCCAAGCGTAGAGAGATCTCTACTTAGCAGGAGGACTCAGCCTTAGCTAATAAGGGGGAAATACATGCCACTTAGGAAGATCTCTTCAGTAGCAAGTAATGAAATTAATTTGATGCAAATGTAAGCCCCTACTTAGAAATACAAACCAGACATTGCTTGTGCATTTCCAAACCAACATGGCTATTTCTATTTTCATTTTGCATATATCCCCACAGATTTTCAGAAGATATTTTCAGCTGCCTGGATTTTACTGGTGACTCCATGCTTGACATCTTGGTTTTTTTATGCATTGATTTGTTTGGTGTCATAAGAAGCAGTATGTGCATTCTGCCTCTTCAAGTATCCAATGTCTCTATTTTCCATAAGGAACAAATTGTTATTTACCAGTTCAAGCAAACTACCAAGGGAGAAGGATGACCTTCATTTGCTCACAATGCTTTCACATACTTTCTCTGCTTGCTCAAAGCCTAGGCTAAATTCTTTCTGGGTAAATATTTTCCCATTTAAGAAACGTTTTTTTCCCTTACAGGGTTATATAAGCTGTTAGCAAACCATTTTTTAATCAGGAATTAAGCCCTGGTGGAAATGAAGAAGTGCATAAAACGCTGGGAAAATAAAGTCTCTTTCAAAGGAAAATATTTTAAAAAGAAAAAAAAAAAAAAAAAAAAAAGAAAGAAGGGTGAGAGTGGGGGTGGTCAATTGCTTAGCTGAAGATGACTGGAGCATTTGCTGCCTCCTCTTCCACTAGATAAGGTTGCCTACAAACACCAGAGAAACAGACCATCAAATTATTTCTTATCAATTTCATTTTCATAGCTTCTGGCCCAGAGGAGGACGTGGAAGTTAAGGAGGGCAGCAAAGTTTTATTGGTTTCCCACACTGGTGGGCAGAGCGGGCAAAGACCTCTGGATGTCCACACCACCTGCACCCAGCATCATCACCAGGTAGCCAGTAACAAACAGAAAACATTGTAATGCCTGGGGGTGGGAATGGGAGCCCACCCAGTGCTCCTTTGACAAGACCTGAAACACACACCAGCCACCCAAATCCCGCCTCTGTGTGGCCACGGGCCACCAGCCTGAGCTCTGCCAAAGGGGAGGCTCCCAGTGGCCAGGCTGCACAATGGTGTCCAGCCAAAGCCATGCTCTGCCCTCCGAGCAGTGCTGACCACCGCCTTTTCTCTACTGATGTCACCTGGCTCGTTGCTGGAGTTGAAGTTGTGTATTTGCTAGCACTCTTTACTTCCCAAGAAAACCAGAAGCACAGCAATCCAGAAGTTTATATGCTGAGATTGGAAAAATCCATAGCAATACAGGAAAGAAGCACGCAAAAGATCAGCACAAAAGACAATCAAAAATAGCATGCTATGTCTTCAGGATAGCAAACACAAAGAATTAAGTTTAAATCATTACATTTTTATTCTGCAAATAAAAGAAAGTTTTTTGGACTTCAGTCCAAACAGTTTATTAAGCCAGCATATCACACCCGGTAGCAGCTCCACATCAAGAATTAACAATATAGTTACACAGATACATGTAAGTGTATATAAACACTTGCATTAGCCAAGGTACAGATGTAGCTTGGATTATACTGGATTGTATAATGTTACTTGCTCTTGGATTTTTTGCCATTCCAGATGTTAAGCAGGATCCAAATATTTATTGCATGTTATTTCAGCTAAAGAGCTGCTAAAAACATCCAGCACAGAGCACAGATGAGGGTTATTCATAATTCATATGACAAGTATTTTACCCCTGGCTGGATCCCACAGGCTGCCCATTTGCAAATGCAGACACTGGATATCAGTTTTGCAAATGGATGAGTAACAAGTTAATAGTATGTAAACTCCTAAGGCTCCTACTTATTTGTTCTGAATGGGCAGAAATGAGCTAGACTTATACCAGGATAAGAATTTGTAAAAGGCATTGATTTGCTTTAAGCCAGAACAATTAAGTCAAACATCTACTCTCTGATAACTACATGATCACCCAGCAGCACTGATTCTGACAGCATGGAAAGAACCTGGGGCAAGATACCATCTGAGCTGTTCAAAACACAGGCTCACTCTGCAAGACACGGGTGGTACTTGCACAGCTCCTGCAGCCTGTGATTCACTCCAGCGATGCAGAGTTTCGTCTCCAACCAAATTATCCTGGCCACCAAATACAACAGTTGTGTGCAGTCAGTGGCAGAGCCAACACTGTGACATGAAAAAATGGCCTGCCATTGCACTGGTGAGGCAGCTCTGGTTTCTCACACAGCTTTATGAAGCCTTAAACTGTCCTGTATATGGCAGGTTTGCTGAGTTTTTCTTGAAAAGCAAAGAGGAAGGCATACTGATTAAGCAGGAATCCTGCATCTGGTGTCCATGTGAAAACTGGAGCAGGAGATTTCTAAACCTTTAGAAAGCCAAATAGATAGGATATCCAGCACATTGCCAGGCTGCTCTCTGTCATCCTTCCCAACCTGCACTGATGTGCCTGGAGACATCCAAACTCTCAGCCTCCACATGCAGAGGAGCCCTAAGAAAGATGAGTTTGGCACAGCATCTGTATAGAAGGCAGGGAAATACCCAACTTAGCAACAAGAAGAACATCACTCACCTACCAAGAGAAGGATGAATCACCTAGTTCAATGAAACCTTGATTCATTGGTAAATTGTGACAAGTGGGCTGGGTTCTTCATCTCCGAACAGGCTGTGCTGTTCAGGCAAACACCCCCAAATATCCTTTGTGATGTGAAGTGCTGGTGCAGAGCTGCTGAGCTCACTGATGGGAAGGAACTGGCTTCCACAAGTGTGGTTTTACTCTGAAGAAACTGCCTTGAAAAATTACCATCCCTCCACAGGCTGTGTTTTTGCAGAGTGAGTCAGAGTGTAATAGATGTCTTGGGTGACCGAGATAAGCTTGCATGGCCAGACCCAGGCAACATGCTGAGCACACTCTGCATCCTGAGCTCAGAGCTCAGCCACAGCTGCAGAGCCAGACCACCCATCCACCCCAGGACAGGCTCCTTCCTGATATCCAGGTGGCACAGCTATGCTTCATGGAAGCAGCCTTTCATTTATGACTGCTTTCTATTTAAAACACCTCCTTCTGATGCATCCTGATGCTTTTTACCTTGTGACATTGATCATAAAAGCAGTCACAAACAGCACACCATTAAAATGCAGAAGACCCAATTTCTGCTTCGCACAACACTGGGAAATTAAAATAATTTGTCACCATGATTTCCTAGGAAGCTGGATGTTCAGTCCTCAAGTGAGAGATTGTAGCATGTATGGAAATACCCTGAGTGTGCCACATCACATAACTGAGTTAACATGGACTATAAAATTTCCTCTGAAGTGTCTGGTTTTGGTTCCCTCCAGACCCACATCCATGGTCAGTGGCTCGAAGCAACAGATTACTATCACCAAAAGGTATTTTGTTAAAAGCCACCTGGAAGAGGAAGGAAAATATAAGTTCCCTAATTAGCTCATTTTTTGACTTGGATGTCTGTCTCACTTTTCCCCAGAAGGAGAGGCGGTGGGATTCCCCAGCTGGCTTTTACTGTTAAACACCAGTCTTTTCTGCCATATTTTTTCCCTGAAGGCAGCCAAACTAACAGAAGAAAAACACTTGCAAAGCACAAAAAAAAAATGTTTGTTGGAGACCTTGTTTTGCTGCATAGTGCAAATACCTGAAATACTTGGGAAAAAAGTTATTATTGCTTTAAAAGTAAAACCTGCTTTAATAGTAAAACCTATCCATCAAGGTTCAAGGAAAACTAGTCAACTACTTATTTCTTCATTAAGTTCCTGACCATACTCCAAGGAAATCTACTGACATATGCAGTGTTTTTAATGTAGCCAAGTTATGAAAAAGGAAAATACTACAGGTCTCAAGTCAGTAATCTCTTTCTTAAAACATAAACTACCACAATCAGACTGCATCTCTAGAATTATCTCTAGAATCTTTTCTATTTAATTTAAAGATTTTAATTAAAGTTAGAATTTCCTTTAGAATTTCTGAAAGGAAAAGAAATGCTTGAAAGTGGGACATGGGAATACTCTAAAAACAGAGGGGAAAAAAAGCACTGCTCCAAATTACCTTCAGATCAAGTCATTCTCCTAAGCCCACGTTCAAGGGTTAATACTGAGCTAGCAAGAGCAGCATTCTCTGTGAAACCATTCACTCTCCATTTATATGTCAGGGTGAGGAAAATGAAATGCGAAAAAACACAAGCCTGTGTATGAGGTCCGATCTTCTTAAGAAACCAGGAGCTGGTTTTTTTCCTTTTTTTTTGTCTTCCATCTTGCCTTTCTTTTGTTGGGTGCTGCTTTGGAGCACACACACATTTACGTTATCCACACTAGTGGCCCCCACTGAAGGCTCACAAAAATAAATGCAAGCTTTAGCCAATTCACAGATGCAGAGGGAAGCCCAAGCCCATGCTTGAGGGTTTTGATCCATTCATCAGCAGGCTCTGTGGCAGTGCCAGACACAGCTGCTGAACATGCAGATCTCACGGCTGGAGAAACATCCCTGCTGGAGGGGCAGTGAGGGCTTTAGCCAGGGTTTGCTCACAGTGCCGTGCAGACAGGGGAAGCCCTGTGAATCAGAATGGGCACTTTCCCAAGGGCTTCTGAGGACATTTACAAGTCTAATCCTAAGTGTAGTTTACTCAAGCATGGCTGCTAGCAGAGCTGCAGGCACACCACCCCCTCATGCTCCACCTTCACACACCTTGGGCGACCATCCCAGTTCCTGGCCATCTCTTGTCACAGTACACCCGCGTCCCCAGGCTCCAAACCTGTGCTTATAAACGCCTCCACTGTCCGGGACCCAGCCCCATCCCTCATTTCTAGGAGCCACACAACCCCTTTGCCACCAGCCATGACCCATCTCTGCACTCTGCAAGTGGGGATCTAGTGGAAAGATAAAATAAAATTTGCCCTCGTTTTGTACACGGTGGAAGTGTTGTTGGACCCACGAGTAAGCACACTGATGGACTTCTCTGAGCCACCCACAACCTTCAACAGGACTCAACCTTGCTGCCACGCTGTCCTCAGCAGACCAACATTCCCAGAGCTGCCAAACTCTCAGGAGATAGTTCAGTGCCACACAGAACTGCAGACAGAGAAAAACATGAGCTTAGATCTACCAGTTGACACAAAGAAAGGCTGACAGCGCTGGGGTACCCTGTGCAAGGGTCCCAGTCTGGGCTGTCGGAGGCAAGAGAAGGGGGTGAATCCCAAACCAGCACCAGCACATCTACAGGGGAGGGAATCATGGTGCTGGAACCAAGTATCTACATCTTCCACCACAAACTGATCTTCATCAAGCACATTTCTGAGTGAGAAGGAAGTATTGGTATAAAACATGCTGGTCAGAAAAAAAATCACCCTGAAAATTTGGGCAGACTAAACAGAGTGTAATAATCTTTTTCTCTGAAAACCCCATCAATGTTATTTGACAGCCCTCTAAATTGTTGCTGACAATTTTGGGTTTTTCAGCAGAATTAGTCATGCTGTAAATTGTTACACTTGAAATGAGAACCATAATCACCAGTTTATCATACATCTAATTAAAACAAACCTAAGTATTTCACACTATATATACACTGTGGTGTTCATGTGCCAAACATCAAGATACGAAATACTTTGGAGTTCATACTGCAGTCAGTTTTCTGCTTCAATCAACATTTACCTTTTAGGTCAATATATTTTTGTGTTTGCCATAATAGAAGCTAGAAACAACATGCTTATGCCTGTAATTATTTCATTTAACTCTTTCAGTGTTTGAAATAAAGTCTGTAAGGAAAAGACAGAGCTGAATACATGTGTGCTGTGCCTTCGCCTGGCCTTTTGCTCAGTTAAAATCAGAAAAATACTGTTGCAGAGCTGTTATCTGGAAGAATCACCTTGTTGTTTGCCAGCACTGGCACAAAATATACAACAACATTGCCAGTAATATTAAATACCAGTAATAGCCCACCTGAATAGCCGGGAGACAAACATTCAGTTATTAAAAGTGATGGTACAGAATTGCCTCATTAAGCCCAGTAGCTCACTGTTTACAATGGGCTAGTGCCAAAAGAAGAACACAGTTCTACAGCTTTTATTGCTATTGTCTCAGTGCACTGAAGTATCTGTTTTCAGATAACCTACAAAAAAACCAATTTTAATCAATGTGAGGTATTTGAACTGTGTGGCCATTATTTGATCCAGCCCTGCTGAGATAAGTAGGAGAATGTATAGTTATCTGTTTGGTTTATACAACAAATAACTTCTTCTGCCCTGCTGCTCTTGCCAGCATTACCAGTGTTGGCTGGAGAGCTGGTGGAGAAAACATCTGCCCAGATATGGATGATCTATGTTACAAGTGCCACAAAGGCTGGCAAACCATGACCACGGGTGCCAACAGCTTCCTCAGCACTGTGATCCCCGAGAACATCCCTGGGATCTCTGCCATCCCTGGATTTTGTGTCTCCAGACATCCAAGTTTAAAATGGGCTCAGGACAAGAAGAGTGTGTAGGGATGGTATAAAATGTACAGGCACAAAGTCAGTTGTGCCCTGCCAAGAAGCACACACACATATTCACATGGGAGGCTTGTTGGTAGGCTCACTCTCTTGCTTTCTCTCTCACATGTATATGTATATATGCATATATCGATATAGATATATGTATACATACATATATATGTGTGTGTGTGTATATATATATTATTTTTTCTGGGCCACAAGTATTCCTGTAAGCCTAGAATTGTCAAAACGCCTTGACAAAGAGCAATAAAACAAGAGCAACAGCTGTTCAGGGAAGGGAGGAAAATATATGTGTGTACAGCAGGGAAGGAAAGGCATTCATGGAGAGAGGGGCAGGAGAACAGAGGTGTTTTCACCACTCACAGGTAAAGCACACCACCATCCTCTAAATAGCGTAACCAGGAGTTTCTGAGCATCTCTCTAACAACTGTTAGCCTGCCTCCATTCCAGGAGTGGGAACACTATGCCCAGTTTCTCTCTGCAATGTGGTCACAGGGTGTTTCAGTGGCTGCCCATGTCCAGGACAGAGCCATGATGCCAACACTGGAACTTCTCTTGTGCAGAAGCAGTTCTACACCTCCCTGCACTCATCCCCATCCCAATTACAGCTCCTCAAAGGAGAAGGGAGGAGGAAGGCCAGTGTGCTCCATTGCAGACTGAAAATAAAGATAAAAAAAAATGCAAAATTGTCTATTAGTGCATGAAAGACAAACACTGTTTCCCTTACTCCCCAGTAACTCACTATCTTAATGGCAGAAGATAGACAATTAATAGTGTGGCTTCCGTGTTCAATCACGTTGGGGGCTATGGCTTAAACCCACTTTAAAGAAACTAGGCCAATCATTTTATGAGGCATGGGAATTGTTAAATTGGGCTACCCCTTCTGCTTTATACAATTGCATGAAGACTGGTATTGTGGAGAGGCTTTAATGAAGGCCTTATATAGCTCTAGGTCAGGACATTTGCATTTGTGAAGATTACACTGAACACACAAGAAATGAAACAGCATGAACAAACAGCAGTGTTTTCATCTTAAAAAAAAAAAAAAACAAAAAAACAAATAAACCTCACATTCTATCCGTGGGAATATGGTACAAGGGACTGGGAAACAATAGTTTCTATTTCCAGCTCTGATGTCAACTTTCAGGAGTCTGACCTTAAGCAAATCATTTTACTCTGGAACCTCATTTATCTGCCTCAGGTGTGTAGAGGCTCATTAGTACTCTTACTAATGAGCTTCATATAATCATATGCAAAGCACAACATTTTAGTAGATTTTGGAAGAGTAGGATTTGTAAAGCCCTTTGAAATTCATGATGATGTAGATATGTAAAAATCTTTCTCTTGCTTGTTCTCTCTCACACACACTAGCTGATAAATTCCATTTTAAAAAATTCAATTCCCAAGCACAAACAGTGTAAACCCAAAGTCCAGTTATTGAAGTTTTATTAATTATTTGGAATAACAGCACTAACAAACTCAAAAGAAATACGAACAGCAGCAGGGTACTGGAGCAGTTGATCCTGAGTAAGCAATAAAACCTACACAAATTTGAACATTGGATTACACGCCACGTTGAGTTATTGAATTCGACATGTTAATTTTTTCATTTCTTTGACCTGATTTATACACTCACTGTATACTTGCAGGTCTCCTCCTCTTCAGGTGTTGCCTTTATACTTCTTACCTTGTTGTAGCCTCAGTAGTACAGAGGCAGTCACCTGCTCTGAGTGCACAATTGCAAACCTGTCTTTTATTCAGCTAATTGGTATAGATGGAAAAAAACTACTTGTCCTGCCTACAGCCCAAAACCAAAGAATGACCCTATTCCAAAGAGTGTCTTATTTTTTTGCAGTTATATCAGTTGGTTTAGTTAAATATTATGGCTTTACCTACAAATCTCATCCATCTTTTGTCCTTTTGTGACAAAATACCAGGACGAAAGCTCTGACTTAGCCTCCTCACTGGAAATAAGAGGTGTACAGGTTTTGACTGGGATATTTGCTTCATAGCAGCTCATACAGTGCTGTGTTTTGGATTTGTGACCAAAACAGTGCTGAGAGCACACTAATGTTTTAGTTCTGGCTGAGCAGTGTTTTTACAGCATCAGGGGCTTTGCTGCTCCTCAGCCTGCCCTGCCCATGAGTGAGCCAGGGGTGTAGCAGAAGCTGGGAGGGGACACAGCCCAGACATCTGACTCCAACTCACGAAAGGGATATCCCACACCTTATGCTGTTGTGCCTCCAACACATGGGCTCCAGGGAGAGCCAGTTCCACCTCCACTCTCACAGGGTGAGGTGTGCCCTTGCTACTCAGGGAGATGTGCTCACACCTAAAATGGAATCTTTCCTGGAGAAGAAAAAAAAAGATTTGCTGTAGGAAAAGTGGCCAGAGCAGCCCTGCATGAGGCCTCAAGGCTCTAGTGAACCACAGCCACTTTGCAAGAATATCCCAGCTATTGGACTGTGAGGAATAGTGTTGGAAGTTAATTGTAAAGGTGGGGAAATTGTCCTGGTTTGTTTGGGGAAAGTTTTATGCACACTAAGTATCTGCTTGGCTGGAGGTTTTGAGTGTCAAAAGTAAAGGGAAATTATATTTTTGAGTGATAGATGAGGCAAAGGTCCCCTTGGGAACTGAGATTTTGTTAGGGGAAGGAAGCAGCAGGAAGACCACCACTTTATAGGAAACCAAATCAGATTTTTATCACTGATCAATTTTCTACCATTTGTTTTTCCATTGAACCTAATTGCATTACTTTGCATTTATCCTTGGGTAAGGCAAAGTTTAGAAGTACATAAGATTTGATTTAAGAGAAATTAGGTCAAGCAAGGAGGATGAAAGGCTTTAATTATAGCCTTGTCTTACCAACTGACTAGTTTTTTTCACCCTCTGCACTTGCTATAACCTCTCAGAAACAGAAGGAAGGTCTTCCACACCCTTCTACAGCCAGTCAAAAAAACTCACCTCCCCTCACATCCCCACAAGGCTCTCAGGATTTCACCATATCAGGAGCAGATCTCAAACCACCACCCAGGTCCAGCAGGCTTCAGTGCCCCTTGAGCCAGCATCACTTTGCCTTGTTGGGCCAAACAATCTCCAGCACAGCCCCCTCACCATGCAATCTGGGAGAAGGTGGCTGCAGACAGCAACCAGCTTCTTCCACCCATCACATTCCTCCCTGTGCTGCTGCTCTTCCATCCCCAAGCTGCAGGGCTTGTGTCTCTTAATGGGACCCCAAAGTTATCCACGGGATCAAACTTGTGAGCAGACATTGAAGGGGTCCTGGTTAAAAATAACCCCTTATAAAGAAAGTGCATGGGAAGAGTCACTGAGGCCATTCAACACCTGGCAAAGCCAAGGAGGTGGGGATCAGTGGGAGTGGGCATGAGGAATGATGGGGCAAACCTAGTGTCTCAACCCTTATCCCTGGAGGCATCAGAGCAAGGGTCCATTCCCACCACTTTCTGATGTTCTCTGTCCTGCAAAAGCTGGCACCAGTGCTTGAAAACCTTGGATGGATCAGTGTCAAGCCCTCCTTGGTTAAGATAGGTCTTTCACTAGGGGCAGGGCACTCTGTTCAGAGAAACAGTCTTCAGGGAAACAAGATTCTTTTTTCCCAACCATGTGCTGGCACCTTGCCACCATGTCCCTCCCCAGAACAACACATTATTGAACCCCCCCAACACCAGCACCCACAAGGAGCTGTGTATGACTGACATGGGAACAGCACAGGAGCAGTCACCTGGACTGCTGCCAAAGGAAGCAGACAAGCCCAAACATCCAGCACCCAAGAGAGAGGGTGCTGCTGGCACCCCGCACCTCAGCAGCCTTTCCCAGAGAGGAAGAGGGGACATGGCAGAGCCTCTGCATCCCCCACTCTGCCCCATACTGAGCTACCCCTGCTGTCTGTGACTTCTCCTGGGAGACTCCCTTACTAAATCCATGCCACAAAGGTGACAGCTGATGTATAAAGAAATATCAAGAAAGCATTTAAGGCCTCTCATCCCCCTGGGATGTCTGTGCCAGTGCCACTCCTAATGCTGTAAAATGGATGTGACCAAATGGAGAGGAGATCACAGCACACCTTTGCCCACTGCAGAAAAACATCGCTTTCCTTCTAGACAGGAATGAACCAGTGTGGGGTAGGGCCATCAAAAATCCCCACACAGCTTGCAATTACCAACACAGTTTTGTTGCCTACTTCTGGAGCCAGGACTGATGTTGGGGTGTTTCCTACCTCTCAGGCCCAGACAACTAGCAGGCCCACCCACTCCTTCCTTAAGCAAGGGCTTGTTCCCTGCTGGGTGCATGAGCTGGCTCTACATGCATTTACATGTCTTCTGATAGCACCCAGAGAGTCACTCTTCCAAAATCCCTACACTAGAGACACTGGGAGTCTACTGTGGTGTTGTGATGATTAACACCAAACTCAATCCCCACGATGCAGGCCTCTACCCCTGTGCCTGCCTCAGGAATTTGTACACAGCTCCAGGCTGGGTTGTGTGCGATGATGAGCTTTCCCTTGCAGAACCAACAGGATGTTTTTGCATTTTGGCCCTCCCTCCATGGACTCATACGTACATTTCCACAGACAGCTTTGCAAGACAGCACCTTGGGGTCTGAGAGCATCCTGCTGGAGCCAGGCAAGCTCCCACATGGACACAGGAAGTGCTTTGCTGCTCCTCTGAGAGTAGGAAAGGGGAAGACAGGAGAAGATTTTAAGAACAAATCTCTGCTTTCCTCACCGATGAAGATCCCTTTCACTTGCACCACTCTCTCTCCCCCTCCAAAACAAGGTTTAGCTCACCAGAAAGCAAAGAAAAGCAACAAAGAAAATGTGGAACGGGAGCATAGCAGCAGGGAGTGCCAGGGCCCCGGCCTGGAAGGGCAGAAGAGAGCAAGCCGAGCCATGCCACCAAGAGCTCCCAGGTTCCCATCACCTCCCACCCACTTCCATCAGAGCAGGCGTGCCGCTCGCTCTGCCGTGGTGCCAAGGCCTATCCCCTCACGTCTGCCCCTCCTGCTTCTCGCCCATCCCAGCACACAGCATGCCAAGGTACACAGGCACTGGGCTGCAGCCAAACACACTTTTTTTTGAACAAATTCATCCATCTTCTGCCTGGCAGCCCAGTCTCCACTTCTCTAGTTAAATGATTGATCTCACAGCCTGTCCTCTCCCCAAGCAGCACGAGGTACCCGTGGAAAAGGGCACTCTACACTGATGCTCCAGGGTTGGTTTCAAGGCCATTGTGTATCATACAATCAAAATGACCAGGTATTTCCAAATCTGTTTAGTAGGGCCTTATTTTCTGGTTAGCATGTGTCTTGTGGGAAAAAAGCAAAAAGCCATCTTTAACCCAACTGGAGAACACTGAATGCATTGTGAGAGTGCTGCAGTTTGACCTCTCTAAGAGGCAAGCAGGAATTCCTCCCCCACCACCACAGGTACTGCCAAGGTGCTATTGAGCTACACGGTATGGTGGTATTAGAAATGGGATATAAGGAAGGCTACAAGAGCTGTGAGGTCTCTCTACATTGCTTTTTCCCTAAGGCACCTCCACTTGGAATGAAGTTTCCAGCTGGGCCAACAGACTTGGAAGCTGAACTTCTGTTTAGCAAGAGAATAGGCCTAACACAAACTTCCCCACAGCTTTCTGATAAGGACATGACAATCAGGAACCACACCTAAGGAAGCTCTTCCCAGGCTTATTGCAGTCTGCAAGGTCTCTGCCAGCCTTGGCAGAAGATGGTGGTTTTGGGCAGAGAGGGGCTGTGGCATCCCCTCCACAACAGCACACTGGGATGTCCCTGGCAACAGCAACCTCCCATCTCCTGAGGTACAGCTGGGGTACCACAGGGAGAGCTGGGCACCACACTTGGTCTCAAGCACATTTCTTCACAGAGAGAGTAATTTTCACATGGACATCTTGAGAGTCTGCTGAGATTTATTGTTGAGGCACAACACATTGTGCAAGAGGCCCTGTGAGATGTGGCAGGAGCTGGCAGCTGCCACAGCACTACAGAAAGGAAGTCAGAAAGTCAGTTCTGCAAGGGAAAGCTCATCATCGCACACAACCCAGCCCAGAGCTGTGTGCAAATTCCTGAGGCAGGCACAGGGGTAGAGGCCTGCATCGTGGGGATTGAGTTTGGTGTTAATCATCACAACACCACAGTAGACTCCCAGTGTCTCTAGTGTAGGGATTTTGGAAGAGTGACTCTCTGATATCTGTGATATCCCCCATCTGAGATATCACAGCATTTCCACACCTTATGTTATGCTCCTGATGTGTTTTGAAGGGACAAACCACTGGCTTACATCCTGGTGATCCAAGATGTTATCAGTTTGTTAAGAGAAAGACTGAAGATAGGCAGATATAGACATGCAGGGAATATCTTGCTTTAAAAAAAAAGGAAAAGGGGGGCATAAGGTACAACTTTCTGTGGGAAACAGTCTCCCCACAGGAAGAAGTAGAGGCTTCTTTTAAGTGGATTAATTTATTTTTTTTTTAACATTACAAGAATTTTGTTTTAAAGGAATGGTGTTTCACCTGCAAAACCAGAGTTCATTTTATCTCCTCCCACTCCTCATTAATTAACCTCAAAGAACGTTTTTACAATAAAGAGATACAATATTAGTTAAACTAATTACTTAGACAGACAGAATCATTCCCGTAATCTTGCCGAATGCTTGGAGCAAGCAGACAGGTCCTGAGAATTGACAGCACTGGCTGGGGGGAATGAGGCTCTTGAACAAAGGTTCAAGAGGCTCTTGAACAAAGGTTGCTTTGCAGATGGCTTCTTGAACAAAGGTTGCTTTGCAGATGGCTTCTCAGTACCAACAAAAGACCCTGGCCTGCAGCAGCCAGGGTGCTGCATCAGCTGCTCTGTCAGCTACATCGATGAGGCACATGGCCTAGGCCATGAAGACGTGGCACAGCAAGGAAAACACTTCTGGGTAAATACACAAAGCAGTTGGAAATCTTTGTGTTCCAGTTTTGGGAAAGAAAGGGCAACATTATGGAAATTGCTGGCCCCTGTGCTGAAAGGCAGGATGGCTGCTCTAGTCGAAGCCCCATGTGCAGAGTGGGCAGGATGGTGAGCTGCAGGCTGTGCCAGCCTTCAGCATGGTTTAACAGAGAGGCACAGGGGCTGCAGGACTGCTGGGACTGGCACATGAGGGAGAGAAGCACACACACGACATTTCAGCAATGGGTTATGACCAGAGGAATTTGAAAAAGAGATCAAGGTGGGAGAAGAGATTAATTCTAGGCTCATCAACAAGGTTTATCTGTTTCTAGGTTTGATCACTTTTCCTTCCTCTTCTAGTCTCCTAAATTTCAATTTGCTTTTTCCACAGCCAACACTTTAGTAGTAGCCAACACAAAAGAAAATGTGCTGCTGGTGCTACAAAGGAAAGCTGGTAGGATTTGCAGAAGTTAGAAAAAGGTCAGAAGAGAAGATGGATACAGTGGTGATGCTGGCAATGGATTCAGTTCTGGGAACAGCAACAGAGAGCATAATGCAGAGTGGTGATGGACACTGAATGCTGTAGCAAATGGGTAAGCCTAAGCTCCATAGAATTGGAACACTCAAAGGCACCAGGAGAGGCAGGATCTGACTGCCCGAGCTCAAAAACAGAGCTCCAAGTAGGAGCCTGAGCAGAAAATGAGGGAAAGGCCAGGTTGGATGGGGCCTTGAGCAACTTGGTCTAGTGGAAGTTGTTCTTGCCTATGGCACAGGGGCTGGAACTAGATTATCTTTAAAGTCTCTTCCAACCCAAAGCATTCCATACTTCTATGGTAAACAAGTACCAGAGTTAGATGTGGTGGATTGAAATACAATAAGATAGAGGCCTCTGGGAACTGCTTAAGAAAAGAGTCACCAAAGAGTCATAGGAACTAGTCTTGAGAAAAAAAAACAGTTCTCAAAATGAAGTTTATCAGCAAAGAGGAGAAGAAAGTTGCAAAGTGTATCCCAGAAAAGGAACATCAGCAGAGAAAAGAAACCAAAACCACTTTCAAAGCAAGAAATAAGAGGGATGGGGGAAACTGGACAGACAGATCAAAGAATGCAAAGAAGCAAACAGAGAAGAGGAGAAGGGAGAGGAGAAGAGAAGGGAGAGGAGAGGAGAGGAGAATAAATTAACCAACACTCTCCAGTGCCCAAAAAAGGCAGGTATAACGTAGGCTGTGAAAGAACAAGGCAAGAAGGACCTTGTGGCACAGGGCAAGGCCAGAGAGTTGCAGTAGGACCATAAAGGCTAACAGAAAAGGATAGGAAGGATGATCCATAGTATCAATGCAAGATACAGTGGATGGGGAAGCAGGAGTGGGAAAACATGAGAGAATGGCCAAGACAAGCCAGAAGCAAAGCAAATGGATTTAACAAAGGCATAGAAGAGTCTCTACTAGTATGGCAACCCTAATTAAGAGGATGTAGCACCAAGATACAATGGCAGCAAATAATTAAAGGTTGTTAAGAGGAAGTAATTTAAGGCTAATAAGAGATAGTAATTTATCAGGAGCCAACAAGAATAAAGAGTTCAGGGCAGTAAATTCAACAATGGAGTAAAAATAAACAGGCAGAGCAAGAACCAGAGCCACCAGCATGATAACAAGGACAATGCCACAGCAGCGCATAAAGTCTGTACATAAATGGTGAGCGGCTGATGGAGTCCCAGATGGAGCTGTCACATCTCCTCCCTCTCCTTATTCAAATCTTCCCTGAATACCCATCTGCACCAGGAGGCCTTTGGGAAGATATCAAGACAGTGATCAGGGAAGAAGCATCTTTTTGAAGTAGGGCCCCTGTTGCACTTGTCCCTGCACCCAGCATCTCAAACAAGAGCTCTTGGGGCAGAGGTTGTCAGAAGATACACAACACATATGGGGTGGACAGGGTGGGAATGGACACAGGGTTGGGGGAGGGCAGCAGTCATCAGTAGATTCCCTGAGGGAAAGTGCCATTGTTGGGCTTGCAGAGCACGGGCAGCATGAGGGAGGGGCAAAGAGGTCTTCATAGACCCAGCTACAGAGTGACAACCAAACTCTTGCCTGGGGAGAAAAGGACCATCGTCCCATGGGAGCAGGGAAACAGGAGTCCAGGCATCAACCCGGGAGCAGGAAGGCAGGAGGAGCAGGCTACCTTCCCCACAGCTCTTGCTGCATCTTTACAGCACCTTCCTAGAAAGCACACAAAGCTTATTAGCCACGTTTCTGGTGCTCCTGCTCTGTCCCGCTCAAACAGGAGATGACTGCTATTGTCCCTGCAGCAAGAACACCTCTCACTCACTCATGCTCAGTGTCCACTGCTCTCCACATCCAAGCTTGAAAATCCCAGTCCTGAGCCCAGACTGCTTTACAGGGAGCAAGTGGCCAGCGACCGCATGCTGGCGGTCAGGTTTGCTCCAGTGCTCCCTCCCGCCGGCTGTCCCTGGGCTCAGCCGCAGCCACCGCAGCCCAGCCTGCTCTTCCAGCTGGGGACATGAGGCATGGAAAGGAAGGGCTGTCGTGGAATCAAGAGACGCACCTCGAGACGTGGATGCAGAGACCGTGGGAAAGAGGCTAACGACATTCATGTTCATCAGAAGGCAGATAAAACCACCACAATAATGAAATTTCATTATGACAGCTAAGGAAGAAGAAACAAAAATTCTTTGTTTACTGTGTCTACAATAAAGTACAAAGGTACCTGCCTTTGCACTACAGGTTGCATAGACAGGTTTCAGCCCTGGGTGAGGAGTAGAACTTGCTGGTGCATTGTATGTTGGTTCCCAGGTGGCAGATCAACCCTTTGCAGTGTTAATTCAACACACTGTGACACAAGGTACATGCAAAACACCTTTCCTGGGGTCCTTCTTATGGAAGAAGAGAGCAGAGATGGCAAGACTTACTGTTTCACACAGATGTCAAGATTTATGGATTTATCAAGAAAGAGGGAGAACATCAGGGTCCTCATCAAGAGCCAAGGAATGTGCTTCATCCTCATTAGGCATGGGAGAGTCTACATTAGCAGTCATTCTCAGGACAGAAAACCATTAGAAAGCCAACTTTTATTCTTTATAGTGCTTTGGTTTTCACTAGAGCATTCAATTTGCAAATTCAAGAGAACAGCATGGGAAAAGTTTCTATTTTTAACAAAAGAAGGTGAAAACTTCTAAAGTAATTAATTACTCCTGGATAAAAAGATTCATCTTGTTGAAAGAGTTTTCCTGCCTTATGTACTCCCACACAATACATTTTACATACTTACATTTTGCATGCATATATATACATACAATTCTCCTACAGAATACAAAAATAAATTGATCCATATTATAAACTTACTCTACATATGCATGTATTTTATTCACAGACATGTGTGAGAAAGTTTGGGAAAATGAATAACCATACTAGCCTGAGACTAGAGCCAGGGGCTAGAACAGAAGTGGATAAAAGCTGTGTAAAAATAAATTTTTTTTTAAAAAAGGCAGCAAAGCATCTGCTAATTTTTACATACTTTCTTTTTCCCTCCCATGTTTATTTTTGTTAAGAGGGGTTCATCTATCCTAAGCACCAGAGCAGGTGACCCAGTGGCATAGTTACTTCCTGATGAGTCATCCATGTCCTGAGCTCAATCTCCACACTTCTATCCCAATAGGAAGGCTTGTCTTCATATAGCTCCATCAGAGTATTCATGCTGATGTCTTAAGCACTGTTAAAAGCTCAGACCAAGACAAATGCTTATTCCTCAGTTTGACTCGTCTCCTCTTTTTAATTTTTAAGAAATCCATTAATGGCCAAACATGTTTCATGGCCAGTTTTTCAAAGTGTCTTTATATGATTTTGCCTCACTTAAAAAAGGTTTCCCTAGTTTTGCCTCAAGTGTTCACAAAATGCAGTGAGTCTAGAGTCATGGGTCTAACTCAGAGCTCCCTGCCATCGTAGCATACTCAAAATGCTCTGGTGCATTTTTTCCTAGTCTGGGTCTGCTTTTTCTCTTCCTGTTCCAGCAATCAGGGCTTAGAAATGTTAAAGTTTTCAGGTGAAGAAGCTCATTTTTGAGGTGTTGTCCAATGGCTGCTCCAAACAGCCTGGTAATTCTGGCAGTAAGCAAAACAGCATCGCAGGCAGGGTCTCCAAACTGAGCACGCAAAACATGAACTCAACATGAATGACCTACAGAAGGATCATGAATGACCAATCAGTCATTACTCATTGTGTTATTTGGCAAATTTAGAAAGAGCAGGCATCTAGAAGGATAATTGCAAGCCTGCTTAGCCTTTGGATGGCGGTCCTGTGGTTCTTTCTCTTCAGACAATCTCCTTTCCTCCTCTCTGCTTTGGGTTTCTTATCTAGCTGATGGGACTAGTGATTACTACTGGCTTTTGAAGCCACCTGGAAATCTACTGATGAATAATGATAATAGCGTGCTACTATCTTGATGGTTTTTCTCAAACTGCTCCTAAAACACTTCTCCTCAAAATGGGCGTGGGCAGTCACTGGTGACTCAGTTCTTACTCCTACACTGTACATCCAACTGCAGCACAGTGCAAAGGACACAGCAAGCACCTCTCAGGATTTTTCATCACTGTGACCTCAAGCTTTTAATTCTTCTTATAGAAATGCCAAATTTATTGGCATCACTTACTGGGATGTTTTTAGTGAAGTGGAAATCCTTGGGCAAGAACCTGTGTTCTGCCTGTGGATAAACAGCAAGATGTACATGCTCAGCTCTTCAGGGTTTATTGGCTAGCCATGGATAGCAGTGTTTATGGAGTCCCTGTCCTTTTTTATGGCAAGCCTGGCTCTGAAGATTACAGGGCAGCTCTGGGCCTTCCCACAAAAGCCTCAAGATTGTCTGAAGGCTGTCCTAAGGACCCATGGACTGAAATGACCCAAGTTCTATCTCTCTCCCAGATTGAGTCAATGGAAAGTACACAGCACGGCTGAAGAAATCTGTTATTTGGGGCTAACATACAGCATTTGATATCATGACCTACCTTAGAAAAAGATGGTACCCACTGTGATACCAAGAGGTCACCTATGTGGCCCAGATCATCTGAACAGAACTCCCAGCTTTCATTAAGCACACGCAAAAGCAGCTCTGCACTGCATCCACAAGACAGTTCACTCAGACACTTCAGTCTGCCTTGCAGCCCAGACACATCTGCAGAAGCAATGTGCAACTTCTTTCAGTTGTCTGCTTCCCCTTCCACATCTAAAGCACCACCTTAGTCATCTTTCCCTCAGGGCTTCTGACTAGCAAAGGAGAAGGGAAAAATTTCACCACAAACTAAGGGGAAAAACACGTGTGAAGTATAGGTTGGTTAGTACAGCAATCACTTTCTGCAAACACCCTAGATCACATTTTCAGAGCTAAGAGCAAGGATTATCGGGTAAAACATTTATTGAGACAGCCTCAATCACAAAAGTTGAAAACAGACACTAGGAAAACACAGCCCAAGATATTTTACTCTTCTCCAGCAAGACTGAGATAGGTACCTGAAGAAGAAACCAGCGTCTAAATTCCACTATTACAAGAGAGACAACCTCAGGTGTAGGACTTGTTCCCAATTTCATTAGTGCTGCCTTGAGATTTTTCGCTATCAGGAAGCAGATCTAAAGAAATACTGTCAAGAAGAGTCAGGAAATTTTACCAGGAAAAGAGCTCTGTGTACAGATGAGCATTCCCTCCCAAGCCATCAGTATCTCAGGCCAAGAATATCACCAAACACTCAAGAAAAGAAATAGATAACAATAGAATGTGTTGAAATACCAGGTTAATTTTTGGCAAATAATTGCAAGAACCTTATCTTTACATGTTCACTGCACTTTAATCAGCCTCAGCTCTTCTCTTACACAGGAGAGCATATCTATTTTTAAAAGAAAGTCAAACAGACAAGCAAACTGTCAGGTAAGAACAAGCAGTTCACGTCATATCTTCACAGTCAATTCCACCACACCCAACCTCTCTAAGAACAAACTTCCTGGCTGTGCTTTTGTTTTCTGATAAAATATAAAATGAGCAATAAATGTGAAAAATGTACATTTTCCATCTCCAGAAGCAGAACACACTTCTTGTAAATAATGGATTGCCACCTTCCACAACTCCAGCCAGATGAGTAGCCCACAAAAATCAAAAGCAACCCTTTAGTGAGGTTTGGCTTACTTAGACAAACAAATCAGAAACATCCTGGGAACAAAGCACCATGTGTCTTAATATTCCTACTCAGAACCAAGCCAGAGTCTCTTCTGTCTATACTGCAACCAGTGAAATAAACGGCAAGCCTGCATCCACATCAATAAAAGCTATTCAATACTTCCCAAGAACCATAAGTTATCAGGGAAATACTATTAGCCTGCTAAATATTTAGTGTCACTTGGCCTTCAGTAAAAAGGAATTGCTTCTAATAACTAGTTAAATTGGGTCATATATGCCAGACCTTCCCAAGATCATAGGAGAGAAAAATGAGTCAGAGCAGGGATGTTTCCTTGTAAAATTACCTACAGAACTCTCCAGATAATGAAATTACACTCCAGGCAGATGAAGTAAGTTTCAAACACTAGAGCCTCCCCCTAGGAATTTTCTAACTTGGAGTGCCCCTTCCAGAAGGGCACAAGTGTCATAGAAAGCACCACACTGCTTGCTAAATGCCTCTCACCTACTCCATGCTCAAGCACTGGCTGAACACGTGCCAATGCTTTGCCAGCCTTACAAGTTCAGGGTATTTAATCACTCTGTGAGATGATCGAGTCAATGCCACCCAGGAAGGAGTGCCAGGCAGTCAGATCAGGCTGATCTGAAGGGCCAGAATATCCCATCAGCAACTCTTTTTCCTGTGTAATCATCTCTTATAAAAAAAAAATTTAAATTTTCTTTCTGGAAACAGTACTATCAGGTTCCTTGCACAAATAAAAAATGTATACGCAAGGCAGGGTCACTTGCAGTGAGAAGTGCAGATGACAGCATCTTCAACACAATTAAGACACAATTAGCTGTTCACATATAGAGGTAGCATTTTATCTTTCCACATCCTAATGAGAAATACAACTCTGTTTCCTACTGCCTGCATGGTACCTTCATCAATAGCTTCCAGCTCTCATGCTGGAAGGGAGATTGAGCTCATCCCCACTCAGGTTCTCTGGCCTCTCATGGCTCTGCAGGACTGTCCTCATTTAATCTGCTGCTCCTCCACACCTCTGGGCCTCTTCCAATTCCTACAGTTTTACCCTCACCACAAGCAGCAGTAAGGCAGGGTGGACAGCAAGTTCATACAGTTACATAGAAGGCCTCTTAGTTTTCTTCCTTTCCTTTCCTAAAGATCCTAATGCTGCATCCACTTTTATCTCAAATATTGCCATCTCTCCAGCTCCATGCTCAGATGGGACAGGCTGTGATGACAGCTCTTCCCCCTGCAGGGTCAGATCCAGCTCAGAACCATCTCATCACCATCTGTGAGGCAGATAATCCATCCCCATGTGTACGGCCCTATTTCCTAACAAAGACTGGCACCTGTGCTAGGGTGACACTTGTGCCTGAGCTGCCAGAACTGAGGACCAAGGCAGGGAAGTCATGGAGGGAACATAACATGGTCAGAACTGCTATCATTCTTTCGAGTATGCAGGGACAAGTGTTCAGGTTCCAACCTGGTGACTAGTAACTCGATTTGGGGCACACCTACTAAGTTCACAGATGACACAACTGCACAGTGCATGACCCAGAACACCAGCATCAAACAAGAGAAAGAAATAGCAGGATGGTAAGACTTCATCTTTGCAAATGGCTTTTCAGCCTCACACTATTACCATGCTGAATCAGTTTTACCTCAAGCTTGACTTCATCATTATTTGTATCACACACAGTAACCACCAGAACTGAATTAGCATGTTTATTCAAACAAAAGTTACACATAACCCTTCAAGAAATACATTGCAACTACTCCTTTGCATATCAGATTATTTCATTTAGCTTGTCTACAAGACATACTTTGCCAAAACAGCATAATCAGACTAATTAAATGGTTACAACAGAGAACTGCATGTGATAAAAAAAAAAAAAAAAAACAGTTTAAGAGCAAAGACCATACAGAGAACAAATTACTGGATTACAGCCCAGCACAGATCATTCAGAAAGTGATAGAAGGAAGTTTTGTCCAACAGAACACAAGTATACAGCATCATTAGTATACATTTTCCATTCATAATTATTAAAAAATAGAAAAACTTAACTTCAAATATTACTTTGCTAGCCACTATACCTATAAGGTAAAACCATAAATGGACTAACTCTGCTTAGGAGGTGGAAAACATTAAGTCTCTAGAATTAACTACAGCCCAATTCAGCAAGATATTTATGCGTGTGCTTAAGCCCCACCAACACTAGTAAGGCTTACACATGTTGAAGTATTATAATTAACATTGAGATATTTCAGCATGCATCAACAGTGAAGTGCATGCCAAACACTTGCACTGAATCAGGATCATATCCTTTAAAGAACAAGTTACATACATACAACAAAAATCATGATCCTCCTCTCTCAGTCTATTGTTCTATCACAAGAAAAACCCCTACTGCGTATGAGAAAAACTGACACAGTCCCCTGAAGCACAGCTTTACACGTTTTATTAACAACTATAAAAGTAGGCACGAAGCAGTGCCAGGGACAATCTATCTTAACTCTACTTGCCAACCTCAGTCTTTCAGAACAACAGAATTTACCTGATTTGCACCATTTTAGTATTATAACTCTGTATGCAATTTGCAAGCTCAAGATCAAGGAACTTGGTTTTTCAGATCCTTCCCCAAGTGATCAATCAATAGATTCTTAGAACTATACAGCTATACAATAATGTCAGAGACTATACACAATCCTGCACAAGATACTGGAACAAAGCCACAAAGTTACATAAATAAATGTTCAACTTCAAAAATATTTAATTTCTCTTGCATTTAAGTGTTACTAAAAACACAACAATCTCTGCAATTTGACCTGTATCAGCCCTCTCTAAAATTTAAAAAAAAAAAAGATTCCCATAGAATTGCCCTTGTCCAGAAGTTATCTGTATGGCTGTTTAAGTAAAATCAGTCTCACCAGAGCTATGAAACACAGAAAATACAGGTAGCCTGGGAAACGTTCCACGTACTTGGGAATGAAGCAGTCCCTTTTGGTTGGAGAAATTTGATTGCTGGGTTTGGGGCTTTTTTACTCTTACGTAACCCACTATATAATAGTGAACGAAATACTTTTGTTTCATAGAAACAACTAACATTTGCCCACACCAGGCAAATGCTCTATTTACAGATAGATTAGGACTGCCTGACTGACAGTGAGTGTAAGTTGCTGAACTCCAAGAAACATGGAGCCTAAAACGGCGACACTCTCTGCTGAATCGCCTTCCCTTTGAGGATACGTCTTATCTGGAAAAGAGAAAAAAGACAAAAACTTCAGTATTCATCATCCTGAAGTGAGTCACAATCTGAAAAAACGCACCCTAGATCCAGTTTTGCATTCATTTATCCAAGCCTAGGTCCTGAGTTCAGTTACACCAGAAATGATCCCACTTTACAGCATTTGAACCAATGAAAGGCAACAGTCAGCAACTCAGCTATGCTTAAGTTACTAGTCCTACATCAAGAGTCAGTTTTTTCATCAAGTAGGAAAAAGGGATTTTCTTCATCTGTTACTCAGGCCTAAGAACTGTCATTACTAATTCTGACAAGAGCAATAAAAGCATGAACTCAGGCCATACTGAGATGAGCAAGAGAAGGAGTATTGCCTCTAGTATGTTGCAGGGTTACAGAAACAAAACTTATCTTGAGGTAAAGGCATTTGAGATGGAAAAAAAAATAAAAGCTGTATGTAAAACCTAAAATGTAAGGTCTGTATATTCTGCCTGATCTTGATGTTGAAGCTAAAGATGTAAAGAATAAAATGGTATTTTGCTAAATTTTTTGCTTGAAAGCTACAACTCAAAACCCCAAAGAAACTTCTGGAGTGGAATGCAGCTTTTGTTTGGACAGGGACAGATGGAAGGAGAGGGCTGTTATGAATTTTTTACCTGTTCCCCTACAAGGCCATCAGGAACCAGGTGAACTGGCTGCTCATTCTCCAAGTTCCTGGCGCTGGGATCAGCTCCCTTGCGCAGGAGCAGGCGCACAGAATCCAGCTGACTCACGCGGTACTGCAGGCTGGCAGCCACATGCAGGGCTGTGTTGCCATTGTAAGCCTGGGGACCACAAAGCAGCTCCATGAAGGAAAAGTGGGGGCATGAGCCTCCCTTTCTCTATTTGTATTACAAAAAAATTACCATACCTTTGCATTGACAAAAGAGAGATAGTTGGGCAGCTCCAAAAAGAGACGAATGAGCTCCAGGTTTGCTTCTTCTGCTGCCAAATGTAAAGCAGAGCGACCACTTTTGCGATCCTATCAAAAAAAGGAACTGTTTAGTCTTCCCTGCAGGTGCTTCACCTATCCAGGAGGAACATGCAGACAAATAAAAATAGAAAGCGAAACAGCTGCAGAGTCTTGAGCAAACATACGTGCACTACAATTCATCAAAAGTGAATCTGAATATATGTATTTTAATATCAACATCTAATGAACAATGGAACCTGATCTCATCAGCAGGTAAGCTTACATAATGTAATATTTGATATTTTGGCTAAGTAATAGTCTAGCACAGCACAGACCTGAACTGCACAGGTAAGCAGTATTTAATTAAAATTTGCAGCTCAAGAACAAGGTGTCATCAGCACCCTACTACTATGGGTACCTCAGAGCGCTCCAAACATGTTCTTACATTTACAACACTACTCACTGCAGCCAATGTAGCATCATTCTTAGTCTAGAGATTAGACTGTCACCTCCCTCTTTCCCCAGAGCTCGTTTGCATTGATAATACCTTGCTCTGAACAAATGCAGCATTCTCATCCCATCTGGGTAAATTAAGCTGTAGGGAAGCTTTCAAATTAGTCTACTTCCCGTGTAATAAATGCAGCGTGGGAGAAAGGGACACAGTCTGCTTCCACATTCTCTCTGAATCTGGCACTTCAGACTAAGGCATTTTACTTACTTTTGCTTCAACAGAGGCTCCCATTTGTATCAGGATCTTGATGGTTTCCACCAGGCTCTTGTTTCTCAGCAGAAGCTCCTGGACTTCAGGGGAGTGAGGCGGCTGACAGTTCTGCAGTTCATGCAGCACAGCATTATGGGCCAGAACTGCACAGTGCAATGCTGTCAAACCTGAACATCAAAAAAAACCATAAAAAACCATCATATATGAACAAATGCAATACAAAAGTATTGACTGGCTGCTTGTTTCAGAGATTGGAAAAAGGAGCTTCTACACGCATTAAGCCCAGGGATGGTTCTGTATTTGTAGGTGACAGTGACTGGCCCCCAAGCAGCTTGAGATCTGGACCGTCCATCAACAGAAGAGTGAAGTAGCAGCCTACTGGGAGCTCTCAGCCAGCAGATGATGAAAGAATAAATTTCTAATATATTTTTGTACACGCTATACATTAGAAAGAGCTGTTTTATGGAAAAGGGGTCTAAATAGAACAGCTTTCTACTGCCAGATTCTGGCATCCACTGACACAACGCTGGCACTCCAATGTTTTAAACAACGGCCAGTTACAACCTACACTCTCCATTCCAAACACAGCTATCAGATGTAAGAGGAAAGAGGTCCTGACAGACACAGCCTAACCACATTTTCATCTGACATATATGTCAATTGTACTTGTAAGTTTCCATCTGAAAAAGAAATACTGCATTCCCATCAGTAGCTTTAAAACACTGTACTATCCAGCAACTCCGTAAATTATAAACTCTTAACTACTCACCATCATAGTTTGTTGCCTCAAGGTCCACATACTGATTGCTTCCCATGGCTCCCTTTTGGATTGCCTACAAAAGTGGGAACAGGTACACATTTAGGTCTTATCCAAACCACATACTGCTTCAAATTTGTTTACTGTCTTACTGCAGTAACTGTAATAAAGTTGCAATAAATAACAGCATCCCTGGAAGTGTTTAGGCCAGGCTGAATGGCCCTCTGAGCAACCTGGTCTAGTGAAAGGTGTCGCTGAGCACAGCAGGGGCGCTGGAACCAGAAAGTCTTTCTTTGAAGTCCTTTCCAACCCAAACCATTCGATGATCCTATGGGTAAGAGGAGACCCACTGTTTTGGTTTGGTAAACTAGAGGATTCCCCCAGAATTACTCAAACATGTTGATGAGAACCTTAATGAGAAATTCAGTCCCACTTTAAGCTCTATGTGTAGACAGACTCACAAGACTGCCCAGAGAGAAAGATAAAGGAAGGAGTGGTGTTCCCAGAGTTTCCCAACACAACTAATGCCAAGGGTAAGAGTCAATGGCCGGGGCAGAGCTGTGCCTGCCCTGGTCTTACCTGGAGGACCTGGGCATGCCCCTTCTCAGCGCAGACATGCAGCGGCGTCCTACCCCAGCAGTCTGTGGTGTTCACTTGAGCCCCCAAGCTAACCAAGTCCTGCACAATGAGATGCTGATTGGCAGCCACAGCAACCTGGAAAGCACTCTGCAAACATCAAGAAGAAAATTTCAGCTATTAGTCATCTGATCTCTAACAGGAAAAAGCAACTAAAACAAATAAAAACCCTAGCTACTTGGTATTATTTAAGCAGTGATTATGAATACCAGGAAGCCAGGACAAATGAAGCAGAGCACATAGTTTTACCAGCTCAAGGTGATCCCAAGAAGTATTAATAGCTCAAGGTTAATATTAGTATGCAGGCTAAATCTTGGGGTTAATATTAAATAAGCATTTCACCACATCTTTCCCAGGGTTCAGACATACAGAAGCACTCAGGTGCACAAAACAGGTGCAAAGATTTTTTTTAGAACCTCACCTGGCCATTGTGCTCTTTAATATCCAGCATGTGCAGGGCAGCCATCTTCCTTGCAAGAACATAGGAGAGTGCTCGACGGCCCTGGGCCACAGCGATGTGGAGGAAGCTGCAGGAAAGAGGGGAAACACAGTTACACCACCAGACATAAACCAGGGATCAAGACAGCAGAGAACCAAATGTACAGAAGGAGTGTTAGGCTGCCAGCTTCAGACCTCCTCTGTGTAACTAAAACAGGAACATGGGTATTTTCTTACGAGGACAATTTAAAGCACCTAAATTAGAATGTTTTCCTCCCCACTTAGCCAAGTCTAACAATAAGCACCTGAAATTAGAAAATACATCTACTCAAGTGTACTGGAGCTCTGCATTGCAGCCATCAGCAACACCTTTCCCTTGATCAGCCAAACCACTGCACTTGTGACACCAACACTGCTATTGAACTGCTTCACTAAAACCCACAGTCTACCAAAACCCAAACAGAAACGTTCCCCAACCTCCCACAAAAGAAACACCGAGATAAACCACACTCACGTGTCTCCATCGGCGTCTTTTGCAAGGAACTGGTCTTGAGAGATGTTAGCTAGCTTGTTCTCCTCCTGTTCCACTTGCCATTGAAAAAATGACTTGCCCAGCTGTGTTGTGCTTCTGGCGATGTTTTGGTCAGGCAGTGAGACATTCAGAGTAGCCAAAGAGACGCTGCGCTCCAGACTACCGCAGAGGTTGCTGGAGTGCAAGCTGAAGTTCGGGGCATGAGGGGCAACCTCGGCCTGCAGGTGGGCACTGCTCAGCAGCTGGAGGGGACTGGAGATGCTGTCCGAGCCTTCCGGGTCGTTCAAGAGGGAAGAGAAGCTCTGCGAGGAGCAGTACAGCAGCTCATGGCTTTCAAAGGTGCTCTGCTGGTAGGCAGGAGACTGGTCGTTGGCAACAAACGGCCTGTAGTCCAGGGAGGCATCTGAAGGATAACTCTGTGACAAATCTTGGTTCTGGGATGCAGAGAACTGGTAATGCTGTGGCAGATCAAGCACATGCTGGCTGGTGTGGTCTTGGAATGCTTGGTACCTCTGGGATGGGGAGAAAGCCTGTGCCCCTGGGCTGTCCTGGTACTGCTCAGGAGGCGAGCCACGGCTGGAGTGCAACCAGCTCACCTGCACCGTGTTCAGCAAAATGGGGCTTGACTCATTCTTGATGTTTATTATGTTCTGAAGCAGATCAGAACTGCTGTTGTGCTTTGGGTCAGTTTTGTGTGTGTCGTCCATGCTATCCATAGAAGTTGGTGTCTGGGGTGGGGTCTGATGGGGGGGGAGGGGAGAAAAGGCAAATCAAAACAAGCCCCAGAAAATTAGAGGTATAGTTGTATCTGGTAGTTTCTGCTCATACAAAGCAAACTGAAAAACAAAGGCACGGAAAAAATTATTACAAACTTACCAGGAGATGTGGGTGAACATTTGCTTGGCGTTTGAAAGAAGGTCCATCAGAAAGAAGTTCAGGAGCCTTTCTTTTGCCACTGTGGCCCAGTATGCTCTTCAGTTCTGATGAAAAAAAAAATTTAGAATCCATTTGGAGGTTACTCTTACAATTGATTTAAAATGTTACTGCAGGGTATGTATTAAAAAATGGTCTACCTGTGTATGGTTCATAGTTTACTAATCCTCCTTGTGCCTGTTAGGAAAAAGCCAGATTTTTCTGTTATTATGATGTTATTTCTGGGGGAAAAGGAAAACAAACAAAAACAAACACCAAAAACAATCCACCACCCCCCCAAAAAAAAAAAATCAAGAAAACAGCCGTAACTTCCTTCTATAAATGCAGAATATATGTTAGAATAATTCTAGTATGTGGTTGTCTAACCCTAACTTAATTGCTTATAATTTAGGTTAGAAAATGGAAATACTTTAATGAAACTTAAATAAAACCCACTGTTTTTCTTTAGGCTTTTTAAGCCATTTGTTATAATACCACAGAACTCAAGAAAATCTAGAGAAAGACACTATTCCTTCCAGAGACCTGAGGATTTCTTTGAAACATAAATAACCCGGCCAATTTTACACTTATTTAGTGCTGTGAACTTTCCTATGAAAAAATCTTCCTCTGACAACACTTATCTAGGAAGCTTTCAAACACACACTCAGAAAAAAGAATCTAATCAAATCAAAAATACCCTTCAATCTTCTCAGAATTTCCTGTAATTTTTGTCTTTTCAGACTGAAAAGGCCTACCTTTACACTGTGTGCTTTGCACAGAGAGGCACAATGGCATGACAAACAAATCTGAGAAGAATCCCTAACCCTTCCAATGAATGATCTCATTCCAGCCAACACGGAATTTCTGTGGTTTCGCAACACAAATGTATCTTTATCCAGATTCCCTTTGGAAAATAAAGCTGAGCCAGAACATGTTTACGTCCCTCCTTCTCTCATGGTAAACCTTCTTTCTGATTTCTTCCCAGCTGTATTTTTCCATTATGTGTTGAAAAGGAAGAACACTGATTCCATCCACAGCAGACAAAGCAGAAGTTCATTTCTAGCATTACCACAAAGTGCTTTCTTGCCAGCTTCAGTAACCATTAAAATCAAACCTGACAGTGCAGAAAGCTGCCGGTTACCTTGCTTTCCTCGGTGGCAGGACCCGAGGACATCTGCTTGCTGCTCCTGAAGTGCAGCAGGAGCTCTTTCACGGAGTTCTTCACACGGACCCCCTGGAAAGGTCCTCTGTGCTGCTTTCCACCCCCCATGTGCTGCTCAGCTGTGGAGACACGAAAACAAAACCCGAACTTAAGCCACCCATTTCATTTACGTTTGAGAAATAATAAATAAAGGGAAAAAAACCCCCAACAAACTAAGAACTCTTGTGGAAAGGCACCTACATCCTGGTTTAACAGAAGAGCCAGGGAGCTGCCCCGCGTACCCCTTCGCCATCCCACGGGCGTGCGGCTCCTCCGCCTGCCCGGGGACCGCCCTGCCGCTCCCGCTCCACGGTCGGGAACACCCCGGCACTGGGCACGAAGCGCCGGCCAAACGCGTCTGCTCTTCGCCGCTTCGGCCGCTTCCGCACGCACAAGGAACAGCGGCCGGCTTCGCTCCCGAGGAGATGGAGAGGGACCCGCGGCTCCGCGCTCCCCCCGCCACCCCCCGGGGCCGGGGCCGCCGCGGGGACCCGCCGTACCTTGCAGCGCGGGGCGGGGGCCGCCCCGGGGGTCCCTCCGGCCGCCGCCACGGCTGCTCACCGAGAGGTCCGAGTCGGATCCCGGAGAGCCCGGGGCGGAGGAGTGCGGTGGAGAGCAGCTACCCTCGCTGGAGTGGGGCGAGGCCCCGTAGAAGTAGGCGAGGTTGATGGGGCTGCTGAGGGCGCCGCCGTCGCCGCCATCGGGCGCCGCGTCCCGGCTGCTCTCCACGATCATGGCGGGGCGGTGCGGTGCGGCGGGCGGAGCGGGCACGGGCACAGTCACGGCTGGCCAGGCGGCGCGGCGACTCTGGGGGCCCGGGGCCGCGGCCGCAGTTATACCGGGTCCGCCCCCCGCGGGCGGGGCCGCGCTTCCCGTAAGGGCGGTGGGAGGAGGCTCCGGGACAGCCCGCTGCCTCTGCCCGGGAGATCCCAGGTGGGAATTGTGGTTGGGGATGCCACATCACACCTCGTCGTCCGAGCTTGCCCCCGTGGGCTTCGTGGAGTAACAGAATATTCTGCATTGGAAAGGCCCCATCAGGGCCATCGAGTCCAACTGCTGGCCCTGCCCAGGACACACATGAGCCAAGAATCACACATGAGCTTGAGAACGTTGTCCAAATGCAGCCTTGGCAGCCCACGCTCACAACGCGTGCAGCTCTAATTGCCACCCTCTTATAGAGCTGCAGAATGAGCAGAATCTCCCTCGGCCTCCCACTGCTGCTGATGCCACCTCATGTACCCACGGGCAGGTATCCCTCACCCTTTGCCCCAGTCCTGCCAGTCCTTGGCTCCAGGACACCGGCATGGAAGAACAGAGACGTTTTGGTCATGCACATCCCATGAGCAGCATCCAGCGAGAAGGAGAACGTGAGCAGTTACTCACAATCGAGATGAGTCATCTTTGCTCCTCTCACCCGCGTGGACTAGGCAGGGGCAGACAAGGAGTGATTTTGGTTGTAGGTTGCACCATACTGTGGTGACAAGGGCCTCTCGTTCGAGGCCAGAGGAGAGAAGCAGGTAAGGAACACAATGCCAAAACAAAAAGTGGGTGAAACTGTGTGATTACTGTTAACATCACTGAGTTAGTACCAATGTTCACAGGAACACTTCTCAGGTTTCTACTTTTCAAACAAATATTTCGGCTTTCCCATTTCCACTGAAGTCACCATCTTCTAAAATACAAGTGAGCAGTTTTGCCCACGAGGTTGAGATTAGGATGTTTTAGCACTGTGGCTGCTCCAATAAATATGTAGTAAAACAACATGGTCTAAAATGGTCTTTTTAAAGTATATTATGCAAATTGGAGGTCTATAATCTATGTTTTAATTGTATTGAATAACATGGGTCAGGTGCAATATGAAATCATATTAATCAGCCCACGAGGAGGCAGGAAGGAATTCCTTTATATTATTTAAATATTTCTGCCATCGTCAAGTGAACGAAGGGTTTTGCTGAGAACTATCTAGGTTTCTATTCCAAAGACTGTTGTTTAGATTGAATCTATACAGCCAGAGTGAAATTTCCAAGAAGAACCCATAAAATCAGGTACCAAGTAGTGGCAGAAATACCCCAATAAAGGTAAAAATTCACTTGGTCCCTGAGCAGAAACTCACCCCGAAGCAGACCTTCTCCTTCATTTGACAAAGGGCTTTATGCAAGTGAGGATTTATGACATCAGGCCATGTGTTTTAAACAAGCAAGGGGATGTTTCCCTGTTCTTCAAGCCTTAGACCTCAGTTACAATACCTTAACCTTACGCAGATGCTTTTAAGTATCTCCTCATTGAAAAGCACTTGGTGCCCAGAGGTCCTGGAGCCCACAAATGCTCTTTGCACATCCAGTGGCTGTGAGGAGGACCCACAACTCAGCTTTCCAAAGTGGATCCAATCAATGGATCTTTGCATTCTCGTCCCTGCCAGGGAGCCCACTCATTTTAATCTCACAGGAGGGTCTACAACTACTGTAAGAATGCATCTTGTCTTTCAAAAAGCAGATGGTAATGCAAATCTGAGAAGTCGACAATCCAGAAAATTAATTTGTCATCACAATTGCCTGCCATTCCCTTTAAAATGGTGAGAGTAAAAGAGATTTCAAACCAAAAGTGGCTTTGTCTCATTGTAGTTCTTTTGTGCTGTGGAAGGTCCCTAAAACACTTGCAGGCAGCACCTTTATCCTTGCTATTCAATAACAATTTTGGAATGGATTTAACTGGAGATTAGTCCTTACACATGAATGAAAACTCTTATATAAAATAATTTAATGAGTTTGTGTTTGGTTTTTTCCCCTAGAGAGGGCATGGTTTTCTTTTTCTCTTCTATTCCAAAGTCTCTACTCCCCTGAAGGTTGAATTGCTGACTTGCTCTCCCTTTACTAAGCAAAATCCATTTCAGGCAACACTCTAATACTTCAGTTTGTACTTGTTTCATCAGTGACATCTTATTTATCAGGTCTCCTGGCATAAAGCTACTCCCAGTCAAAGCAGATTAAGGCAAGTCTAATTCCACCAAGCTCCATAAAAAAAGGCTCTTTCAAAAATATACACACACCCATTGGTTGCACAAGATGAGCTGGCTCACAGCAGCCCTGTGTTCTCAAAGTGCTTCTGTGAGAGTTACTGGTAAATTATTGCTACATCCACAAACAGTAATTATTAATGCGGCAGACCTTGAGCATTAATGGGTTTTGGCCCAAACACTACGTAACATCTGTGGTGACCAAAACCCTGTGAGGCATCTTCAGCCAAACTAAGTTCTCTGGAGCAGGGTGGTGACCAAATAAAAAAGCACTTGTCACCTCTTCTCCTTGGGAAGGCATCCGGCTGGTTTCAGCCTTCTTTGGCTGAGCTGTAATTCAGTGTAACCCACCAGCCTCAGAGCTGGAGAAGGCTGCGAGATGAGCACAAGGCAGCCACCTCAGCTCCCCCATGTGCTGTCTGCCCATGTTTTTGTTGCACCACCTCCCTACTGGGATGTATCAATAATGCCAACTAGTGGCCATTAGCAGCGGGATTTGTCCTGAAACCACTTTCCTATATACCTGCAAAAAGTGAGATAGTCTTATCTTGGTATTTCAAGTAACAAGAAAAAGAAAACAGAATGCACTTGTTTCTGAAAACTGTTTCTTCCCTGTCTTCTGAGCACAGTCCAGTATTGTCCAGCATTAAAAGCAATCAGTCTTGGTTTTAAAAGCAATCAAGTCCAATATACTTGATTAATGAAATTACTTTTGAGAGTGTGACTTATGCACACCCATGAGCTACTTCACTGGGATCCAGAAAAAACTCAGTTAAGAACAAAACCAAAATCCAGTTGTCTTGAAGCTAGTGCTTGCTGGGTAGGGGTCTCATTACAGAAAGCAAAGAGGCTGAATACCAACACCTTAGACTTTTACCACCAGATAAGCATCTAGGCTAACCAAGGTCATGTGTATCCCCTTTGCCATCCTAATCAGAACAAGCACAGAGAAAAGGTGCAGTGTGCCTGCACTGCTTGGTCCCTGGGGCACGTACTGGGTTGAATGCTATAGGGAATGTAGGCTTTAAATAAATAAATGAATGAATAAAGCAAGCTCAGTAAGTGAAGCTTTGTCTTCCCTGTAGAGCAGCACGTAGTCACTCTGCCAGGCACACTGTATAACCTCCCTCTGTGGGTGAGGACCATGCCAGCTCTCAGAGCAGCCCGTGCTTCAGCAGGTATGGGAGCAGAATAAATCTGTCCCCTCAGTCTGTGTCCTAAGCAGCAGCATGGAATAAGGGACAGCCTCTAGGTGAAGTGTCAGAGCAAAAACTACTAGTGACAAGAACTTGGTTTTGCAACATATTTCTGCAGCAGCACGACCTTTGTGGTATTTCTTAAACTGGACATAAAAACAGTTGTTTACAATCCAGTTGCTTAATGCAGGTGAATATTTCCTGTGTTGGTGTCAAACGTGCCTTATTCTCCACTGGGTGTAACTGAGGCTCCTGATGCAGACTGCGAACTGAGGAGTGCAAACACCACCGCCACACCTCTGCATCCCAGCAGCGTTTCCAGCACCACACACCTCCCAAAATGTGCAGCACAACACTTGCTTTGCTTCTAGACTGGCATTGAAAAAAACAGAGGTAAAATCTCAGGAACTATTCCACTCCTAGAGAGCATTCAGGGTCTGAACCTGTGCTTGCTTTAACGGTTCTGGAGAGCACTTGTCAGCAGGTTGGAAGTGGTTCATGACACAGTTTTACTCTAAAAGATGGTACAGAGGACTTAGTGTTTCTTCCCTCTTTGCTATACTTGTATTGCTACATTTTTCCTAGACTTTGGTATCCAAGACTGACATACTGGGATTAACCTGAACATCAAAAGGGGGCATGTATAATTCTTTATATTAAAGAAAAATAGACTTTTTATTTAACATATTTCTTTTGGGCCTTACTCCTTTGATCCAGAGAATACCCTCAATTCCGCTTTTTTTCTCTCAAGCCATCTGATATTTAAAAAAAAAAAAAAAGTGTGTTGCTCCTAAGTAGATCCTTCAACACTGTGTATATAAAACAGCTGAAATCAGTACAGAAGAAAAGAAACCCTAAACGCAGCAAGTGTTGCAAAGCTGGCAGAGAGGACCTGAGTTCTGTGAAAGCAGTTTCCTTGTATATATACCTCGTGTTCGGGGACATTCCTCCCAGCACACTCCCTACCCTGGTTAGTCATGTTTTCTCAGCAGCTTACCTATCTCATTAGTTCATTAGTGCCTTGCAGTAGCAAAGGCACGGCTATGAAATACACACACCACTGATGTCACAGTGTGTAAACAAGGAGCAGGAGGCCGTTTCCCCATAGCAGAGGGCAACATCATATGTTGCCTACCCTAAAGGATACTGTGTGTACATAGATGAAGCAGAGAGTGCACGTTCTTGCCTCAAAGTACCTGGCTCATTGTGGTATTTCAGTTTAGAAAGGGAGTTGGCACAGTGCTGTTAGGGAGACTCAGTGTAGGTTTGAAGGGGTCAGCGTCAGTTTTCCTTGTTGCTCATGATGAAGACATTTTTCTTCCTAACCTGGGCCAAAACCTGACATTCCTAGCTCACATTAATTTCGTGTTCTGCTGTCAGATGCAGGAGCATGTGTTGCAGGCACAGTAGGTGAGTTAGGCTCTGGTATACTTTGATTTCAATGTTCCTACCTTCCCCAAACAAGGACCACTTCAACCACCTGTAAAACGAAACCACTTTCTAACAGGGAGTGCAGAGCTGTCCCGATGCACATTGACATGCAACACTTCAGTACAGGAATGGGAGGAAAAACTCCCAAAGTGAGATTTGAACCTAGAAAAACATGATTTTTTGAATTGTTCTCTACCCAGACACTTGTATTCCTAGACTCAATTTGTGTGTAGTAGCAGGTAACCTACCTAAGATTAAGGTTGCCATACATCCAGGTTTCTCAAACATGCATTTTTCCACTCAAAAACATCGTCTAGACAGATTTTGAAAATTTGTGCTCTTCTTGGACGTGGCAAACCAGTCACACCTACCAGACAGCAGGTCTAACAGCTGACCAGAAACCCCAGGTACAATGTCAGTATTTATACAGCCCACCTGTGCAGCACTTGCATGGCAGGATCAACACCTGCAGGAAGCCTCAGCACTGATTTGCACAATCCTACACATCCTGTGTGTATACCATCAGCTCAAGGGTGCAGATTAACGAGCAGGAAAGTCCAGGCAGAAGCAAGACAACCAGTAAAAAGCACTTGTAGCATGTTGACACTACAGAGTTCATTGAAGGGAATGCCCTCATCTAATGTCTTGAGCTTGTTTCACTGTGTTTGCCAGCTGATAGAGTTTAAATGCCTTGAGTTCAGACATCCATTCACTAGAGAAATCCCATCTTTCAAAATACACATCCGTCTGACCATTGGGAAAGTCCTGAAACTCAGCTACAGAGCTGTCCTCCATTACTCAGACAAAAACTCAATAAACAGGAAATTTTCTCATTTAAAAAAGCACTTAAATCAAAGCAGACAAACAAAATTTTATTACAGTAGGGAAAATGTTAGGTCATTTCCAAGCAGCAACACAAAACTTTTCCTGGTGCTTAGGACGAGCTGCATCTACTAAGGCAGGTTTTATCTTCAGTTAAATATGTGCTAGAACAGCTGGGACAATACCTCTCCACCTATGGGTCAGGATTTGCTGCCACTAAAGTCTCAATCTCAGGTGTCTGTGTAAAAGTTATAAATATCATGGAAAGGATCCAAATACTCTGTTATTTCTATTGACTTAACAGCCACCTTCTACAGGTTTAGAAAGAAATCCATGACAGTAATGACAACTTCACAGTAATATGTAAATCATGCACAAGTTAGCATAAAACATCAAGAAAGTTGGAAATAAACTCTTTGATTTGGTGGGGCACTGTGCAGAGCTCTGTTCCCAGGCGTTGGCTCCCTCCTCCAGTTCCCAGCTGGGAAAAGACACCTTCCAAAGCTAGACGCATCCTGTCTGACAGGACGCTGCTCTCCACAGAAGCCAGCCCATGGATGTTTAAGTTTCCTTTTAATTTCCTGCCAATTTCTTAAGAAGAAAGCAAAAGTAAAGGCAGCTCTTTTTTCTGCCTTGCACATTTTGTCTCAGGAGTTTGTGACTGGGAACACATAAAGTCACACAGGGGTTTCTTAGCAGCACTATCAGGACTGAGTTTTGCTGCTCTTGAAAGTCCAGGTGAGAAGCAAAGCCAGGTCAGACCACTGGGGCTACAGCAGGAGGCAAAGCTAAATAAGGGATGGGATTGTTCCTGCCACCCCACTGCTCCAAGCAGTGCAGGGATGGGAAATGAAGCTCCCCCGTGCCCAGGACTGCTGCTGCAGACCTGTTTCCAGCAACTGATGATGGTAATGGTGACGATGATGATGATACCCCAACCACGACCTCCAGGTTGGCAGGCTGCAAGGCTGCCCAAGCAGCCCAGGGCCTGGCTGGTGCTTGGCCCCCTGTGACAGGCATTTCCTCCCCACAAACACCTTACTCCCACCCACTGCCACCAAGTGCAACAAGAAATGTGGCTTTCTGCAACGAAAGCAAATAGAAGTCTAACAAGCAAAAATAAAAAAGCACTTGCTGGAACGTGATCTGGAGTTTTGTTTGGAGCAGAAATGTGGCCCCTAGGTGACATTTGTCCCTGACTGCTGGTCACTCAGTCTGGCTGAGGGAGAGCCCAGAGTGTCTCCCTTTCCTTGCCCTCTGTGTGCCTCCAGCAAACATCCACATCCCTGCTGAAATCACCTGGCTTCCAGCTGAAGTACACGTGAGCTACCCACCCCCGGTCACACGCACGTCTCCAATGTCATCATGGCACACACGTGGCCCAGACATTTGGGGTCTAAAAACCAGGCCCCATTTTATCCTCTGCAAGAGGATATCCTGGTGAGCTGCCCTCCTTGCCTGGCAGAGACGGGCACGGTTAATGAACCGGGGTGCTGCATAATCAACCTCATGTGGTAAGCCAGGGAAACCCTCGCCAGGTGATGAAAAGTTTATGGTTTGGTTTAATAAACCCCTTAGCATAACAAAATTTAAAGTGAATTTTAAGCTCATTAAACTTACTTCTTTTCATTCCCACAGATTTTTTTCTGAATTACAAGTAGGCATAGATCCCTATTTTTATATGCTTCCCTGTGTTGTCTCACACAACACCATGACAGTTTACTCCTGTCCTGCTGAAGCTGGCAGGCTTGTATTCTGATGGTGCTCTGCTATCCCAAAATTACTGATGAGCTGCCAGGAAAGAATTGCAATCAAGATTATACAAAACACCTTTTTTCACTGAAAATGCTTCTTACATTCAGAACTCTCAAAGCTTAGCTTTCCATCCATCCATCCATCCATCCATCCATCCATCCATCCATCCATCCATCCATCCATCCATCCATCCATCCATCCATCCCATGTTCTGGAAAGCTATTACATTCTTTCCTAAACATGCAGATAGTTTCAGAGAGAGTCACCCAGAACAGCTAAGCTATTTAGGAGTATTTTGCCACCAGATTCACTGAGGGTTTTCAAAAATCCCACCATTCTTTGTGGTGTCTTCCCTGTTGGCTGTTACCCATTACCTTCTCAAAGGCCAACCATTCTTCCATACTCAACCCCAAAACACACACAGATTATTATAGCACAAGCCACTTGCAAGGCTATTACAAGTAAAAAAACTTATAAGAAGCCAATATTGTTTCAATCAGTTAGATTTTTTAAGCAATAAATCAAATAAAATTATACCAGCATACCTTCATGTTGGAAGAGTGAAGTTAGAAATAGTTCTGTGGAAAACAAGCCAGTTCTTTGCACTCCATTGGCCACTGATCATTCTTTATGGCCATGCCTGTGTGAATGACTGAGAAGTTCCTCTGAGGTTTAAAGGTGTGAAACAGAGAAGCAGTGGTAAGGAAATTTTTCTTCCCCCCCCCCCCCCCTTACAAAAGTCCTGCCTACTTTAGCTTTCTGTTCACAAACAGAAAAAAAAAAAATCCAAACAAAAAAAACCCCTAAACAACACCCCACAAGTTTCTTTCAGCTCCTGGCTGAGTACCCACAGGGCACCTTTAGTGCAGTGGTTCACACACCACTTATCTGGTTAACAGGAAGGGAACGGGGATGTTGTGACATGTGAGAGGAAGCAGGGTGGAGGAGGACAGTGGCGTGAGCATGGCTCCCTGGATTTTTTCTGCACAGTGGAATTTCCCAGGTGGGGTAAGCCCTAGTTGAGGACATTCCCCTGTCAAAGAGGCTGGCAGGAAATCCCAGACTGGTGTAACACTGCCAAAAATGGGTCTAGAAAACACTGATATGAGATAAGAATAATGAAAAAGGGCTGTGCAACAATGGGGTGAAAAGAAACCTGCGGCTACAACTCAGTGGGGCTTCCTTCCTGCCAGGGTCAGGTTCTCCTTGCCCACTCCTGCCGGAAGTGCTGCCTATATGGCCACAGGCATTAAGCTGCATCTCGGTATCCCTCTTCTGTCTTGGCACTACAGGGTAAACTGGACAAGCAGGTGCCTGCATAGAATTCACATAGGAAGCAAGAGAAATGCAATGTCCCACAGGAAAAAAAAAAATAGCTCCGGCCTTTGGGAGGTGGTGCAGGACAAACACCTCTCGCTGGCAAATGTCTGGCTTTCAGCAGGACTTTGCCCTCAGAAAAGTTGGAACGAGTTTCACAGGGTGTCAGTGTGAATGCTCCATACAGCCAGGAGTCTGGTTAAAATGGGAAGGGGCATATGTGTAAAGAAAAAAAAAATAAAAAGGAAAAAAGTTGTTTCATTTGTCACAGATGTATCAGGTGTGAAATAGTCACCTGCTCCAGTAGATAAAAAACAACCTTCAGTGTAAAAAAGTGTTCCTGGATTTTCGTAAAATGTGAGTATATCCATCTTAATCAAAATCCCTTTTCTTTTCTTCTTTCAGCAGTGGCATGGGCCAGGATTCACCATGCACATCAAACATGATGAGCAAGGACAGGACACCCAAATCCTTTCACAGCAAACAGCCCTCACTTTCAGTGCCTTGTGTTGCCCCTTCCCAAATGCAGGTAACTGATTCAATTTCCAGCAGCTGGCACCAACAAGGCAAAAGCACTGGATCACTGGTCCCCCTGACCATTGTGTCCCCAGTGCCTCTTGCACTGGAACAAAGATGTTAAAAACAAACAGAACATACTCAGACTTTATCCCTACCCTTGCCCTGCTCCAGCAAGCTCTAGGAGGAAGGCAGGAGAGAACATCTTCATCCCAAAGGTGATAAATTCAAAACTTTCCCCCTGCAGGCAGGAAACACTGCATGGGCTCCATCTTCCTGTTCACAGGTGTATTATATCATTGGAACATGTTCAACTGATAATCTTGATGGGCTCAATACTTCTCTTTGAAATCAGGATGTTTTCTTCCAGCTGGGGCTGGTATTTGTTTGCTCACTGAAGGCCCGTGGTGCCCCCAGCCTTGTGCCCTAACGTGTGTCAGGGTGGTGCCTCATCTGGACCCTTGCCCTGCTCTCTCCTGCAGCAGCTGTGACACAAAACTTGCTCCCTTTGGGGACCTGAGGGGCTTCTGAGTGCTTTCACAAGGCATCGAGATCTCTCTTTGCAAAGAGGGGACACTGCAGCCCAAAGAGGCACAGATGGCCCAACACCAGGCAGGAGGAGCAGCACCTGGAGCATCACTCAGGTGCTGCTCATCCATTCTCCCAGGTGTCACTCACTGCCTTTGGAGTTAGGGCAGTTCAGGTGCTTTGACTCCAAAAATCACAGGGGACATTTTTTATCCGCTCAATATGCGATAGAGGTCAACCCCCTCCTGGACACCACTCACCTGTGCAAAGAGGTGAGTACCTGCTGCAAAGAAAAGGAAAATCCAAGTCTGACAAGAAAAGAAAGACAGGAAAAGTTTAAAAAGCCACAGCTGATATATGGCAGGGCAGGATGAAAAGTCATGACTCCAGCCACAAATGAAAATATCTACTAATAACCATGTTTGTTGCACACAAGAACAGGGGTAGCAGGACATCAAGAAGAAATGTATTAACATAGGGAACCTACGCTTCTACCAGCAGATATGAAACTTCTGGGATTGGAAGATATACATATGCTGAATACATTTTACAACAATTAAAGTAATTATAATATCAGCTTGTTACTGGAGCACCTGATATTTTTAATTGGATTTTTAAGACAAGACTTTTTTTCAGTAAAGTAACTTTCTTCTTCTAATTTTACTTATCAAAGCAAGGGTAAAAGCAAGGCACAGCAAAAGATGATAATAATAATAATAATAGTAATACACAGGGAAAAACACAAATGTGGAGGAGAAATATATGAAACCATTACAAGGAAGAAACAGCTAGAGACAGAAATAGCTGCCTTGCCAAGAGCAAGTGACAATTCCCTGAGAGAAGCTGACCTAGAAAAGAGGGCAAGCAGGACTGGAAAGCATGACTCACCCAGCTCAGGGAAAACCAAAGGGTAGGAAGGAGTGGAAAGAACTGACTGCAGGATGGCAAGAGGGGAAAAACCCTGTAATTTGTCATGGTTCTTTCACTGCAGGTCCTTGTACCATGCCTCTCACCTACTGCACTCCCACAGGCGTGTCCCACATGGAAGCTCTTTTGTGAGATCCTTCAGAGTGAGCTGCCACACCAGAGCAGAGGAATAGTCCTTGTCATATAAATACACTTGGTTGTTGCAAACAGCCTGCAACAGAGGTTTAGAGGGAAAAGGGACAGCCCTGTACCAAACTGAACCAAAAAACAACAGGTGCCTTCAGAGGGCCCAAGTACAAGGGCAAAGGGTGAAAAGAATTTGTCCATTTTCAGAACTGACCAGGGAAGGAGAGAGTAAAAATTGGAGGGGACAAAATGTTTACTGGATGGCTGAAAGAACTAACTTGAGATGTACTATTCTATCCTGGTAAAGTTTACTCCTCTTGATCCTTTTGTGGCTTAGGATAAAAAATCAGATTTAAAAAAATATTTTGGGGGAAAAAAATCGTCCTCTGAAGCATAGTCGTCAATCTAAGAGTTATCAAATCTATGTCATGAACTGATTTCACTCATTAAACAAACTTCGAGTCAAAGAGCCTCAGTGGTATTTGTGAGATATGTTTTCAAAACACAAACTACACAGGAATTAGAAAACAAACCACCACCAAGACAAATATGTTGTGGCTTATGTTTTTCATTTGACAGTCATCCCAGACTCTTTTTCAGTGCCTCAAAGCCCTCTTCTAGCCACATTCATTAAGAGATTAATCTATTAAGCCCAAGCTGACAGAGCTGGGGTGTGGGGGAGGGGACATTGCACTTTCACTTACCTTTAGTGACACGCTCACTCTGCATTTGGGGCTCACAGAAAGCAACTCACATGCTCAGTTCTCTAGCATTCCCCCACAAAATCCTTTCCCCTTCCAAGCAGAGAAGCTCCTGTACAATTCACCATGACAGACTCACAGAGCAGACCAGCTTGCATCACCCCAGAAGGCTACTGAATATTCCCACAAGAGGCTAGTAACACCAACAGTGAAGGAGAACAGTAATTGGGACAGGATTTTAGAATCACTGCCCAGATACAAGCTAGGTTCCCTTACACAAGAGTTCAGACCTGGGTGATAAGCACTGTGATGAATTAACAATTCAGGAAGACTCAAAGATCCAGATTCAAGGAAATAAAACATTTCCCTGGTTTCAAATACATTGATCTTGCACCGTAAATAGGACAGCCAACGTTAGAAGCTACCTTATACGCTGCTAACTGGGGATGCAGGGTTAAACCGTGGGATGAACACAAGAAGCCCCATTCCAGCCAGATCAGAAACCACATAGTTTTGGCTTTTTGCTGGCCCTGTCCCTGTGTCTGATGCACAAGGCTCAAACCCCTGCCCTTGCCAAGCAACCTATGCCATCTCAGGCAAGTTACATGCCTCCTCTGAGTCACCATATTCTCTGAGGAGCACTTGGCACATGATGAAAACCTGCCTGTGCACTCCTCCTTATCTTGATTACAAATGCTTTGGGTTTCTTTTTAAAAGTTCCCCAGCTCTGGTATCTTTCACATCTACAGTCATATGAGAACACAATACACATAGCTTCAAACCAACTGTGAGCAGAGTTTGGAACTGTACCTAACATTATTGCTGTGTCATTGCTGTCAGGAGGGCATAGAGGAAGAGGTGGGTGAGCAGCCTGGGTGGGAGAAGAACTGTTCCTTTTCTAAAACATGTGGAGCAATACATCTATGTGCATTCAGTGTACTAGCTCAGAGAAGCGAGTCTGTCCCACACAACTGTTATTGCCTTTGGAAATCAATCCCGACATGACAAAATCCCCGACCTTCTTCCTCTCCTTGGTGTCACAGATCAAGACCTTTGCATGTTGTTTTTCCTTAACTACACCCTACTTTTTTGCTTCCCCTCTCTGTCCTACTCATCACTCTCACTTCCCCTCCGAAGAGGCCTGGGGCCTGACCTAACACCACACTGAAAAGCAGCTCATACTTAGCAGCCTCTCTCATTCATTTTTGGCTGATGTAGGTTGGACATGATGGCAGCACACCTCAATACAGTTTCCAGAGCCAAATTCTAGGAAGAAGCTGCTTTGCCTTTGCCCTATCCCCTCAGGGCTGTTGGGACTGGTGAGAGCAGGCTGGGCCCTGGTCCCAGCTCTGTGCTTGGTAGGAATGTGTGAGCAGCACTGGGATCAGCCCCAGCCCTTGCCCTCACCCTGTCCTCTGCAGTGCTCACCCCAGAATGAGAGGGGAACAGAAAAACAGAGCAAATACTTAGCAACACTGCCTCAGCACTCTCTCCTAGCTGACAGAATTTTGTCACTCAGGAATTTTTAGCCTGGTCAAACAGGCTGATTTTGGCTATATACGTCAGGAATCAGCACAAAGAGCATTGCATCCTGCTTGCTACTTTCCCAGCTGCAAACCAACTCCAAGGCAAGCCAGGGGACATCCCCCAGATGGCCTCCAGCCTTAGGCCATCCCAGAGACTCACCAGTCTGTGCCAGGCAGCCACTCTCTCCCTTTCCCACTGCCCTGCAAACACAGCCTTGGGCTCACGGGGCAGTGGGCACACAGCCTGCCTATGTAGGATGCCCTACAGCCCTTGAACGCGCCAACTGACTAACAGGATGCATCTCTTCTCAATTTTCCTTCCATTATTTAAGTAAAAACTGTTCATAAGATAGAGAAGCAATGACCATGCTGCAGCTGCTCTTTACCTTTTTTTTTTTAATGAAGTGGTTTAAGGATTTTCTATAGGTCAGCCAGGCTGCAAAAGCCCTCAAAGAAGGAAGCCTAGATTATATACAAGCTTTTTATTATGTGTCAGGCCCAACAGACCAACAGAGGGAAACATCAGTGTGCTCCAGGGATAGGTCTCATGTCAGGCACAGATCACTCCTCTCCAAATACAAATCACCTAAAAAAAATCACTTAGAGTGAATTTAATCTATAAACCATAGTGTGAAACTCCTACCCAACACACAGCACAAAATATAATATTTAAAGCTAAGGGAATTGCTATGCAGCTATAAAAACCCAAAGGACATGGGGTTTCAGCAAACAAGATAAACTGAGACTAAATCAGATTAAATGGTTCAAGTAAACTTGCCCTCTTTATTAGGAAGTTTTCATTCTCTGAGCTTTTTGGCTATTTAAATTGTTTTTCTGATCACATCAGGAAACAAGACAGTAGAGCCTTCTGCATATTGTAAGCATTACATACATAACAATAACATACATATATTAGAAAAAAAAAAGTTCTTTGAAAACAAGTTCTTTCTCTAACATACAGAGTTCTTCACTGCTCCCAACAGAGAGTAAGAGCCTTCCAAACAGTATAAATATATATTAAATCATCTGGACTTAAGGAGTAAGTGCTTTATAAATGAAAACCACATTTGTGACTGAAGTTTTTTGCTGTTACTTAAACTGTCATGCATGGAAGAATGTTGTAACCCACGCTTCTGCAACAAAACAAAAGCAAAACCCCAGTATCCTCCACCCCCTAGAAGGCAACTTCAAGCCTTCATTTTTGTCACGTACCCAAGAAATTGTCACCTGTAAATAGATAAAAAGTTGTACAGACACTTGTGGTAAGCACAGTTGCCATTTTTAATTGCTTACCTATAACAAGTAATGCAATAAAAAATGGTCATTTAAATCTCATGAAGCAGTGCTACATTGAAGATGAAATTAGAAGCAACTGAAAACTTGAAAAAAGGGAAACTTTAGCTTTTTATCCTCCCTTCTCATCAATAATTCAACTAACATTTTTACTAAATTTCTAGAAGGAAGAAATCAGCCTAAGAACATACACATGAGAAACAAAACTCAAAATATTACAGTGCAACACTAACATATATAAAATGGAGTTTACTTATTTTATCAATAAATTACTCTGAAATGTTCTAATAAACACAATAAAAGTAGTTTCTTTCACTGGAATTTGAGATAGCTGGATTTTGAATGAAGAAATTAAAAATTTTAAAAAATCTATTGAAAGAGTAATAATCAAAATGACCAGTACAAGAATGAAAGTATCAAAAATAATACAATTTCTTCCTTTCAAATGAAGAAAACAGAAAGAAAAGGAAGACAGGGCTTTGAAAAAACTTGTGAAATAATTTTTTATGTGTTGCAGAAGATACTTAATAGTTGCTGAGAAATTCCTTTCCAGTCCTGTTTCACATTAAGTAACTTCAAAAATAACCAACATCTTAACCTAAGTCCCTATTAAAATCCATGTAGAAGTTTAAAGAAAGTGATTCAAAAATATTTTATTGCTTCTGTGTTTGCATATCCTATACATACACAACTGGTGCGATGGTAACAAGAGAAGAATAAAAATGACAAATCATTCATAAATCCCCTGAATGACATCTGAAAGCACAGTGTCCCCAAACACAGGTAAATCCTCAGATTCTTCATTGCTCTTCCCTGTCTATTTCAGAGCCCAAAGAAATAAAATCTTGACCTTCATTCTAAATCAACTGGCAATTTCCCTGAAGTTCATTACCGATAAGTTAGTTCATCTGTTATTAAAAAATTAATCTAATTAATCTGAAGGATGAGGTTCTACCAGAAGGCAATTAGACACCTTTGCTAATAGCAGTCCTGTTCTCTTTCCCTCAACTGTCAAAGCATTCAAAAGAATATTTTCTTCTCTCCCTGTGCTTGGTAGCTAACAGTGATATAAAGCTGCTGTTGAGGAGCAGTAACAAGCACTACAATACCCAGAGAAGACACATGCAGCCACAACATTTTCACACACAATGTGGCTTTATGAGTTAAACCTAATGGTCAGTCCACAAATTAAGTAGTTTCCCTCAAAGAAGTCTGAAGTCCTATTTCCATGAGTATTATTAGGATAGAGTTGTTATTCAGGATGAAAGTCTTTACCTCTTTTAAAAATCACACCTGGAAAAGATGAAAGGTCATTTTTCCATCATGGTAGTTTACTTTCCCAGACCTGAATTGGTGTGGCCTCTTTTTAGCAGAGGATAAATTGCCATTACCATATTAAAGTAAGAAATAGTTACCTAATGCTAATGTATGGGCAGATGCTGTGTGAAGCAGTTGTCAGTAGGAACCAGCAAATTGGACCACTTAACTGCTGATTTGAAAAGCTAAGAATAGGTGCTATTTCAGTGTACACAATTCCTCCAGACATGTTTAAACATTTTTAAATTGTTAAGTTTATAGATGGATAGTACTGATGCCTTTTACATGCTAAAATAATTTATATTTGTTTTTAAACCACTTCTCAGTTGCCGTTTAAAATGAACACAGTAAGAAACACTGTTGCTGTAGCTGGTAGCATCGGCTCTCTTAGGACTCTGGCAATGAGAGCACAAACTTCCTTAGGAGAGCAGCAAACCCAACAAGGGGGTAAAGCTTTTCTAATATAAAGTCATTTTGATTATTTCACTCTGTGCAACCTGCCAATTTGCCTTACTAATCTCCTCAGTTTGCTCACAAAGACTCAACTTGGTTTTGACACAAGCCTGTGAAGACTGGCTTTGGCCTGAGTGGGACCAAAGATAAGACAGCATGGAACACTTCTCTGCTGTTTAATTTGGGAGTGGAGTTTAATAATTGTTTTTAAAGTGCTTCTAGTTAAAACTGTAGACAGGCTCAATCAAATAAGCAGCAGGTAAATGCAAATAAATGCCAGGCCAGGAGGCTGGAGAGCCACCAGCTGTCAGCCCAGCAAACCAAGCAGATATGCAGGGTGTTCCACCTTTTATAGTGGCAGCAGTGAAGTTCATGAAGAAATTACAGAACCGCCAGACCCTGCAGAGGAGTCATTGCACAGCCTTGACGACCCCTGCCAAAGCTCACAGGGCCCTCGGGTCACTGGGCCTCCCCGGACGCACCAGAGCCGCTGCGGGCTGCTCGCAGGGCATGGAAACACTTTCACTGGCTTTAAGCTTTAAGTAGGCGAGCCTGCAACTTGAACTTGCAGAAACTGCCTGAGACAGTGTCTTCATTGAGGTCATAAAACACACATCCTCACTACCGATAAATCAAGAAGTAGACAGTGTATCAAAGCTCAAAAAAAACTCAGTAGTACAGGAAACCAAACTAAAATACTGGCTATTTGCACTATTTAGCAGCCATCTGTAAACAACAAAGGTGCCTAACTAGTGTGCTTGATTAAATTTCAGCAAATTCTTCGTGACTTAATTCTACAGATATTGTGATTCTGCTTCCTTATTGGTGACTTTGGTACACTCTCGTCATGTTTCTAATTAGGACTTTGAAAGAAAAATAGACACAGTGTGCTTCTCTGATGCACAACTGGAGGAGACATCCCTTAAACTCTGGCATGCTGAGAGAAAGACCACTCCCAAAATCTTTCCCAGGTTTCACACACCGTTCTGAGCAACAAAACCCTGGCAACAGAATCAGTGTCACATGGATTAAATTAGGTGTACAGCGCAGACAGCTAGTAAGGCTAACATCCCAAATAGTTTCTTATTGAATCCTGCCAATTTAATTTAAGGTGCTCTCTAATAATCTCAGGTATAAATGATAAGCTTGAAGGAATCAACCCTGCAGGAAGAGATGGCCTGAAGAGTCAACCCCTCTTTACCACCCTTCACAGCTACCCAGACTTTAAGGCCACCCTACTTATCCTGCATGCAAGTACAGTACCCAGAGTTCCTCCATATCATCCACCCTCATTCCACAGCTCAAAAGAGCAACTGTACTTCAGCTATAGCAAAAGACGACATAGGGATACCCATTTGTGCTAAGTTTGCAGAGGGCACACATAAGATAAGAATGCATCTATTTGATTCTTAACAATTATTTCATTAGGGTGCAGGTTATGTGGCAAGTAATGAGCCACAGACATCTCCCAAGCATCCACAAAGTGCACAGCAATTCCTGAGAACATTTTCCTCATGACAGCATCAAGCTGAAAGGAATACCAGTCGCTGTTGAAGAGGCTCACTTCCGGCCCAAGCTCCTGAACATTAGCGGTTCTGATGACGATGGAAGTCTTGGGGCTGCGGTCCAGCAGCTGAGTAACGGCTCTGCGGATGTTCCTGAGCCGCCGGATGTACACTTCCACGGGGAAGGTGCTGAAGTGGGACCAGATGGTGATGGCTATGATGGTGTTCCTGCCGCCCACGATGCTGTTGAGCTCATTGGCGATGTAGCGCAGCTCGCTGCTGAACACGGTCGAGAAGCGGATGGGCGGCCCATGGCAGCGGAACTTGAGCAGGATGTTGTGCTTCAGGTCCACAGACATGAAAGGGCCCACATTCTTGGGGCTCCCCAGGTTAAATTCCACTAGATCTGAAAGCCCAGGAGCAAGTGTTAGCGAAAGGCGGCACAAGAACTTCAAACTGTCAGCAAGATGCTTGGACTACCGGGCAAAGCGGGAGTGGATAAGGAAATCTGAACTTATTTCAAAGAATTCTAAAATTAAACAGAAGGTGAGCATCATTTTTCAGAGTGGAGTTTACGGGTGTTGAAATCTGCAGGACAGCACATTTGGATTTCATAAGGCTGTCAATGCCTTTTCCAAGTTTTCCAAACTATTTCCTTCTCTCTTGTAAAAATAAAAAATAGTCATTGTTACTCTCTGAATCCAGGGTTCACAAGAACCCTTCTAGCAACTTTACAACTCCATTAAATTTAAAGATTACTTGAAGTTGTAGGAATTAAGGTGGCTCAAAGACTGTATTCCAACACAACTAAAGTGCTTCAGGGGAAAGGGATGAGGGAGGTAGGAATATTTAATTGTACACTGAAATTCTTCTATTTAAGTAAACAAGGAAAAGGGCCTCAAAACCTATAAATACCAATGCAGGTAACTTGCTACTTCATTCCAAAATCTCTCCTGTGATTGGGATGCTGCAAGGCCTTACAGAGGCAACCCAAGTGACTTCCTGCCATGCCTCCCACGGTAGCCACCTTTACTCACAACCACAGCAGCACCACAGCAGCAGTCCTGTTATAAGGACAACTTTGCAGGTACCTGGTGACCCCATTTACAAAGCCTACATGTTTTCAGTGTCTGCTCAAAGATTTGATTGTTTGCCAGGGCTTCTGATGAGGTTTTATCTTTCCTCTTCCTTTGTTTTGTCACTGTCACTCAGTCAAACCAGCTCTGTGTCTGAGATGTGAGAAATAAGGCTTTGTAGAAGTCCTTAAGGACAAAGCTAAATAACAAAAAATTACCTGGAACAAATGCTGTCAAATATTCAAACCACTGCCTTATTGTAGAGTCTCCAAACAAGTGGATTACTTTTCCTTGTAAACACTCAGTTATATCATCTGATTTGTTAAAATTATGGATCCAGTGTGTTCTGGACTTCCACTGGTCTTCATAATAATAACCAGAAGGGGAAGCTCTGGGATCTTCAGCTCTGCTTGAATCTGGAAGAGAAAAATCCTTTGAAATTAACATGCAACCAAAGCAGCCTCCATAATCTTCATGGACACGTAGCCAGTGACTGCTGACAAGAGCTGGGTGGCCGATTACAGTTCAGCTTGGTTTAAATCAAACGGTATCTCTGCCGCTAATGTAAAAACGTATCTGACACCTTTCTCCCTGCGCTGGAAGTGCCCAGCGGTGGGTGTTTGCCCCGGCAGAGAGGAGCGGCGGCAGGGAAAGCCGCGGAGCATCTTCCCCATCCCGGTGCGGATCCCAGCCGTGCCGCGGCGCACTGCTGCCCTCCAGCGCCCGGCCTGCGCACGGCAGCATAGCTCGGCGGGGACACCGGCCCCGCGGGGAAAACCTGCTAACACCCAGAGAAACATCCAAACATCCCAAAACAAACCCACCAACCCTCCAGACAGACCAAAACAAACCCCCAAAAAACTACTCCTACGGAATAACACATACCCCGGCACTCCAGAAGAGTGAATTCTGAATCATAAGGCCTCCAAACCCAGAAAATGCCAGAATTAAAGCTATGGCCAAAAATGTTCTATGTGTCATTTGAATATGATAATTATGAGAGTCTCTAATTCCATGGATTTCATACTTTCTATCTGCTATCTAGCCTCCTCCCCATTTACTGCCTGGGACAGGCAGTCCCCTGAGGAGCAACTACATATCAGGGAAGCTCTATTCCTATACTGCTCTATTCCTATACCTCCTTAGGATGCCTTTTTAACTTGCAGAAGTTGAGCAATACCTTGCAAGCAAAGGTATCAGGACTACAGGAGATTACAGGAAGCAAAACTGCAATCTCATGGTTATATCAGCCAAATATTACCATATTTCCCTTAGTAACCAGGGTGATATTGGTACATCAAAGTTCCATAAGGTTGTTTCAGGTTCCTCCTTTGCCGTTTCTGTGTTCAAATACCTCAGCTGATCAAGCATGGAGATCTGCCCCAGCACAAATACCACCTGCATGGAGCAGACACTGCCAGCTGTTTAAACACTTCTACTCACCTTGGTGTGGAGACTGCCAAGAACAGTCCGTGCCCTGTCATAACTAAGAGCTGTTTGATAAAGCACACCTTGCCATGGCAAAAATCATGCCAGGGATGTTGGAATTATGTAAAAAGTACAAGCTCTGGAATTCCAGGGCCCAAAAGCATCCTCTGATAGATGCTTCTTTATAACACAGATAGAGCTAACCATAACCATCTTTCCTAATAAGCATTTTTAATTGCTCTTTTTCTATTCAATACCCTTTGCATGTTGTATTAGTAGACGTTATCCTCAGAGGTTAGAGGATGTTAACCTCCTTAGACCTCACAGGGACACTGTAAAAAGCAAACTAATATTACGTGTGTATAACACATATAATATAATCACAATTACCACATAACAAAGCCATCAGAAAACTTCTATCTCTGGATGATTCTTTAAATCTGATAGCAGGAAGGAAGAAAAAAGACCCCAACTAATAATGTGGACTCATCCAATATTTATAAACAGGAGAAAGGAAAAAAAAGTCTTCACATGGTCATGTAGTTAAAGAGTAATTCATAATGTGAATTCACAATTTGAGTTTGTTTGATTCTAAGTTTCAATGTAAAAGCAATTCAATTTTTTACCTCTCAGATGGATTCCTTTATATATATATATATATATATATATATATATATAAAATCGTGGTACTAGAACCAATTTTGGTGCCCCACAGTAAATCAGCATTTCAAGTCTGTGTATAGTATCATACCAGTCTTGGCCCAGAATTCAGAACTGGCCCTTACTTTGAGACTTTATAAAAGAGAATAAAAGCTCCAATCTGAAGTTTAAAACCGAGGACAGAAATAAAAACTGATATTTCAGAAAAAAAAGGGTTTAAAAAACTTGATCTACTTTTAGCACCACACAGAAAAACATATACAAAAAGAACAACAGGGGAACAATGAGTGTGTGTGTGTGTACCATCAATCCTAACAAATCCATACATTCATGAGCATTATACCAATGAGATTAGTTTATTTATTCAGAAACTGCTGTACTTGGAAGGAATTTTCTTGAGGAAATGTGCTACTCCTATCAACCCTTTTTAACCCAGCATTAATCCTCAGGACATTGTAGGCAGTCTTTGATCATTCATAGCTCTTGGAAGAAGGGTGACAATCAAATTTTGAATTTGCAGCAGTTTCTGTCAGGAAACATATAAGATAAAAAAAACCAAAAACACATCAGCTAAAGGATCTGGACAAAGAAAAGAGGTGGAGAGTAAAGTGCTCCAAGCCTAGTAGCAGAATTTTTTTTTTTTTTTTTTTTTTTTTTTCCTGCAGTGTGTTCATNTTTTTTTTTTTTTTTGTTGAACAGAAAAACTAAAAGCAAGAAATGCTGTAAGTTGCCTTCTGTTTAGACTTTATTGCTCACATCATTAACTCTACCTTAAAAGTCTCCTATAACCTTATGAAAAAAAAAATTAAAAGTTTTCATTTAAGAAATAATTCTCTGTGTATCACATTTTATGCAGACTTTTTAGAAGCATAAAAAGCTTGCATTTGGATATGAATGAGATAAAACCCCTGAATTTATTTTAGTCTTTGTTCTGTTCTTAGAAAGGGGACAGAACAATTAGGTTCTGGTCCAGAACTGTAGATTCTGACATCCTGTGGTAACACAAATTATAATAATACTTGAATGTAAGTTATCAAAATCCATTAGACAACATTCTTAACAAAGAAAGAAACTGAGAAACACCACACAGCTGTTTTCATTAGATTGAGAGTTTGGTAAGCAGTTACTGAAACATTTTACATGTGAGTAAATGCTAGGGGAAATAAAAGATGTCTTTGGCAAGAGAACAAACTTGTCTCTTCTTTTGATTTCTTTTTTTGCTAAAAATCCCATTGATGTATGTAATTTTAGAAAAAAAAATTCATTATTTCTGAACTTGTATTACAGTTAACACCCAAAAGCGTTCATCATCTCAATAGAAATCTGATACTGATTTTTATGCCATGCTAAAAAAAACGAATTATTATTTGATGCCTGTTCTTTTTATAAATTTAATTATGAATCACAAACAAGAATCTTATGCAGCTCACTTTACCTGTAAATGCCTTGGGCTTTACAATGACTGAATCAGGTCCACTGGAGAGTATCGGCCTTTTGATATTCACGTCACTTGAACAAAAAATGAACACAGCAATATTTGTAAAAGTTACTGTGAAACTTGACAGTAATATTAATCTCATCTTTTTCTTACTCCACTTCAAATAAGCACACAGTACTATGAATTTTTACTCAAAGTTTACCCTACTCCCTATAGCTGAATTCATTCCACATTTACTTTGAGATCACCATCACTATTCTCAATCTGAATTCAAAATTTCATGGCACTGACACAAATCTTGTGCAGACTTGTACTGACACAAATCTCAGTAAAGCAATCAAGCTGTCAGAGGTCTGCAGGAAGCTTTTGGGGATTTGCCCTGAAGATGTTCCCAGCTTGCAGAACTTGTGGGGACAAAACACTGCAAGGGTACAGGACCACAGCAGCAGCTCCCAGCTGACAAATATTAAGATCTTGTTTTGTCTTTTGCTACTGTTTTGAAGAGAATCTTTGTATATTTTTTTTCTCCATTTAAGAAATAAATTATTTGGAATTTCTATAAGTCACTTTGGTCAAGGACTTCAGAACTGAATGAAACAAACAAATAAACAATCAAAACAAAACCAAGAAAAACACATTTCCCATTTCCACGTGGTAACATCACATATATATATAAAAAAAATGTATTTTACAGGTGGACTGGCAGAGACACAGAAAGTCAAAAGACCCACTTAATAACTTGATGTGGAAGAGCCAAAAAAAAAATTATTCCACTGATGCTTACTTTTTATTTCTGTTCTTGGTTATGAACATGTACACATACTTTCCTAAATTCAACTATCTAGAGCTGCTACTCTAAAATCTTTCCCACTTTAGGCCTCAAGTGAACATAGTGCCAAAAGACTTTCCTACAACATCTTTGTTGGAGAGTAAGGCCTTAGCCTACAACTACAACTCTGACACTACTAACTTTATCTAAATTCAGCTGTGTAATTTCATACAGAAGCAGTTCTGTCACACGTACTCAGGCACTAAGAGATGGTTTGGGTTTTTTTTTTTACTGCTGAATGCAGAAATAAAATATGTCTGTGAAACTAATTTAGTTTGACACTTGAAATAACATGCACAGATCATTTCCATTTGCATGGGTATTGCTCAGCAATTTGTTCTACCAGGTGTTTTCTTTGTGAAAACTGTTTCTAAGATTTGAAAGTCATATTGAGCAACAAGGACCACATTTAAGATAATTTCTGATAAGGATAAAAACAATTGGTAATTTCTGTAAAAATAAGCCTAAAACATCAAGGCTTTTTAGGTAGTTTAGATTTGGCCAAAAATACTTCTCAAAGCTTTGTTATCGATACTGCAAGTGTAGGTATGGAAACAGAAAATAAGGAAACAGTCCCCCAAACCACCACCAGATTTAGACAGCATGCTCTTGTGAAATTCAGTAGGGCTGAATTGAAAGCACAGAGAGCTACATGCCAAGTTTCTTTAAGACAGCTGTCTAAGATTCTTGCACAGCTGAATGAAGGGGAACAGACTATTCAACAACTAACAACAAACACCTGGTCGTGCAGATACAATCCTCCTCTAAGGCAATGTGTCATATTTAAGCAATAGGCTAATGTTTGTATTTAAAAAAAAAACAAAACAAAAAAACACACACAAACAACTTAACTGAAGATATACATAAATTCAACAACATACAAACCTTTGGAAAAAGAGGCTTTCCTCTTGTGTCAGAAGACCTTTCAGATAGCCACCTTTGGCATGGCTGATTCGGCTGGCACAGGACAGCTTTCGAGGCTTGTAACAGAACCATGGCTCACCCGTGTAGAGATCTGTGAAGTTACAGACTGGGAGACCTCCAGGCAAGCAAACGTTGCACTCTGTAGTTTCTGAATACCTCCCAGACTTGAATGAGCTTTTGAAATAGACTCTGTCCGGCCTTTCCTCTCGTAAGCGCAGGAGGACTTGGATTGCTTCACTCGGATGGACAAGTGACACAGAAACTTTGACCTCTCCTGGCCAAAGCAAGGTAAAGAAGACTTTGTAATGGCCATTACGGCAATCTACAATCCTTCCTGCCGCTCCAGCTTTCAGCTCAGGAGAGTGAATTCGTGCCTGTAAATAGTCTCCACCATACTGCTTGGGTTTTCCTTGGAAATCCTTCATACGAACGAGTACCTCTAGCTGATCACCCACCTTGAAAAACCTGCTGGGTTTCACAATCACAAAGTCACTGTGTGTGGGATCGCTGCTTTGTGCAAAGGCGATTTTTCCATCAGGGGGCTTTGGCCACTGTATTGCAGCAAGCAACGATTCCTGCTCCGCTTGTTCCCTTTTGGACAAGCTCTGCTGCGCATACCCACAGTAAGGCTTCCTGGTGGTTTTGGTTGTCTGTGACAGAGAATGCTGAACATTGTTTTCTGTTATCCAATTCAATCCTGAAACTGTGTCATCATCCAGGTGCTGGGGAGAAAAAGATTACCTGAAACTGTGCTGTGAAATGAAACACTGTGAATAATGGATGCTTTGTCAGGAAATGATCCCAAGAACTGGGCTTTGCTTTACAGAGCTTTGAAGCTGACCAAACAAAGCAACTTCACTAGAAGACCTGTTATGAATGTTGAAACCCTTTTTATTCAGATATTCAAGTTTAGAAGATGTAATCCATAAAGTTTGTTAATCAATTGTATTTAGGCGGCTCGGAAAAATGCGTCGGATCTCATCGTCGATGGCGTCGGGATTCGTCACGCCCCTGCATCGAGATAGGATTTTAAACCCTGTTGAATGTTTCCCCAGTTGAGTACCCCTAGAACCCATTTAATACGAGCCATTTTAAGAAAAACCCCTAGACAGCCCACGAGCCCCAGATGAAGGAAGATTGATAGAGAAGCTTCCAGAACATGACATCATTGAAAAGGAGTCATCAGTACAGTTGGAGATTGGTCCGCGCTCTGACCAATCACCAAACGAACTGCCAAAATGATTGGTCAGGAGCGCTCCCTCGTTAACGACCAATGGGAAGCAGAGTAAAACAGCCAATCTGGAGGAGAATCGAAAATAGACCAATCCCCGTCCAACCGACAGCATAAAAGACAGTGTAATAACTGTGACGGGGCTTTTTGCTTGTGGCAGCCCTTGCCTCCTGCACAGGCTGAAGCCGTCTCCCTGAGATACAGTATCCAAGCCAGCCCCGGCTTCCTTACTGTATCTCTCCCCCGGCTTGTAAAAGGCTCAGGGACTAGCCCTGAGCCCCACCTTTTTGTCTTACTGCACTTTCTCCAATAAACGGATTTCCACTTTTTCTACCTCAAATTAAGTGGCTTGCCTCCATTTATAACAAGACCCAAATCTATTACTTTGACCATGGGATTTCTAAGGAAATAGGTGGACAACCTGTAGTTACCCTGCTTTGGCAAACAAGTATTTAAAGAGATCACATCCAATGAAGGGCAGTGTTTCAGCTACCAGTACACTCTCTAAATATCAGCAATGTGACAAAAAATGACAAAAGGTTGGATGATTAAGTTATAACTCATGTTTCTTTTCTTCTGCAGTAACATTTTAGTCCTGGAGCACCATGAGTTCTAATAGCTGCCTCATGTAATGCAAGGAAATAGGGTTTCTTCGGGATGTTACACTGCAGGTTAAGCTGATACACGCCCTGCACATGCCTTCTAGAGAAGTCTGCTGCATATAGTAGCTGCAGTCATTTATCTGGTCACACTCACATTGCTTCTTGGCAAATTATCTGAAATGCATGTTTCCCTGCAATGTGCACATTAGACGAAATAAAAGAACAAAAGCCCAGACTCTTCTGGGACAATGAATTCATGAGCTACTTGGCAAGTAGAATAGTGCAGGACAAGCTAAAACTCAACAGGCAAAAAACCTGCTTGTTTTATTTATAAGATTTTAAAATCTATGTACAGCTGCTTCTAGCACCAAATGAAACAGCAAGAAAAGCATTCCCTAATCCACACAAGAGTTTAAAAATTAAAATAGTTAAATACAAAACCAGACTAAGATAAGGGGCTTCTGCTGCAACTTGAAAAAACTGTATTTTGTGCAAAAATATCAGTGTCCAATACTGTATTTTCATGCAAATGACTGCAGATACCATCTTCTTTATGACATCACATCATTTTGCAGGTCTGCACTAGGAAAATTTTTAAAATAGCACAGTCTAAGACCTCACAGGTACCCATGAGACTTCTAATCAGCAAATTCAAAAATACTCTTCAAATACAGACAAAATTAGCAGTTAATGAGCAATTGATTACCAGGTATATATAGTAGAACTTATCCATAGTTCTATTTCATAAAGAAGGAAAATAGTTTTTCAAGCAAAGATTAAAATTATACAGTGTACCATTCACATAGCATCAGATGATATACTAGTTTAGATTTGAAAGATTGCTAAAAAATTCAAACTACATTATTTGAAATCTTTAAAAATACCATTGTACTCACCAATACCCCAGTGTTTTTCAATTACTTCCTCCATAACTAACTGCTCAGAAATGTACTAAAAGTAACAGCACTCGTATTAAAGCCTTATTCATTGTTATAAACCTTTCTTAGGTCATGGAAATATCAGCAGTGTCTTAAAATCATTTGAACCACACTGAGATTCAACATACTTATTTAGAAGAAAGGTAAACCTAACAAGCAGTATAGGCTTTTGAAGTCTGTGGCATAAGTTGGTTTTGATCAGTTTTAGAGTAAGAGGATGAGCACACGCGGATGTAGGATGGATACACAAAATCTTCTTTGTTTGATATCCAAGTTAACTATAAAACCTGCAAATGTAAATTGCTACACTGTAGCTCTAAAACATAAATTGACTGTCCTGGATTGTTAAAATAAGATATTCTATTTGCCATCTGATAAAGATGGGGTTGTTATCTGGGCAGGTTTCCCTTATCTTTTCACAAACAATACCTCCCCTGGGAAGACATTTTCTGTTAATGGGCCATTGAGTGCCTCCACATGACTGATAAGATTACATTATTCCCATTGTGAGGTGCTCTGCCCAGGGGGAGGGGCCAAGCATTTCTATTGGAATAAAAAGAGACACTTTTAAAACAAAGACAGCCTGGATTCTCCACTGGATTTCCAGAGGAAAACCAGACCCATCTGCCTACACTCTTCTCTGCTGGACTGTTGTTTTGACAGAGCCGTGGCTTCCACTCTAAGAGAACTGCAGCCACCGCTCAACTGGACTGTTATCCACACCCTGCCCCAGGGTGGCAGGTCATATCTTGACTCTGTCAGGGTTTTTGTTGGTTTGTTTCTTTCTTTTGTTGTTTGCTGGTACTAGTACCTTTGTTTCCTTTAGTTTTTTCCTAGTAAAGAACTGTTATTCCTATCCCCATATTTTTTTGCCTGAGAGCGTTTTAATTTCAAAAAATTGTGGTGATTCGGAGGGAGGGGGTTTGCGTTTTCTTCCTTAGCAGACGCCTGTCTTTTTAAACCAAGACATTGACACATACCCATCTATACACCAGATGTTAACATCACAATAGAAGGTTTTGCTTCTGTTTTATATTCCCACCCACGATTTAATAAATTTTCCCTGAAGGCCATCTGAGATAATTCATAACTATTTTTGTTTTCCATCACAGCCAGCCAAGCTTCCGATGTATGCTGCACATTACTTTTATTAGTCCAGTAAATTTCAGCCAAAGCTGAGAGTGAATCTCAGGCGCAGTTCTACTTTAAATCTTGCCTACATGCATTCCTGAATTAAGACAAGTTTCTACTTTTGGATACCTTCACAACTTCTTCCCTTCACTTGCTCATGCATAAATATATATATATACATAACACATAAAATACTGGATGGAAATATTTTTAAAAGTTAGCTATATATTTTGATGCATCCAATAAGCCGGTAACAATGTCCCAACAAAAATATTTACTCATTTTCCTAAAGAGGGGTGGAAAGGGAGAATATCTGTTACAATTAAGTGTTGTTTTCAGTGTAAGTTCCCAAGAGAAAGTTTCTGTTTTTCAGCTGGTTCTTCAACTTCATGTTGAGGGACATGAGAAAAACAAATCCTTTCAAATTAAGACTAGATGGTTATCTACAACAACTTAAAAACTGATGTATCCTTATTTTTATTCCTCTATAAATTACCTCAGGGTTTTTAACCTCATCTTTCTGTCAGAGATGTAGAGATGCCATTTCTGGCCTAGCTAGGCTTTCTGAAGTCTTTCCAGGGGCATACCTATATCTTTCAGTGGGAAAGGGTGCAGAGAACATCAAGCCAACAAACTCATTCAGAAAATATGGTTTGATGTCTCCAAATCAGCCCACCTGCACAGATTTTTAGCAGAGCATAAGGCCAAAGCTCTTCACTTGTATGCAGCTGAGAACAAGAACAAGCACTGTCACTTCAACATCTCCAGGTCAAGTCCCACAAAGCAGAATAGATCACACCACAAATATTTCCTCAGTCTATCTTCAAAGGGCCTGAGAAGGAAGCTCCGTGAAGGTAAAAGCAGAGCTTCTTCAACATGGTCCAGAAGGACTATTTTTTCTCCAGCATCCCTGCTCATCTTTACAGCCCTCCTTCAAGCCCAACCAGGATCATGTATTTTGTTGCAGAATTATAAGCTTATGTGTGAAAATAAGCTATACCATGTATGCTATTCACAGGAGAAAATATTGCAGAAATTCTCTTTGCCAGTAAAGGCAGAAAAAGCTTCAGAGTCGATTAATACACCAAAGATCCTTGACTGGAATAGAAAAGCTTTCCAAACTATCTTCCTTTCTTAAGTGTTTCCCAGGCTCAGCTCCAAACAAGTACTTAAGTTCTCCTGCCCCCATGGATATACAAGGGCTGCTCCGAGGTAAATAATTAGCTTAGTTTGTCCCCAGTCAATTTCCTACTCCCTCTTGGCATTTCCAAATCTCTCTGGCTCCTCTGTGTTGTCATACTGAGACTACAGAACTGAGGGCTTTCTACTGTAGTTAGTAGCCAAACTAAATAAAATTCCTTTATGAAAAACAGATAAAGAAGATTTCTCAAGAGTTTTCTTCCTTTATGGCATAGATTCTTTTAGTGTTCATTACAAGCCCCAAGTTGGATAATACCTGCTTTGCTTATTTCCATTATTTCTATTTGCTTACACCATTCAAGGTGTCATATATTTTAAGGGCAATTCCCAAAGGGCTTTGTTTGTTTGTTGGCTCTGAGGGTTTTTGTTTGTATGGGAGGAGTTTGTTTGGGTTTTTTGCTTTGTTGGTTTTTTTTCTATCTTTTTTTTTTTTTTAATTTAGTGCATTTTGAAGCTAACCAGAACCCAAATGTGACCACGAAGTAATTTAAAGGCTATCTGCCAAGTAACATAGGCAGGACAGAAGAGATTACATGTCAGTTAAGTGCAAATAAATCCACTAGCAGTTCCTGCATTAAAGATGTCATAAAAAGGAAAAAAGGAAGCTGTATTTTTATGACAACTAATGGAAGTTTCAGCTCATCTCCTCAGCCTTTGGCATTCTCACAACCAACTAACCAAAAATTGGATACAACATATAGATTAACCCCAGCAATAACGCTCTCAAAGATATTCTAGATGGGTCACAGAGTACTTGGGAAGATCTGCAACAAAGATCTGCAAGATCTGTCCTCAGTTAAACACCACAGTGCAGGTGGCTGATGAAAACCTTGTGTATTTCCATTGCTGCTGAAAACGTGGAACTCCACCTCAAAGCCCAGTATCTTCCACCAGCTGTTAACTCCTGCCTTGGCCTGGTACATCCCAAACAGCTGCTGCAAACCTGCCTAAGTCACTGTCACTAGAGCAGGAAACAACACAGGAGACTCCCAGGCAACAGGCACAGTGGGGAAATAAAAGTTCCAGGAGACAACATCTGAATCTGAACATATACCAATTCCTGAAAGGTCAGTCATCTTATATTCAGTAATTTTACCCTCCAGGTATTCTATTTGTTGTCTACAACAGAGGTGAAATCAGATCCCTATCATTACCATCTCACAGCACTGAGTGGCTGCTAAACTAAGGGTCAAAGCCAATCCTCAAAAGCCATCACCTGACAGTCAAATGTTCCAGAAATAATTGAAATAAGATGAAGTTATCTTTTGCAGGCACCTGCAGTTTAGCAGCAAAAATTTAAAACTTTGTTACACAGTTTTTTTGTTCAGTTTCAGCTGTCTGATTATCATATGCTGTCCTGGCAAGAAACTTCCCTTCTCTCCATACACTCTCTTTTCTAGGTGCTTTTAAATAAAATAGCGCTCACAACCAATCCCAAAGTGGTTCTGTCACTCTAAAAGCCACTGGTACAAACACCCAAATCCTCCTGCATCCTGAAAGCATAATGTTTGGGCAACATCCTGGTACTTCACAAAAAATTACTGTACATTTTATCTGTCTGGTTTTATTCACAGAAAAAAAAAAACTGTAATAAAATTAAGCCACATTTCTTCTGGTACTATATGATAAACTATGTGACCTCAAGGGAGTAGTTATTCCATAATAAAAAGCAAAATAAATAATCTGGCTACCAAACATTTTGTGGACAGCTTGGTTGTTTTTTTAAACACAAGATAAGGAAAGTAAAATTCTGACATGGGTATGACTGCTGGGAGGGTGTCATTAGTAGTTTAAGAAATTAAGAGGAAACATTCCAACATGAAAAAGTATAAAATCCTAAAGCAAAAAATAAGGGAGACTAGCTGACAATTGCCTTAGATCTTGAGCTTTAGCCAGCTAGGTTGGATGATTTGGGGATGAGAAGTATGTCTGAATGCATTTACAAACACGTTCTCAACAGTAACCAACAATAAGCTCTCCTTCCAGAGCCTGAACAGATTTGGTTACAGATATTCTGTGAAAGCTTTGTAAGATTTTTTTTCTTGCTTTGATCTCTGACTGAAAAGAATCAGCATAAATGCCTGTATTAGACTGCCTGGAAAACTGAGCCAAGACAAATACAGGCACAGGTCCTTTCAGAAAAGTCACAACAACAGAAGAGGTCAGAGTTACATGTTATAGTATAAAGATTTACCAGCAACACAAAACTTACCTGAGTTTAAAATAGCAGATATATATAAAGGGCAACAAAGCCACAATGATACTTATCACAGACAGTGGTAAGAAAAAGCACAGAGCAAACATCCAACCTGCAGTTCCATTTCACTCTCAAAGCACTGCCAGAGCCCTTTTCTCTTAGAAATGTAATTTTAAAATAGAAAGAAAGCAGTTTAAGATTCTAAATATCAACACTCCTCAGGCAACATCCTAGGTCAAAACCCAAAATAAAACAAAACCACAGAAAGAGAAAACATAAGCTACCTCCCATGAACAAAACTGATCATGCTAACTTGAACCAGAAGTCCATCAAACACAGTATTATGACTGCCAATATTTTCCAACAGCAGGTATGCAGGAAAAGAAAACAGACCAAACATGCCGTGCTATTTCCTCCCTTAGACTTAACACACTTTCTAGTACTTAATAGTTTAGATTTCTTAAACACTAGGGTAAACATCTTAAAGATCTATTATCCCCTAATGGATTTTTCTTCTGTGCATTAATCCAGATTTCTTGAATATATGCATTTAGCAACTACATAGACTTACTGCAAAAGCTTCTGCAGCTTCGCTGCAATCCATAAAAAATATCCCTACTTCCTTTAAAATCAGTATCTGCAGTTTTTATTTAAAGTGTCCACTAGTACTGGAATATGTAAGAAATGCTCATTCTTCAGTTATCAATCCTGAGTCACTTGTGGTTTTAGACTTCTCAAACATCTTCCTTACCCTTACGTGATCCTCTTCCAATTCAGCTGTATTTTGTGTGGGGTGAGGGGGTTTTACAGCCCCTCTTCTGGATCATTTCATTTGGGCATCACTAGCCAGGAGGAAGGAAGATTCTGCAAGCAGCATATACGCAATTTAAAAGCCTAAAGTGATGACTGGCTGACATGCACAAAGGACAGCTATAATTTAACAAGGTGTTAGGCTAAGCATTACAACACTCATCCACCAACTGCAGCACTGGAAGGCCTGGCCAGGCAGGCAGCCAGTGGGCAGGGTCAGCCTCCAGGGCTCCCTCAGGCAGATCCTCATCAGCCTTGACTTTAATCTGGGATTACTGACTAAGCAGTTTCAAAGTACCTCTGCACTGAAGTGATGAGTAAAATGAAGAAATATGCAAGACAGACACAGCAGAGGGGGAAAAGGGAAAGGCAAATAAAAATTGCATTAGTACAGGCCAGAGATGAACAAGCTAGTAACAGCTCTGCAGAAAAAGACCTAGGGATTCCAGGAGACAGCAACTCACCATGTGTCAGCAGCACTAAATTGTGGCAAGGAATTAACAACATCCTAACCAGATGACTGAACAAAGTTATAGTTCTCCTCAACTTGACCATGGTGAAGTCATACCTAGAACACTGTGTCTGATTTTTGGACAACCCACACCAAAGTAAAGCTGGCAAGACCAGCTAAGAGCCCTTGAGATGATAAGGGAACTGGAATGACACTAAGGGAACCAAAGCACCTTTTTTTAAATCTGGAAAAAACCAAAAGGGGACCTAACTGCATTCTTTCATTACCTACAGGGGAGTCACAGAGGAACTGGAGTTAAAGTTCCTCAAAAAAGGAAAAGAGGCAATTTCCTGTTGCACATAAAGCAAATATTTTTCCCTCTAACAGGGATACAGCACTGCAACATGCTGCCTAGGTAGTTTGTGAAATATGAGTGTCCTTGAATACTGTCAAAAGTCAAAATACCCTGTTGCAATCCAAGCTAACTCTGATGTCAGCCTTTTGAGGAGGGTGTTGGATTAAATACCTCCAGACATGCCTTCAACTATGAATTTTTTGTGATTCCAATTTATAGCTAACTGCTGTCAGTCAGACAATTCTAACCTTACACTCGAAAATCAGTAATGTTGCTCAAGCCATCTTAGAGAACAAACAGGCTCCACTTACCTCTAACTGAAAAAAATTATGGACCAGCACCACAACAGCCAGCACTGCCATAAGCAGGCAGAAGAGCTGCAGTCTGAACGAATCACGCCACATGGTCCATTCGTGCCTTTCCCTCCCATGTTACACACTGCCATGACTTCCATTCACTGCAAACCTCAATGGCATTTCGTCTCAGCAGAGCACGAGAGAATCCAGTTGACTTCCACTTCATTCCTGCAAGTGCATTTACAAAAACTGTATTAAGCCCCAAAACTATACTAGAACTAAAGTCAAGTTTTGCACTGAAAGCTTACAAATGGTGGGGCAATAACTAGTACAATAGAACAGTCAATACAGATTCTTTTTGTAGAACTAATCAGAACAGCACTATCTATCATGTTACATAATTCTTTTGGATCTGCCAAAGCAAACCTTTATGATAAAGCTGGTCTCACATGTAGTTGATACCAAAAAAAAAGCAAAAGAAGACTGCAATATTTTGTTCTGGCAGTCAAAAAGACCAAAACAAATAACCACCACCATCCAGACATTACCAGACTGAAACAGAAACTTGTGGGTTTAGACATCTCTCATTTACCTGTTTACACTTTCCAATAAGTTGTTATTAAACACTGGTGTCTGAAACAGATTTAGATAAGCAAGGTAAAACTTACTTCCTCCAGTTTTCTGCTTGCAACAAGGGAAAACTAAATCAACTGTAGCATTAAAGAGGAGATGCCTAAGGGAGTCTAAAGCACTAAAATTTAACTTCATGCATCATCTATAACATTACATTACACCTTCCCTGTTTTGCTCTTTTATAATTTCTTTTATCTCAGGTACTCATATGCAGCCCTAAAAATAAAAAAAAAAACCAACTTTTGGAAAGGATACAATGTGTTGGGTTTCAGTATTTCTGGTTCTTTAAATCTAATAATAGTACTGTCTTTCATAAACTTTAACTTTCATACAATATTGTTCCTTTAAGGTTGCTTGATGACTGATCTGCTAGAAAATCACAGAATTAGCAACCACTGATAAAGTTCTCAATGCATGCTCAGAATGACTCTTAAACCTTCCTTTCTTTCTGAGAAGGACAATTTTGATGCAGTCTTTTTGCAAGCAAAAAGGGTACTGTTCTTGCAGAAGCTCTAAACTTGGAAACAGAAAACAGATGGGAAGGAGAGACAGTCAAAAGACACCAATCTCTCCAAACCCAATATTCTCAAAGCAGCATTACTCAACAACCCTGCACCAAGTGCAACAACATAATCAAATAATTACATAAACTTGGTATAACTTTCTATAAATAGTATAACTGAGAATTTATACAATTAAGATAATATAAATACATAGTACCTACAGTTTAAGACTATATGAAAAATGCTGTGTAAGTTTAAATGAAACATAATGATACATTAAATATCAAAATTAAATATTTAGCAAATGAACACAGGCTAGAAAACTGAAATACATTACTGGTATAACCAGGAAAGCCTCAAAATAGACCACACATCAAATTGCTTTACAAGGATTATAGGGATTATAACTTCAAATGCTTTGCTGAGAATTACAGAGATTGTATTTCTGACCAATGAACTACCATTGAAAGAGTAAGACATCCATTAAAGTGAAAGTATCAAAATGCCACAAAAATGCAGCTTTGTTGGAACAGTTTTGCATAATATGAAATTTGCATAAAACAGCAGGTTGGGTCGTAAATTGATGATAAATATGCCTAAGTACATGAAAATACTAATTTAAGGACATATATGCCCATTTGAGGAAGAAAAACAAATACATTAGACAAAACCAGAATTTTCAGTTCTGTTGCTGAGAATTCTTTCCACATCACTAAAAAGCACAAGACATTGAAAATTAATAGACTGTAATTTCAGATGCCTAAAAATACCACATACACTGTTCCACATATTTTTAATCAAAATTTTCCATATTCTGTAGATGTCACATGCCCTAAAACATTTAAGTGTACAGGTTTAGAGCTTTCTTTATGCTAAAGGCTTAATATACTGCCAGTTTCATCACAGTTGAGGAACAATTGATCCCGTTCATTTTTCGTATAAAGCAAGCCAGTAAATCCACCAAAAAGCCTTAGGACTTACCCTACTCCTGAAATCTTCTCTGGTGCCACCCACACAAAAGGCCAGATAACCTTGGAAACAACACATTAAAAAATAAATATATCTATAGAAACACATACAAATATTTCTTAATAAAGCTTATACATTGGTGGTTTGCTTACCATGGCACAAAATAAAATGGCAGTTATGACTTTTTACCTGTAAAATCACTTTAGTTTCTACAATGACCCAAGGAATTTGTTGAAATATTTTATTGTTTTAAGTTTAATGGTGTGCCCTTGAATTTTCTGCTATTTATTGCTAAGTATTACTTCTCTCAGGTTCGTTCCACGTTACCATAAGCCGCATTTTACCCAATGTTAAAAACAAAATCCGTTTTAATTACATTTTTATGAATACATCATTAAATCATGCCTCATGCTCCATTACAGGATGGTTGCTTTGAGTTTTTTTACAAGTTATCGATTACTGTCAGCTCTCTATCCCTACAGCAGCGTTACAAAGGCAGGTACGAATGCAGCCTCTCCAAATTCCGCCATGCAAACCTCAAAGGCACAGAGGAGCCGCTACCTCGGGCGATGCCCAAACCATGTCACTGGGGCACAGCGGCTTGATGCTCGCGTGTCTGCCAGCACAGAAAATCAGATTTGCTGCTGTTTTTCGCAGACTCCGCCCTGTTCCCCAGGGCGCGGGGAGCTAGCAGCCCCCCAGCCCGCTGACATTCCGGGGGCAGCGCCGCAGCCCCCGCGGCGCTCCGGCCGGGAAACATGGGACCGGACACGCACCCACGAGCCAGGGACACGGGCAGCGAGCAGGGAGCACCGCTGCCGGCAATGCGGACCGCACAGCTCTGTTGTATTGCTTCACAGGTACTTTTTAGGGCGCCGCGGGGTAGGCATCCCTGGGGAGAGGCACGAGGCAGCCCCGGGACCGGCAGGAAGCACCTTCAGCCGCCGCCTCGCTGAACCCCGAGCCGCGCGGGCAGCGCGGCCCTGCGGGCGGGTGGACCCGGACGCGGGACGGGGAATCCGAGCAAGGCACCCGCCAACCCTGAGACCCCGCACCCGCCTCCCGCCCCGGGCCTCCCCCAGCGGCCGCGGGCCCGCCGCCGCCCCGGCTGCCCCGCCAGGCTTTACTCCCGCTCCCCAGACGAGCCGCGCAGGCCGCACCGCCCGCGCCCCCTCACCGCAGCCCCCGGCGCTCCCCCGGGCCAGGCGGCGGCCTCGCCCCCGGCGCGGAGCTGCTCGCTGTAAATGCCCGGCTCCCGCCGCCCCTCCCTCCTGCCCGCCTCTCACACAGCGGCGGCGGCCGCCGCGCCTCCTCCCGCCCCGCCCCGATACAGGCTGTGGCCCCGCGGCCGCTGCCGCGGCCTCTGTACCGAGAAGGGCCAGTGAAAAGGAAAACACACACAAAACCCAACAAAAACAAGACCACCGACCTTGTAATTTTTAAGCCACCGCAGGTGAAGCCTAAGAAAGCAGGATGTGGGGAGGGTAGCGCGGAGCCGGGCACTATGGCCTGGGTGGCATCACCATGGTCCCCAGCCGCAGCCCCAGCCAAGGGAGAAGGCTCTGACACGAACCATCGCAGCTCAACGCTGCCGAGCCTGAAGGCAAACGGAGTAGGGATCAGCAGAGGCGGCGTCTTGGACAGAGAGAAGGTTGTGGAAGGAGCGTCTGGCCCCAGAGCAGCTGCAGGGGCTGAGGGGGGGATACAGGCACGGCCCGGCACAGCAGAAATGGGCAAACGCAGGTGCATGTAAGGCAGGACTTCAAGGTGCTTGCTGAGGACATGCACACAGTCAGTGTTGAGCTTTGCACCCTGCAGTAGAGCCGGGCAGCACTTTCAATCTGCAGGACATCTGCAATTAGTTTTGTAAACACTTGTAAACACTGCATAAGTTTGGGAATGCCAAAACAGTCACCTGCCAGCAGTTCTTTGTATGAGTACATCTTAAGGGCTTGAGCTTATTTTTACGTAAGGAATATGTGGGTTGCTTAAAATCAGAAAGAAGACAGAGCAGCTGAAATATTCTTGTGAACACAGTATTTTAGCCATTAGAAATTGCCTACTTTTGTCTTCTGCCCCCACCCCCATTAGCCATAGCTATTTTGAAGAAGTGATCGTACCTCTAATTTTTCTTCTTTCTGCATCTTACAACAGTGGTTATCTGGTAGAGATAGAAAGCAAAATCTCAACAGGCACCAGATTTTATTCTATTATACACTGTAGGTCAAGAATTGAAAGCCATCTGGCTGTACAAGCAGAACACATTAAAAAGACAGTATATTGAAAGATAATTGGTACTGATTTTTTTCCTTCTCAATATATGAAATCTATTCATTCTATAGCAGTCTCATTTCTCTTCACTCTTCCTTCATGAGCCACACAGTGCATCAAATTCTACAAATTCTGCAGCTCAAAGTGCAACCTGAGGCAAAACTTGCATGACAAATGCCAAGCATTATCCCATCTCTTAATACATCCGGAGTGACGTTGAGGGTGAAGGTATGGAAGGTGACAACAGTGAGAAAACCTGTCACTTCTAAGGAAATAGGTACTGCTGTGCTATCTTCTACCACATTTTACATTTCACTTTCCCTCAGAGATGGGAAGGGATCCCCACACTACTTCTCTCCATAAAATCTTCAGTTATCATTATAGTTAGTCTTGATGAAGGCCTAGTAATGAATCATATATGCCTTTCTAATCTCTAACATGGTAAGCCCTTTTGCACAGAGGCCAGAAACCAATTACTGTGTTTGCCCCCATTCTCTACAGAAAGCCCCATGTAAAAGGCTGTTTGGGTTATTTGAGAGTCAATGGCATAAATGAGGTCTGTTCCCCTTCATCACCATGCAACATCTAAATGTCATTAGTCCCAAAAGAAGTACAGCTTCAAAAGCTGTCACTCACCTTACCTCCCTCCTTATTTATCACCCCAGAAGCACTTGGCAATTATTTTGAGATGAGTACAGAAAGCTGGATAATGAAAAAGAATCAGTCTTTCCTTATTTCTTTTTCCAGAATTATATGCAGTAAGATGAAGTTATTCTGGGCCCTTGGCCACATTGCCCTTCTCTCCCTTACCTGCAAAGAATAATCAATAAAACACAGTGTATTTGATAACATATATGGGACTACTGAACCCATTCTTGTATACAGGCAAGTGTTGAGGAATGTTTTGGTTTGCTCCCTGAGGCAAACTAGAACATGCTATTGTGCTGAAGTATGGTAAGATTTAACAAACAATACACTAGACAGTCTGCAAAGAGTATAACCCACGCTGTTCCTTTTCTATAGACATCTTTGATCTGTCTCTTTTTGCTACATTACCCTTGTATCACTTCTCCAATTTTTTTTCAGTTCCACAATCAGATGATTGTGGGTCTTGTCTTTTGCAGTCCTTAGAAGAGCAAGCTTCACTCATCTTGCACACAAGTTTAGCATGTCCCCTGGTTTCATGCATAGCAACAATAAGGTCTATTTAACTGTTGGAAAAACTCTTTTGCTGACCTGGTGCCATCCAGATGGTTTTCACATCATCTAGTGCTTTGAAGGGATAATGCTTTTGCTAGAAGAATCATCTTGCATCTTCCTCAAGTCTTTTTTTAAACGGTTACAGAGAAGCTTTCCTATAGGCACCATCAGCCTTTCCATGAACCTGCTTCAAGCAGCTGTGTTGCATTCCCACTCCAGGGACAGGCAGGAAGGAACATAGGTTTCTATTTCTTCCAGGTGGCTCTGTTCACCTTTGGGACTAAGAGAAAACCTTCCTGGTCTGTCTTTCTCTTCTCCACCAGACAATGGACATGGCCACAGCCATCTCAGCCATAGGCCGCCCAGAACAGGTCCTGCCAGTTTAACACTGAGACTGCTACACCAAAGGAAGGAAAGCATCAGGCAGCTAGGAATATGAAAAAGCAAGTGAGATAAAGGTAGAATACCCATCCTACTAGTAAAATAATACCTAGTTCATACTTAAAAATTTCAGTATCTGTGAGTAAAGCCAAAGAATTAGAGACCAACAGGAAAACCAATCTGCTGTAAAACTACTGAGCTTGGGAATGAGCAAGCTGCAATGAGGAGAGGACAAGTGCATCTCTATATCCTGGAGGGCTCAACAGTACAAGACAGCTGGAGAACCAGTCTTGAAAACATGGGCTCCACTACCAGATCCATTTGCCCTAAACTTCAGGTTGAAGGGGCTGTAGGAACTACTGATGGGAAGAAGAAAAGTGAATTCTGATTGTAGAGTTTCTCAGTGTCTCCTGTTTCTCCCCAAGTCCCACAGACTCTAAGGCATAAGCAGTGGTAACCTGCTCAGCACATCTTCCATGCACTTCCCACACCAGAGAACATGCTGCTAATGCTCAAAGGACTGGATAACTTCAGCTGGTGTAACAATGGATAGGAAAAGATTTCCCAAAGGCTGCTGCTTGAATGCAGTTTAGCACAATACTAAGCAAACATCCCTGACTGCTAGACTGCTGTTCCTCACAGTGGTACACTAAGAATTGTTTAGGCTTTTCTTATGGTTTATGGCTTTCAGTCCAACACATGAACACTTTAAACACAATGTGTCAGATTTTATATTTTCCAGAGCATCCTTTATCATCATGGGCTTCTCAGTTTTCACAATTTAAAAGCATCTTAGAAGTCAGAGGCAACTCGTTAGATTTGGGCATCCTGCACACAATTTTCTGATATTCTTTCCCTTGGTGAATATCATCTTGCACATATCAGAAAGAGCAGATTATACTAGTTTTGGATGGAATAGAGGTAATTTTCTTCACAGTGGCTATGGTAGAGAAGAGAGCAGGTATCTGACCAAACCAAGAGAGGCAACACCATATGTTTCTCTTGATAAGCCCTTAGTCTTAATTCTCTCTCTAGAAAACCCTGTACAGAATACTACCACATCTTTTAATTTAAACACACAGGTAATTAAGAACATGAAAGAGGGCCAGCAATACAAAGAAAGGACTGCAAATCATGACAAGCAATTTCAGAGTTGTTGGTGAACTCATTTCGTGTACCCTATTACACCCTTACTGTCCTAGGCTCTGGAACAGTGGCCATCAGACGTCTCAGCTGTACCAAACAAAGAATGCCGATGCTTACATTGTCATCACTTGCTTTCTATTCCTGAGCTTCCTGTGTCCAGAAGAGCCCTCCAATTGTAAGATTATGACTATAGCCATAAGAGTCAATATAAGGTACACCTTAAAATTTTCAATAAATGTACAAATCATTTATTTAAAATTCAAAACTCAGAGATAAAACAAAATACTTAAGAAACAATAAGTCCAAAATGTAAACACTTATAGAAAATATATGAACTGTACCAATTTAACCACCCACCATTCTTCACAGAAAACAGCAAGAAATAGAAAGACAAATCAATACTCAATTGTTATTTTCTTCTCAAATTCTAGTTTAGAGGTAGACTTCTACTGTGAAAGTCTCAAAAAAAATTAATTCAGTAGAATTGTGCTACAAATAAATTTGGCCCATATACTTAGAAACGTAATGAAGCCAGAAAAAAAGATTCTTACTGAGAGCTCTTGAACAATAAAATTTGGCACGGCACTTTCCAAGAAATAAAGCACCTTTCGTGATGAATACTGGTTTATTTTCTTGCAAGAAAGGGATTCTGTGCTTTTTCCACTACTGACAAAATATTTTAAAATAGACAGACCAACTTTTTGGTAAGCATAGAGAAAGCAAGTGTTTCTCAGTAACTTGTCCTAAAAAGCCAATCTGAGGAAAAAAGAAAGTAGTGTAACTATTACAAGAAGACATTTTGAAAGACTTTATGAATACTTGATGCATACTTATTTGGGTGGTACAGTCCTCAAGGGGGAAGTTAATACAACAGAGGGGAAAAAAAGTGTGTTTTCTGCTAGCAGGGGAACTGACTGGTTTTTACATTTTATTGTCAGTCAGTCTCCCCTAACTGCTACAATTTTATCCTCTCAAGAAAAAGTGTATCTGTGTGAGACACACTAGAACATCAAGTGCAGTAAAAATTACCCAGGTAATCTCAAATGAACATATAGTCCGTGTTTGTTCATCACCTAACCTGCTACAAGTAGAAACAAAAATTTGAATTCTTCAGACGATATATACAAATTAATAAATAAAACAGGAACAGTTTGCAAGCTCAAATACAAACATCATTCAGAAAAAACCCAACTTTTTTATACAGAGACTGGCTGCTAAGTGCATTATTTAAACTACTGCATGCAAATAGTGGAACCTACGGCTGTTTAAGAAACTGAACTATCAACAACTCTTAGGCTTCTACAATTTAGTTTAGCATGGACTTTCTCAAGTATTTGCTGAAGGACATCTGTGGTTTAGAAGCAGCAAAATAAAATTTGCAGTCTTAATGCCTTTTGGCTTTATGGTATATAAAACCACTTGTCCCAGCTTCCAGAAAAAGAGGCAAGAGTCATTTCTACCACAGACTAGCTGAAAATAGGCTTTCATGTGCCAGCTATCTCATTTGGGGCAAAACTACTTGTGTGGTGCAGTTTAAATAGTCTGAGCTATATTTATCTGATTTTTCTAAAGCAAATTAAAGAAGCATTTGAACTGTACTAGCAGCAGAACTGGCAACATTACCTGGCAAATAACCAAGTAATCTCTCCCACTAACACTGGAAGATCAGCCCAGGACAAAACACAAGAGATAAGCTTTTCTTCTACAAAGTACATTCTTCTGTTGAATATGAAGCCTTGCAAAAGGAAAGAATACAATATTAACACAGGAAAGTTTCAGATCTATTTTAGGCCTTCCAATTTCTTTATGAAATTTCCATCCCCTCCAAACAAAAACTGTACATCCCTATCCAGCTAAAAGAATATTACATACCTAGATTAAGGAAATTTACTTAAACAAAGATGAGTAAATGCTAAACCACATCATGATTCTTTAAAAGCTCAAAACAGAGCTGAAAGAAGACAATTTTAGGTATACATACAGTTTTATTCCTAATTTTTCCACTGTATCCCTCATTATGTCTTTCTCTGTATGTATTTAATGGTCAGGATGAAAATATTTTCAAACTATACAAACTAATTACATTTAACCTTGTAAAAACTAATCCAAAACCACCATTCTTTGATTTCTCTGTATTTAGGCAACTCGTCTTCTACACACGCAAGATACTTTTCAGAACATTAGAAAAAAGTTTTCTAGTATTTCACAGTTTCCCAAAAAAAGTAAGATAAAGCTGAGAATTTGTCAGTAAATGCTTCACTGTACCTGCATGAAACCATTTTTGTATGTACAGGTTACACATTAATAAGGACAACAGCTGACCTCGGCATTAGTTAAATTAAGTTGCCTTGTCTTTGTGCTTGCAAGGCCTAATAACAAAGGAAATATCAAGAAACACCTAGGGCTTCCATAAAAAACTTACTTGCACCAAGTTTTCCCCCTCTGACAACTCCAAAATTAAAGTTGTTTCACCTCTAACTATGCAGCAAAAGCAACAATCCAAAACAGCAAAATACACATGCTCCCTCAGTGTCTCCAGTAAGTGAAACATTGTTATCCAGGCAGTGGTCTAGTTTCTCGCAGGTCTTGCAGTAAAGCACTCTGCCATGAAAGACAACTTACCCTCTTACACCTGACCACTGCCTACAGAGTGCAAGATCCAAAACTGTTTCAAAGACTGAAATAATTCCTCTCTCAATATGCAAAGGAAGTCTCTTTGAAGTCTGGGGGTTTTTATATAACATATTGACATTCAAAGAGCTAAGTCCTATGAACTGCAGATCCCCAAGCACGGCAGATTTAAAGCCAAGTCCAGCACCTTCAGAGGACAAGGGTATGATCCTGTGGACTACACACTACTTTGCCCAGGTAGTCAGATATTGTGAAACATTAATGCACCTGTACCCTTTTCAGTACCCAAGCACAACTGTGCTCTAAGATCTAATTACAAATATGGTCATGCCACAAACGTGCTGTGACTACATTCAGTTAGAAAGACAGCACATTAAGAACCTACCACCCCAGTTGTTCTGGGTTTTCTTTAATGCCTCCATATATGCAAGGCACAGTCAAAGGTCAGCCTGACTGCAGAGACAGCTCTTTGGAGAAGTTGGTGCCCTAGAACTTTTTTGGGGTGGGAGAAAAAGATGATGGCTACTCTATACACAGAGGCAAGCTTTATTCTGCCAAGGTGAACTTCACCACTGGAAACATGGCTGCTACAAGTCCAATACACAATTTATGTTCTAAACAAAGGATATTTTGAGGCCTCAAGCAGATACTGGCCTCATACCAAACTCCTGAGTAGCGGTAAATTTCAGCTTGGAACCTAAAGCAGACACACAACCAAAGCTCTCACAAAAACTAAATTATTTTACATGGTAACGTGGCTATAAGAGTAATTTTAAAAGAGTGATAGTTTGTTTTAGTGACACCATAGCACCAGAAGTTAACCTGTGGATCCAGAGAATTACAATAAGCATGTGTTTTTGTAACTCAGAAGTTAATATTAGCAAACTACTGCAACACTGCCCTTCCAGTACGCATTGCAAAATGCAGCATCAGCAAATGCAACTGAGCCCTATAAACCACAACATCAACTTTTATTTCACTAGTGTCCATCACAAATCACATGTCAAAACAAATTTCCCTTGTCACTGTTGAAGTATACTAAGATACCTGATCGTTTTCCATTAAAAAACCCAACACAGCAATGGCTAGGTAAGATACAAACCCTACTGCTTTCCCAGTGTTTAAGTGGAAAGCATAGCCTAGGTATCTCACCATATTTGCTTACAGGGAAGAAATACAGCTTCTTATCCACGTCTGATTAAAATCTCGACTACTGGACATACAGGGCAAGAAAAAAAAAAAAAACCAACCAAAAAACCCAACAGAGATATCAGGAAATAGTTTTAGTCATGGCATTTGCTTTTAGTATTTATACCTGTAGATAGAAGTAGTTGTGATCCATCAAACTTGTCTTGAAAACCATGCAAATCCAAATCCCACACAGACATTAGCATCTTTGTGGAGCAAAACATATGCCACCAAGTTGGCTGCTGTAACCCAGCAGGGCAGTCTTGAAATGATGTTCCCAAATCACATGCCCTTCTGAAATTCTTATTTAGTCCTGGATGCTACTGGTTCTATTTTGCGTCTTACCTGAGAAGGCAGGGAAATTCAACCCCAGGGCAAACAAAGGTCAAGGCTTGTTTGAAGCTTCCTGAGGTCTCTCTCCTATAAGTCCTTGTTTCAATGTGTATGTAAATGATCTAATTCCTTGCCAGCAGCTTCAAGTTATTTACAAAAAAGTCACTGACTCGGACACTGCTTTACTGTAATGCATCTTTGATACACTGACCAAGTTACTCTTGTTTAAGTCAAAAGAAATCTAAAAAGCAACTTTTCATCTGTTTCAGCAGGCTGTATCCTGCCTATGACAGGCAGGATTGACTCCTGTCTGTGACAGCCTGTATTGACTCAATTTCTGAATTGATTGCTTCTCTTTGCAAAATAAGAACTTAATCTTTCTTAGCAGGAAAAAACCAAACAAATACTAACACATTCACCAAAGTAAATTTACAGCCAACATTACCCCCCCCCCCCCCCCCCCCCCCAATCTTCAGAATTAATTTAATGGAGGCCAGTTAGTAGGATACTAGTTTTATGTTTGAAAATAAAGTTCATAATGATGTCACTGAGAACTTAGCTGATTTCAGGTTAGCATAGTTAGTGTCAATCCTCAGCAACATGAATAAAATAGTAATTACAACATAAATTCATAACATGAGTCAAGATCTGAAACAGCACACATGAAAAATAAGTTTTGTTTAAACAGGAAAAAGAAAGAGAAAGTGAAATGGAATCCCTAGTCTTTTGTGGAAATGATCCTATTATACAGCTATCCCAACATGCAGCATCTGAAACGAAGAATCACAGTCTGTTTGCTTCACTTCTATTCCTGAATTCAGTTTGTAGCTTTCTGGTGGTGTTTGACAGACTCCACCTTGGACAGGGGAAGATGTGTCTTGAGGGAGCTCTACAGAGAGAGTATCAGAGGAAGAATCTTGGCTTTCTGCTGACACAGCCATTTGTAGACAGCTGCCCTCCATTTCCTCATTGCAATCTGTGTCTTCATCAGCCTCTTCGAGCTGCTGAACAGATTTTAAATACTGTTCTATCAGTCTATTGTCCTGCTCATTATTAGAGCTCTCTTTACTTTGCCCACACTCCCCAGGGCCATCCTCTACATCTGAAGAACATGCTAAAACAGAATCACCACATTGTTTGATGGTTTCCATTGAAAGGGAGCTCTCAGTTCCTTCAGCTAAGCTCTTATCAGAGCTACACAGGTCACTGGCATGAGTATGATCAGCTGCAGAGGAATGAAAGCCAGAATCTGGGAACTGCAACAAAGACTTTTCCTGAAGATCATCCTCACTAGCTGGAACTAACGAAGAAGAACTAACAGCTGGTGGGATTTCTTGCTCCACTGTGGATGACTGAAGAGGTGGTTTGGATGAACATAAAGTACTGGCTGAAGGGATCTCAGCACCACCTAAATTCTGCATCACTGAAAGCTGCCATTGTTGAAGGGATTTAACCTGTAAAGTGTAGAGAGAAATACATTATGAAATGCAGCTAAATGTATTTTGATTTCTAGTGGATTTCTTGCATTCAGCAACGAAACTCTAGTGTCAAAATCCAAGACAAAGTGACAAACAAAAGGTTTCCTATATTGTTAGGGAAATTTTGTTCTTCTCACTGTGAAATCATGGCTTTTACTACATGCCAAACACTGACAGAGCACACAAGCTCCCAATTCAAGTACCTGAAGAAAAAGAAATCTGTTCTTAAAACCAGAAAGGATTTACCTGTTTTTAAGAAAACAGCTATTTTTGGAAGAAAAGCTTATTGAAAGGTGTATTAGCAACTTTCCTGCCTCAAAAATTAGTTGCTCACAAGTAACACAGCTTGTTATCATTTCACTTGCCATGGGCGCTTACCAGTCACATCATTCTTCACAGTCCTGCTTATGTTTCTTTAGCTTTTCTTGCATTTTGTCTTCCTTCTCACACCAGGCCACAATTTAGTCTTAGTAATGAAACCAGTGTTCTTGCACTAATGTTCTGAGGGTTATTTCCCCCCACAATATCAGTATAGCAGAGAACACAGAAATGAGATTCTACTAAACCACTCAAATCATCATTGGAAAACCAGAACCTGTCTCTTCAGGATCGACAGTGAGAAATAATGCAAAGTCACATATAAGCAGATTTAAATTCAAATTCCAAATTCACATGTAAGCAGAAAAACAAGAGGACTAAGATTACTTACCTGGTTCCAAAGAAATTTGACAGCTTCCTCCTGTACAAGCCTTTGCATTTTATCTTCCTCTCTTTCTTTTTTTAGTCTGCAAGAACACACATACAAAATTTATGCAGCTTAAATAAGCAACATTTGAGTAACAAGAGCAACAAGAATACATAAAAATGCCTGCTTATTTAACAGCACTTTTGGAAGATACAACAGAGCCTAACATTAAGAAATCACTGCAGTCTGGCTTGCCATAAATACCCAGCTGCTGACTTCACGTTTCTTTTCCAGTTGCATTTAAATTCTGCTTCCTTTTACTTCAGCACATTTGTTGGCTTGGCAATAATGTGTCTTTTTGTAAACTAAACCTGAGCTCTTATTTTTTCCTGCACAGTTATCATCTTCCCCACACACCAAATAGTACTTCATTTCAGATTATGCTGTCCCCACTGATATATGGATGGAGTATGATGGTAAGCATTGGGAGTTTCTAGAGGTTCACTGAGCACTCAACTTGATGTACAGAACTTTTGACACTTGTGATAGTGAAGAAAAGGAGCCTGTCAGATTGACAGATCCAGGCTGATCCAGAAAGATATTAAGTAAATCCAGGATTTTTGTCTTACAAATTGAGGAACTTTGACCATGATCTTCTCCAAACAGGGATTCACAGGATCAAAAATTAAAACAGAAACAAACACAGAGTCACATTTTAAAACTGTATCATACAAGGTAGAGGAAATACTTCTTTTCACCAGCAACAGAAGAATGACTCTCAATATGGAGACTTGATTTACAGACTCTGTATTGTGAGGAGACAAGTAAAAAAACCCAACTCAGCAATTTCTATTTGGAAATATGCAAGTTCTGATAAAAGAGGAGTAGAAGAATGTGTTCTAACCCAATCCACTTATAGAAGGCACTTTTAGAGTATGAATAGCTATGTCCTGTAAGTTACCTTACAGGAACTGATCCTGTAATGTAATCAGTTTTATGTTTCTGATGCTAGGTTCTATTGTGAGTAGTTATATCAAGGCCCTTCTATATCTGTTCTGAAATACTCTGGAATAATCATTATATTCATACAGACTTGAAAATACACAGCATGACCTCAACTTACGTTTCTATTTCAGCTGTTAAGCAAATGATGTGCTCCTGCATTCTGTTTAGTCGAATTTCATTCCGCACTTCCTTGGCTAGAGGATGGCAGTTCCTCGTGTAAAATCCCCTCCAGGAAGCTTGAAGCTTGGTAGCTGCTTCAGTCACCCTTTTCAGTTCAGCTGCACCTTGATCAGCTGGTGCTGCACCTTGCACAGCCAGTGAACCAGACCTTTCTTCAGTCATCTGGTCAGGACAAAGAGTTTTTACTCCTGATTCAGCACCTAATGAGGTGCTGGGGTATCTGTGCAGAACTTGGCCTACTGACACCCCTAAAGAGTGGCCAGTCTTTGCATCCAGGCCAGCTGTTACTGGATCAGAAGCAGGCACCTGCAGGATCTCCTTGATATTCTCTTGCATCTCCAGACTTCCTGCTGCTCTATTAGGATGCTCTCCTGTAACAGACAAAGCTTCTTGCTTGTGAGTTGTTTCCCTGCTATTAATATCTCTCACACCTTCAATCACTGTATCATCATCATCTTCTAGGCCCAAATTGATTCCACATAGCTTCAGATCTGAAGGAGGAGACACTGGAGACAATCCTGAAGCAACTGGCATGAAAGTAGACTCTGAGGATAAAAGGCTGCTGTTTAGTTTGTCTTCATCTGTCTGTACATCTTCAAGGTGTAGCTCCTTGGGAAAGCTTCTTTCATGAAGAAAAGTGTTCTTTACTGCAGAGGAATTACCATTGTTTGCACTTGGTCCAACCCAAGAATTCCGCTGGATGATAGGTTCTAGATAGGCAGAAAGCCACATTATAGTGTTAGAGTATTTCAATAATAGCAATAGTTTGTTTAATTCATAAGGATTCCCAACTTGGTTTTGACAGTTAGCACCTGGGTGGGTAAGATGATCTAACATGTTAGCAATGATGAGCATTATTTCTGTATCAGGACAATACTTACCACAGTAACATCCCAACTTGGCAAATACTGGGTACAGAAAATTGCATAAACTGCACTTCCTTAGACAATAAACTTGTATAAAATGGAAGAGTCAAAGTAGTACCTCTTTAGTTTGTTGGATTGACTTTTTCGCCTAACAAGCCTACTAGCATTTCAAGACACAAATAAGCATGGACTGGATTTTTTTTAGAAACAAAGTATAATTTCAGTTGAGAAACAAAAAATCAGTAAAATAAAACAATAACAGGGCCTTGTTCTGACATTGCTTCCACAAAGTTACCTATGTTTAAAAGAAAAATATTTATTTCCACAGGTTAGATCACAGGTGTAGATAAGCTACTTACCCTTTTCAAGAACCATCTGTGATGGCTGGGCCAGGCCACTGTGTTCATGAGAAACTGGCACGGTTTTGCTGGGAGCAGAAGATGTAGGTGGTTCCTCATTTTGGTTTTCATGCATCAACTGCCTCTGGTGGAGTCTAAGCACAGAGTGCCAACAACAGATTTTATGTTTCTTTTAAACTTTCTTTCGTACAGAAAACATCTAAAAGAAACTATGAGCTATTTCAAAAGAAACTAGTGATCAAAACATTCTAAATAAGAGCCTAGTTATGCAGACTCCTATACACACAAGACACTAACAGCACTACTCACAAAGCGGGGGATTGCAGTCTTTTCCTGCTCCCCTTCCTCCAGCCCCTCTTTCTTCATTACATGTACCAAAAAAAAAAACCCAAAAAACCTGAACAAAACAAAAAAAACCCACACAAAACCCAAAAGAAACAAAAAAAACCAAATATAAAAAACCCAAACAAAAACAGCCAAAAAAAGAAAAAAGAGAAAAAGCCCAACTGAAAAAGCCCTGACTATAGACTGAAAACCATGAGGTATTTCTACACACAAAGAAGACATGAAGATATTTTAAGTGCCCAATGTGGAAGATATTATGTATGTAGGTATAGAGGAGTCTGAGGAATGGTGGGAGTATCTTTGACACTTCAAAGTGAGTGAATCAAGGAATAGGAGCTCCTGTTACTAATGGCCCAAAATCCTAATACAAATCAACAAATATTACCACAAAAATCATCCTTTACAAACTCAGAGAACATACAGGTTGTTTCAGCCCAGCTAAATTAGAAGCTCAGAAGGCAGAGGACAAAGTCAAACTGTCCTATAAATCATATATGCATGTGCATATATACGGGTGAGGATTCGGAGAGATGACTTTTTCTCCTAGGATTTTTCTGGATTGGTTGTTGAGGTTTTTTTTTTAATTTTAAAGAATTATATTTAGCAGAACAACTTCATGAATTTTCCCCAGAAGCATGTGAATGCCAGAGAACTTAACTAGTGATTCCAAGGTCAAGATACCTTGACTGCACCTTCTCCTCAGAAACAGCTATAACATTTCTATAATTTCCTTCTGGAGACCAATCTACACTTGCAAAGTGGGCAGTAACTCCTTCCAGATACTTCCATGTTTCTTGTCCTTTTGACGAGATGCCCTTCTGCTAACCGCAACACTTTTGTTGCTCAACTTTAACCACACTATGCCACTTAGGTAGCCTGCTCCTCGGAGCTGAATTTTCTGCTCTTTCTGCAAGAAAAAGTCAATAGGTCCTGGGGAATAGAAGAACTTGTACTGCTTTGTTTTCTGGTTTCTAACCAAAATTAGTTCATCTTTACATGGATGAAAAACACACCATGATAATTCTATTCATCTATTTGCACAGACCTTAGCAAAAGACCTACTGCTGGCAGAACTAGCAGGCTCTCCAGAGGCCTCTGCTGACAGACCTCAGAGGCCAGATACATATGGACAAATGCATCACAGGGAACAGTGTCCCTCAAAGGACAACCTTAACTTTAAAACCAAGAAAGAATATCCCAACAGTAAAAAAGTGGCTAATGCACCAGTGTACCACCATAGTCCTTGTTTACAATTAGAACAAAAGCTAAGCTCCTCTTTGAAGTTTTCATCGTTTTTTTGTGTGGAAAAAAAAATCCCAATACATAGTTTGTTTATTTTAATAACAGTTCTAACACAAATTACCTTCAGTGTCCTAGAAAGCACAGACTGAAAAATATAAAGACGTTTCCCCTAGATGGCCCAGAAAGCAGGAAAACACTCCTGCTGCCAGGAGTGTCAGTGCCAGAATGTTGTCTCTCATTCCCATCTAGGGCACATCCTGTACCTCCATGACACTTTGCATCTCTAGCCCTCACTGTTACTTTGAAATACTTAAAATGAAATCTTACTACATCTAACACATCAGATATATAATTATCTTCTCAATTACATTCTCTAAGGAAGAAACTAAGTTCTCACCTTTGCTTACTCAGTATTTTTTCCAGTTTGGCATCCTCTTCAGTCTGGAGTCCATATGCAGATATGAGAGGACAAACAGTAGCCAAGTACTGAACAAGCTGAACATGCTGCCCAGGTCGGTAAGACCTTCCTTTCCCTTGACTATAAAGCCATTCTGCTTTCAAACTGTTAGGAAGGGGGAAAATGGTTTAATAAATGGCACCTTTAATAAACAGCATAGAAACAGTAACTGTTTTCACTACTGTTCTTCTAGTGGGTACCCAAGAGCTAATCTACAAATCTAAGCAAAACCTGGAACATGTGCAATGCCCAGGGGAACTGGCAATGTCATTCCCAGAACAACAAGTAATGTATTCATTCACTTAAGCATTGATGAAACAAAACCAAAAAACCAACTGGTCCAAAACTGTGCCGTCTCTGCTTTGTGTGCAGTCTTTGAGCACTGGAAACACATTTGTCTCAGTGAACTTAGCAGCAAAGCTTTCACAGGAAAGTTCAAAAATCATGCAAAACAGACACAGAGAGCAAATATTACTAAAAACTACTCAACAAGTCTGTTTTTCAAATTAATTTCTGCCTGAGAATATTTAATATAATACATCCACAAGTAATAATACAGTTAATATAGAACATCCCATTAGTCATGAAAAAAAAAGGCTAGAATTCTAACAGGCAACTTTCCTGAAAAGTCATAGCATGTTGTGGTGAAACAGAAATAGAATTGGTGTACCTTTGACCAAAAAAAGGGCACCTTTTTATTTTAGTAACAGGGGAAAAAAGAACATTAATGTCCTAGAATATGTTGATGTCCTGGACTGGAATGTGCTTATACTGGATAATACTTATGCTTGGACTGTTTTGATGTCAAGAATTTTGTCATGCAGATATCACAGTGATATAATGAGCACAGTGATATAGTAACAAGTGATTTGAGCAAAATAATATTTAACTAATTGATAATAAATAGAAAGCCAAATCTAGAAATGTACATGCAAACCATGCTTATATAAGGGCATGTCTGAGCTTCTCCCAAGACAACAGCTTTAACTCCCACTGATTGTCACATTCTGCAAAGTCAAAGAGGCTTTGCAGAAGAAAGAAAGGGTAGCAGACCACTGATGAATTGCGAGCACACTTTTGCTTTGTAGAAGTGCTTCTGTGATTTGAGCAACAAAACAAAAGCTTAATTTCATACTTCTATCTAAGCAAACTAAATAATAATTCCAGTGTAATAGATGAAAAATTTAGCTAAAGCAATTTCAGCTTAGCCAAACTTCATGTAATAATTTTAGAGATTTAATAATACAATTATGTCACCTTTCCTTCTGAGAAATCACATATCCATCAAGAACTTTAAGGTTCAGACACCAGCTGACAATATAAGGCCTGTAGTCAAAGCCAGGGACAGAAGGTGTGGCCATCACACAAGGATTGTTCATAACTGACAGCTGCTCCAATTGGCAAAGGGAGGCCAGGAAAGAAACCTCAAGAAAACAAGACACATTTGTTAACTGAGCAAAATATTCCACATTTCTCCTAACTACAGCTGGACAGCTCATGCAAAACAACAGAATGACAAATCAAAAGTTACATTCGATTTTTGAACGCAAAGGACTACAAGAGACCATCTATCAACTACCGCCATTTCCAATTAATTATTTTGTAAATGCCATTAGGCCTTGGAAAGTATTAGCTTCTCTTAAAATTTGGGAATGGGGCTTTATGTATAGAAAGGTGTATATGATTCCAGTTTACTGCAACAGCTGTTGGATTTTGAAAACAAAGGAAAAGAAAAGAAAAAGGGCAAGCAAAAAAGCTGGAGAAACCCTGTCCTGTTTTGAAGAGAAATGATTACTAAAAAATTTTCTTCCAACATGAAATCCCAACCAAGAGTTTTGCTGCTACTTATAACAAATCAAACAAACAAAACAATAAAGACAAAAGTCACAGGCAGATTATTTGTTTCTCTTACACAGTGTTTGAAAAACAGGTCAGTGGCAACAAGTGTAATTCAAACCTCTGTTCTAACCACAGTGGCTGCAGAAGCTTTCTGTAGCAGCTATCAGCTCAGCTTTCAACTTTCAGACAACCACAAAAGGTGAGGCCTAAAAGTAACATCCTCGAATAACATAAAAACGTAACAGATAAAAGGCAAATTTCTTTCCAGACTAAATTTTAAAAGATACCACTAGCTCCTGCAGCTAATGCAAACATGGTTATTACATATCAACAATTAAACCATTAAGAGTTGGGTAGTTTCAAAGAAGAGAGCCCATTTTCAGTTACAACCTCAAAAAAATTGTTCTACTTCCTTCTTTCAGTCTACCTAAAGACCAGGTGATCTATCTTCTATATCTTACCTCATTTAAGTCTCTGATTTCATTTTCTGCCAAAGACAAAACAGTCAAACTCTGAGGTAGGCAAAGAGGGGCAGTGCGAAGTGAAGTTATAATATTTCCATGTAGCAAGAGAGTCTATAAAATAAAAATACAGTGATGAAATGAATGTTTGATCAAAACTCACAGATTTCCTTTTCAGGCATCACCTGACAAAAATACATGCAAAAGAACTATAAGTAAGGCTTTCTGGTTACAGTTACCAAAAAATGCATTTGGAAACATTTTTCTCTACAGTGTGCATGTTGGAAGAGTTCACAGTATGTTTTGTTTTGATTAATGAGATAAGAGAACAAAGAGCTATGAAGAAGATACCACCATCATATCTTTATCAAAATCATTAGAGTGGCTATAGAAAAATCACTGCCTTGGCTTCTGCAACTTCAAAACAAGGAAGAGAATATTTACACACTTCCCTCTAGAAATTACAGTTAATGAATTAAAATGCTCTAAGAGCTAGTGTTAAAAGGGTGAATGTCTAAAGGCAGCAATTTTCAAAGCAAATTTCTTTGTGTATAGAATGCAATAAAACCAGAGATAGAACATCTACCTTCAGTGATGTAAGCTTGGAGAGATCACCTAATTGAGCTATGTTATTGTCTGACAGATCAAGATGCTGAAGACACAGACAGGAATTAATTTGTTCAATCACCTACAAAAATAAAGAAATCAGTTACTCACAGTAACTCTTTTTTAGCTACTAAATAAAAACAGGTATCAATAATGATAAATTATTTTGAAATATAAAAAAGCCCACTAGCTAAGTAACACAAAATAAAAACCATGTTTTAATACAGTTGTATTTTAAAGACAGTAATTCTTTTTCCTATTTTGGAGACTACTTCCTTACTTTCATTTCTTTTTGACATCAAACCTTTTATTTTTTCCTAGAGAACTCTACTCCAAAAGCTGCCCTCTTCTATTTCATAATCCAGTAGACACAACATTAACATTGTTGTTCCAATCAAAACATATTCCGATTCTTTTGCAGCATTTTCCAAATTTCTGTAACACAAGATTCTGGTAAATACAACAGACTAAATACCTTACCCTAATGTTATTTCCTGCCAAATTCAGCCATTCCAGGTGCACCAAATCCTTCAGCCCTTCCACGTACCCAATACTATTATGAGGCAAGTTGAGCACTCGGAGCTTGGTCAGTTTTGCTACACCCATCATTCGCACCAAACAGTTGCTGGCTACAGAGAGCTGCAGACGGACAGGCAAAAGAAACAGTTTTAACTATGCAGACAGAGTAAGATTTTACTTCTAGTAGTTAAAAATCTACTCCAACAGATACTTGTTCAATCTACAGATTACATTTTCAAGTAAATAACACAGACAGAAAACCTGCAAGAGCCAGGAAATAAATTACTGAGCAAAGAAAATAAGTCGTCACAACTCATTCCACAAACTTAAGAGGAAATTCTCCTAGCAACAGCTAAATAAAGGAAAAAGAATGAGGAATTGTGTGATATGAAAATAAGTTTTAATATCAGAATTGCCAATTCATTGAGAAAATTGTTGCCCCATTCCTGGTATAAAATTGCACTTACTGTCAATATGGCAGAGGACAAAATGTATTTCACATAATTCTCAAACAGGTCCTGTGCTAACAGGACTGTAAACCACAACATTTTTAAAGGCTAAATCCTGACTAGACATACACTTCAGTAAACATGATCACCAAGCTGGCAGTGTGGTGGTGAAGGTTTGTTGTAGCAACAAACCCCACCTCTGCTAACTCAGTGTAGCTGGTCTGTACAAGTTATCCAGCAGCTTTGAGCCTATCCAGAAGAACTTTCAGTGATAATACAAAGTTATTTTTAAGGTTAAAAAGCTCATGTACTGAAAAACTAAGAAGTATCAAAATTTGAGTTATCAGTGACTTTTCTAAGTGTTCTTATGATGCTCCTCCCCAATTAGGATTTATTTAGCTCATTTTTAGCTACCCGGGTAATTCACAAAACAACCTCCTCCATTATGAACTGTAGACCTCCACTGAAAGCAAAGGCTTCTACTTTAGTCAGCCATCATTTATTTTCCTGTGAAGACAGTAACTGCTAGCTTACTTCAATTACATAATACAGCCTAGAGGCAGAAGATGCTAACATCATAGTACCATTATTTGATAACAATTTCAAATCAAGTAACACTGACCTGCACCAGATTCCTGCATTTCTCCAAGTGCTCCAATTTATTTATCTGATTTTTGTCCAGAATCAGAGTCTGAGTATCAGCATCACAGGGCAAAGCTGGACCCAGTTTTTGCAATCCTTGACCTGAGCAGTTGACTACCAAGCCTTAGAATAAAAAGGAGAAGAAAACAACAAAAAAAGTACCACAAAGTTTATATATGAGAACATGTACTAGAAAAGCAAGATAAAAATGCAAGATAAAAAGATTTGTTTTATAATACATGCAGATAATTTGGGAAAACGAATTAAATTTCTTTTCCACGTAAAACTGAAGCAAATGACTTCAGCTTGAACACCTTAAGAGTAAGTGATCCAGTTATTGGAAGATATACATACCAGACACTGTCCCAGTTAAGAACTCTGGCAGAATTCTGGGAAAGTCACAACAGATCCTTTGAAGTGAGAAGCAGCAAAATTCTGGTAGCTAAATTTAAAGGTGTGATCCTCAAAACCCCAAATTTCAAAAGAACCTAAATTTTAAAATTCTTCTGAGAATTTAAGTTTTGAGCAGCTTGACAACCGTGTGTAAGCATCCCATCTAAACTAAGAAGCCATTCATGCAGCCATACTACAGTACTGCAGGCATTAGGAGGAATAAACAGTAAATGGGCTAACATACCATTTACTTAAAGCAACACACAATTCAGATGTTCTATGCAAAAAGGGCTACTACATAAAGTCAAAAGGAAAATATTTGCCATCGACAGAGAGCTTGAATCACTGGGTACCCAAAGTGACACCTGATAATCATAGTAATTTTCATACATTAAGCCTCTGCTGTGTATTTGATGTACAAACATCACTGTAGTGCTTCTTGCTCTCTTAGTATCTGTTCAATAAGCAATGCTCCCTTTTTCAGCAGCATATCCCAAATAGTGGTCTCACCCTAATATGCTGCACAAATTAATATTACAGTTTATAGGTTTTTAGGGTTTAGTTATGCTATGGATGGAGACAAACTTTTTTTTTTTTTGTGTACCATTTTGTCAGCTAGAGAACATGCATTTCTAAAAAATATGTCTGATGGCATTCATTATATTTCCATCATTTTTTTCAAATCCATGATTGCCCCAAGAGCTTAGGAGAGTAGCAAGGCAGAGCCAGCAACCATCACACTCTTGTCTTTGCACATTCAGGGAGAAAGTACCACTCGTTTCTCAATCAAGTAGTCAGTTCTGCAACTGCTTGGTCACTTTAATTGAATAGAGAAACTTCGTATCTGCTCATTTATCCAAGGGGTTGTTACAAAAATTCACTGCTGACCCCTCCAACCTTGGAGAGAGGCAAGGACCCAGAGTGCTGAATTGCAAGAGGAATTCAGAAAGAGAATCCTTTTATTCATGCGCATGAGGTATCCCATTCAAACTGGGATATCCTCAATACTGGAGCCACTCTGAGTGTGGATTTACACATGGTTCTCATAGATTTCCAGCATTTAAGTATAATGTGATCCAATTGCCACTTAATACACACAATCATTTGTAAAGAATCTGTATTTCTATGGCAACATCATCCACCTACTTCGCTATTGAACTATATATGCCTGCAGTCAGACTTGCTATAATCACTTCTCAATGATGCTGACAAAAGAAGGTTTTCACAGAGGTGTTAAATGAGCTAGGGTGCTGGCGTTATCTCCCTTGTCTGGGGGTATCCTTTATGACTACCTTCAAATTCAGAGAAGTATAGGTCCCTCTTTCAACATCGTCTGTCCTTCTCCTTGCAACAAGCTTTAGTTTGCTTGCTTAAGCATGGCAGTGCATTATACAGTGTGAATTATATATACACGTATAACTCTACGAAATTAATATGATTCCATTCTATAAAGACTCATTGATATAACACCTGGGGAATGAGATTTTTATAATAGGCTTTCAGGACCCATGAAAACATTTTAAAGCATCAAAACTGCTTATTTCTCGTTTGGCAGGAAGCAAGGAACTACACCCTCAGAAGTGGCGCTGTCTCCAAGACCTCTCAGCCCACCCCTCTAGGGAAAACGGACCCTATATAATTCAAATCCTGGCCTATAAAGGTTCTACAAGGCTGTGCGACTCTCCAGCACGATGGACAGCCGCTCCGTCCTGCCCCGAGCCAGAGGCGCTCCTCAGGGCGGGAAGCTGTGCCCGCGCCGCCGCCTCGCCCCGCGCTGCACCGGCCGGTTCCAGCCCCTGCGGGGCCCTCAGGGGCCGGATGAGATCGGGGGCAGCGGAGCGGCCGAGCCGGCCCCTCACCCTGAGAAGAGGAGGCGCCGCCACCTCCACAGTGGCGAGCCCCTGGCGCCCTTCCGACCGCCACAGCGCCTTTCGGGACCCGCAGCCCCCAACATTGCGGCCCCCGGCACCTGTCCGGGGCTGCCCTTACCCGCTCCGGCTGCCTCATCCCCCGCCCTGGCCGCAGCGCCTGCTGCCGCCATGCCCCGCGCTTGGTAACACCGCCAGGCAACCGAGCGCTAGGCGCCGATGGACCGGGCCGCTCCGCCACGGGAGCACCGCGCCTTTTATGCTGGGTGGAGCGGCGGGTCCCTCGTCCGGGGCTGCGCCGGGGTAGCCCGGCCGGGTGTGCGCTCCGCGAAGCCGCCGCGGTACGGCCGGGGCGGGGCGGTGCTGCGCTGCCCGGCCCGGCCCGGCCCGGCCCGGCCCTGCCCTGCCCTGCCCTGCCCTGCCCTTCCTGCTCCGCTCCCGTCGGGCCCCGCGCGCCGCTCCCGACACCGCCTCCCGGCGTCCTCTCCGCCTCTTCGGCCCCTCGCAGCCGCCGCCATCATGAAGTGAGCGCCCCATCTGCCACTATCCGGGCCCATCCACCGCGGGGAGGCCGCTGCGGGGCCCGGGCCGCCTCCCCCGGCCAGCTGCGGCCTCCCCTAACTCTTCTCTCCCGCGCAGGGTCGAGCTGTGCAGCTTCAGCGGGTACAAGATCTACCCGGGCCATGGCCGCCGCTACGCCCGCACTGACGGGAAGGTGAGGCCCGGGCGAGCCGAGCGGGCGGGAGCGGGCCCTGCGGACGGGCGGGCGCTGCTCTCCCGGGCGGTGCGCGGGGAGCGGAGCCGCGCATTTGGGATTGTCCGGAACCTCCGGTAGTATTAATGTGGCGTCCACCCGAGTCGTTCGTATTGAGCCGTATGAGAACAGCATCGGTGTGCAGGTGCCGTGGCTGCTCCGGAGGAGATCCGTGCTGTGCTGTAGCTTGGTGTTGGGTTTTTGAATGCAGTTTCCAGAGGGAGTCTTAGAGCAGGAGGTGTAAAGTACCAAAGTCGTGTAGAAAATGCTTCTTAGACGTCCTGCATCAGATGCTGAGCTTCGCTAGAGCCAAATTCAGCTGGTGTTCTAAATTAATTGAGTAGAAATCTTTGAGGTAAAATAGGGTGGAGAGCCTTTTCAAGCTGTAATGTCACATGCAGACAGGATTGTCCCTGCCTGTGAACGGAGGGCTTGGCTTTTAAGTGTTCCGGTGCAGTCATCTTTCTCTGCGGAATTCCCTACAAAATGACCAGGAGATGGACTGGTTGAATCCTTGTGAGCGCTTCTGGGAATTAGGTTGTACTTTAAATGGAATTATATAGGTAATAACAAGCCATTTTGCACATTCTGTGTGTTGTTTTAGACAAATAGGTTAGTGTCACTAGGCAAGAAGGAATCAGGTGGAGCATTGGTCTCCCTGTGTTCCCTAGGCCAAGTTTTGAGTCACTCCCACGTACAGGAAGTACATTGTTGCTTGAGGACAGACGCTTGAGAGGCATGATGCTGGACACAGCTGTTCATGCTGTGCTGAAATACACAGCAGCACTGGATGCAAGTGGTAATTTGAACTTTTTTCAGAAAATAAAGGTGCTTCAGAATGCTTTGCAAGACATCCGTTTGACCAGTGTAACAAAATGCAAAACTATAGATTTCTTGAATTATCTTCTAAAATTTTGAATAGTCAGAGCTGTGTTTAAGAACTCCAAAAGCATCAAGATCGAAAAACATTGACTCAAAGAATACTTGATGCAAGCTGTGATAATGTCTTTCCCGGAAACAAAGCTTACACAAAACATTTTACCTTCCCAGGTTTTTCAGTTCTTGAATGCAAAATGTGAGTCTGCATTCCTTTCCAAGAGAAACCCTCGTCAGATCAACTGGACTGTTCTGTACAGGCGTAAGCACAAGAAGGGACAGTCAGTAAGTACATACCAGCTAATGGCACTGTAAGTTGGCAATCAGAAGACCAAAAGATGTGGTCACTGATCTGCTAGAGGTCACTTAAGTATGCCAGTGTTCAGCAGAAGCATGACCCAAGTCACCAGGATTTAGACTAGTTAATAATGGTGAAATTGTGAGTGCAGTTATGTGAGTTTATACAGCACTTCAACAAAAGCATTTTATTGTGTTGTAGCACTTCTTTGAGAGATCACTCAGAGCCACAGTATGTTCAGTAGATCTTAACTGTAGGAATGGCACATGTTTTTAAAAATTAGTTTTAGGGAAGGTGGGTAATGCTGTGTTATATGCAGACTTCCTAAAAGCTTGGTCTTGTAAACTTCCTCAATGGTGACAGCATAGGGAGCTGATTTTGGGGTTAGAGGGGCTGGGATGCACACTCCTAATATACTCTCTTTGAAAACTCCGGGCTGTAGCTTAGCACGAGGTCTTTTCCTATGCAGCTCTCACTGCATGAAAAAGATAAATAATGAAGGCATGTAGCATGAGGTGTGCTACAGTCCTCTTGTTTAAACTTGCACAGCAGAGGAGCTTTGAGAAAGACTTACATCACTGCAATAAGTCAGTGTTCTTCCCAGTTTGGTTGAAGAAAGAAAGTACATGGTTAATGCACGATGGCTTACATTGCTCCCTAGCACCAGATCCACTTGAATAGGTGTGGAGTGTCTTCCTTTCAGAAGATTCAATGGAAGGTGTATCCTTCCCCATTTTCTTCTGGGAGTTACAGATGGCTGAACTTCTAACATTCCTTCAAAATACTTCTTTTTCATACTTTGCTGTAGAAGCCTAGAAGATACAGGGTCTAATGTGTATGTCTCCAATACTGATAGCTGGGGAGCCAGCCAAGGATTTTTGGTAATAACACACTATGAAAAGTACGAGATGTGGCTGGAAAAGGGGCCATATGGAGGTAGGGCAGCACTTCTCTGTACCCAACAGAAGGATTCTCTAAAGTGAGGAGTAAAATTCCACTATGGTGTGCAATTTTGAATAGTTTCAATTTGAGTAGCAGCTTGTTTCCATAATTGTCTTTAGCCATGTATTTAATGTCTTGTGATACTAATTGTCTGTGTTGGTCTGGTGCCTCTTAGGAAGAGGTCCAAAAGAAGCGCACGCGCCGTGCTGTGAAGTTTCAGAGAGCCATCACTGGTGCCTCTCTAGCTGAGATCATGGCCAAGCGAAACCAGAAGCCTGAAGTACGAAAGGCACAGAGGGAACAAGCTATTAGGTGAGAAATCAGATCAGTGGAGCTATCCCAAGCTTTTCAAAGATTACAGTACTTTTCATACAAAAGCTTAAACTCTAGGTGAGCTCTGTGTTTATTTTTTGTGGGGTTTTTTGTTTGCTTTTAATCTGTACATTTGTATGTAATACTGAGTAATCTTGGCAAGAGATAGTGGCAGCAGAGAAGGATCTCTCCTTGCCCCTTCTCTTGGTACTTTTGTCACTCACAGTTCTGCTGTCTCTGTAGAAATCCCCCCAGGGGATAGTGAATATAGAGGAGAAATCTGCAGTAATGCATTCCATTCCTGATCTTGGGAAGCTCCTACAGTGCTGAAAGAAGGAAACAGTGAATGGCAGACACGGGTAACTTCATCTTTTTCTGTGAATTAACAGGGCTGCAAAAGAAGCCAAGAAGGCTAAGCAGGCAACTAAGAAAACAGCTGTTTCTGCTGCAAAGGTGAGATATAGTAGGCAAATAGAAATTATAAAATGGAATACACCATGTTCCATTCCTTGCTGACACACAACGTTCTACTGTGGCACTTAATTAGAAATTCCCACTTCTGTTTTGAGGAAGCATTTTTGTTACTTTTTGTGAAAGTTACACAGTTAAGTTACACAGAAAGTTATGTGAAAGCTCCTCGACTGGACTTTTGTACTAAGTTAAGCATACCCAAAACAGCTGCATAGAATGAATCTTTTTTACAGACCAAGTAAATATTACAGTAAAACAATTCTCTGACCTAACATCAGAGATAATTACTAGATAAAAACTTGTCTGAATGTGATATCTTCACTATCTAGGAACTTGGTAACAATATATTGGTGAATACTACCATGTGTTTTATTATCACTTACGAATTAATACCATATGTTGTCTTAGTGTTATGTGTGTAAACATCTGTTAACATGATCTCAGTATTACAGGTTGCAGTTCTAGTCTGATCTGATCTTATTCCTGTCAAGAGTACGTACAGGGACACAGGATTGCAAATAAATACCTTATTTTCGCTCGTATTTCATTATTTCTCTACAGGCCCCTACAAAGGCAGCACCTAAGCAGAAGATTGTGAAACCCGTCAAGGTTTCTGCTCCCCGTGTTGGTGGAAAGCGCTAGCTTGCCAAACTGTTGATCATGCTGAATAAACATCTGATGGAATTCCATCACTTGTGCCATGGTCTGCTCAGCTGTGTGAGACATACTCTGAAGGGAATGAATCTGTGAAATGACCATGTCTGGGTATTGCAGACTGAAAAGCATCTTCTGTCATAAAACACATCGTTTCTTAGACAATCTGTATTAGCAAACATTTCCCCAGTCTTCACTGAGTGGCTCAGGTAACAGGGAAGATGGAGCTGGTATTTGAGGAGTATTCTTGCCTGAAGGACAGAACAGCATCTGCATCTATGACAAACGACATAAAAAGAGGTTTCTAAGCTCAGAGATACAAGCTAAAAGGGGGTGTGAAGCAATAGCATCTGCACATCACTTACAAAGGTCCTGTGTTGTGGAAGGCATGCAGCAAGATACAGAGAATAAGGAAATAAGAATCAAATAAGGAAAAGGTTAAAAAAAGGGAAGGATAGTTTCACAGACTGCATGGCTCTTACACACAAAGTTTCAGATCCAACTTCTGGGTTAGGAAGTTACAAAATTATGAATTGCTGGAAGCTGTTGTCAGGAAAAGAAAGCATGTGAAGATTGAACGGGATTCAAATGCAGCTGATGTTACACAGTTAAAGCTCATTTACGTTCATATTTAACTTGCTGAATGCAGACAGTAATTTTAGTAATTAGTAATTTTCCACCCTCCCACCCTAGAGGGATTGAAATTGCTAATGGGAGTTCCTCTGTCTGTCTAAGGAACTGCCCTGTGCAGAGAGTGTGCCCAAACTTTGCCAGTTTTGCTGGACAGCAATAGCCTTGGCAAAGCAATGTCCTGATTTACTTGAATCAAAACAGGAATCAAACCTTCACTGTTTTCTGGATCAGTTACTTTTCTGCTGATAGTTTGAGGGCTTGATTTGTTATCTTACACCAGTCAAGAAGACAGCTGTGTTTCAACTTCCTGCAGTCCTGGGCTTCAAATGGCTGTAATGGGTTGTGGGCTATACTTACACCTTGTTTAGGTTTTAGCAAAATAGATACCGGTCTGCATAAAGGCTACAACCCATTTAAAAAAGGTCTAGCTTGATGATATTAATGGAATTTCCACCATGATCTTCCAAACAATTCTGCTTTTTGCTATTTAAAAAAAAACAAAACAAAACAAAACAAAAAAAAAACACAGCACTACTCGTGTTTAGAATGAAATTGAAGGCTTTTAAACTAGTTAACGCATTTGAAAGCAAAGAAGCCAGAAACTGGAGGGGAAAGAGAGGAAGAAAAATTGCCGGTAATTAGCAGGGAAAGGCATTTTTAATAATTTAAAACTGAAAGCTGAAAAAACCTCTGAAAATTACGCGTACTAGTGGTGATTATAAAAATCACATCAGCGTCTTGTACAAGGCACCTGGTACCCCAAATGTGTCCTTGTGAATGTTTTCAGCTGAGAAGCTGCAAATGTAAGCTGCTACATCTGCTTGAAATACCACTGATGACATATATAGAAACTGATTGGCAGATAGGACTAATGAACAAGTATTTGTTAATGCTTTGAAGTTTGCAGGCTTTGGGTGCCTGGTGCCACTGCAGTGTTGCACGGAGGTGCTGCACCATTACTGTTCCTTGATGTTTCCTCCTGAGTTGTGACTGATGCGGTGAGAACTAAAGAATACCAGCCCCTCAGGTTACTCCTCTCACAAGCTACGCATGAGTGAGGCAGGCTGCTCAGAGCAGGGCTTTCCCCAGCACGTTATTCACCTCAAACATAGATGTAATGGAATGAATTAGCATCGAAATTATTATAAGCCCTCGTGTTTACCTAATGCAATGTAATTGATTCTCTATCAAGTATTTGGCAGAAGAAATTGAGTACCTAAGTTTGTCACAAACCCACGAAATAAGTTGGGTTAAAAAGGACCTCCAGAGGACATCCACTCCAGCTCCTTGTTCAAAGTGTGTCTGTTTAGATGAGATTGCTTAGTGTCCTGCTGAGTCTTGAACACAGCTCCAAGGACAGAGATTCCACAACCTCCCAGGGCCACCTGTTCCAGTAGTCGACCACTGCCATTGTTAAAATAAAAAAACCCGGAAAACTAAATACAGAACCTTTTTTCTATATAAATAGCGCCTTTGGCCGGTCTTGCTCCGTCTGGTCGGTGTCTCTGTGTTTGGGGATCGCTGTGCTCCAGCTGCGTCCCGCAGGTACCGAGCGCAGGGGAAGGAAGGGTCGCGGCTGCTGCGCTTTCCTTGGGCGCGACAGTCCCCCCCCCCGTCGCGTGTTTGTCACCGGTGTAAATACCAGCGCAGATCCTAGACAAGTAAAAGGCGCCGTTGGCATCTAAAGGATTTTCCTTCTTGACTCTTAAAAACAAAATAGCGCGCACAGAGCGCCCCGAGGCGCCTCTGCGGCGCCGCCCCGCCCGCGCTGGTGCTGCTCCCGGTCGCCATGAATGACCCTGCTGCTCTGCTCGCAGCTCTTGCTCCCGAGGCAGTTCTGGAGCAGAAGCCGCTATAGTTTCGGAGCCGGGGCTGCACAGGAATTCCCTCGGGAGCGTCCCCGGCTCCGCCGCCAAGACGGCGCCCCCATCAGCAGGCTTTGCCCGGCTCCAACATGGCGACCCCAGCCTTGCGCCCGGGCCCTGCTCTGCCCGGTCCCAAGATGGCGGACCCGCTCCCCCGGGTGCTTCCTCGCGCCCCCGCCCCTTCCCGGCCCCTCCTGCGCGCGCGCGCGGCTTACCTCACTTCCGCTTGTGCAGCAGCCATTTTGTCTTTCCGCCGCTGTTGCTGCCCGAGCTTCTCCCTCCCTCCTGCCGCCGCGGGCCGCGACATTCCAGTTCCCCCCCGGGCGCGGCTCCCGCCGGGCCGGGGCCGATCCCGACCCCGCTTCCCTTATCCCGGGAGGCTCCTCCGCAGCCCCGGTGCGGCTCTGAGGGAGCGGGGGCGGCTCCCGCGCCCCTGCCGCGCGATGTCCAGCGAGGAGAGCTACCTGGCCATCCTGCGGTACCTGACGAACGAGCGGGAGCCGTACGCGCCGGGCACGGAGGGCAACGCCAAGCGGAAGATCCGCAAGGCCGCCGCCTGCTACGTGGTGCGCGGCGGCACCCTGTACTACCAGCGGCGGCAGCGCGACCAGCAGCGCTTCGCCGAGCTGGAGGTGGTGCTGCAGGCCGAGCGCCGCGCCCGCCTCATCCGCGCCGCGCACCTGGCGCCCGACGGCGCGCACCGCACCCGCCTGCAGACCTGGCAGGGGCTCTCGCAGAAGTACTGGTGGAGAGGTGAGGGCCGTGGGCGGGGGCGGCAGCCGGGGCACGGAGCTGCAGAACCGCGGTTGGAAGGGACCGCAGTGGGTCCCAGGGTCATCCCAGAGCGCATGGCATAGGACTGCCTCCAGACGGTTCTTGAATATCTCCACTGATGGAGACTGCACAACCTCTCGGGGCAGCCTGTACCGGCTCACAGTCACCTTTACAATTTTCATCGTGTGCACGGTGAAACTTCCCGTGCATCAGTTTCTGCTCATAGCCTCTTGTGTCATTGCTTGGCACCACCGGGACCTTGCTCCATGCTCCTGACACCCTCTGTTTAGATACTTATACTCATTACTGCGGTCCCCTCTCAGTCGTCTGGTCTCAAGGCTGATCAGGCCCGGTTCCCTCAGCCTTTCCTTGTAAAAGAGATGATTCAGTTCCTTAGTCATCTTTGTTGCCCTCTACTGTACCTGTTCCAGGAGTTACATATCTCCCTTCTATTGAAGGGAACTCCGTGTGCCCTCCCTGGTGGGACCAGGAGGGCACTCTTAGTTGCTGAGTGATCAGTGCCTTTAAACGGCACCTCGAAGCACGTGGTGGGTGGGCAGTGACATTGTGTCACACCCCGAGAGGCAGGGCTCACTCTGCGCAGTCCGTCTTGGTCTGCAAATTGTCCAGGGCTTCTTGTCTGGTGGTGGTACCTTGAATATATGGAAACACGGAGTACAGCTGTCCCCTGCAGGTCTTGCACACAGCCCAAGTAAGACAGTGACACCTCAGCTGTGTCCTTGGGATAGGGTGATGATCCAGTCCACATGACCTGGGTTAGCTTTCGACTTCATTCATGCCCGTGATGGTGTTCACGTTAAAGTACTACAGCTGCCAGTGGTGGTTGGCAGTCAATTGTTTTATTTGTCTCTTTCTTGCAATGAGAAGCTGAAAAGACCGGACTAATTCTCAGCTGGGCCCTGAGTGATATTACAGCTCTTATAAGTGGTGGTGCCTGAACAGCAATAATTCCCAACTGGGACTTCCTTTTCGCTGAGGGAATGACTTGATGTCTTGTTCCCTTTAGATTTGGTGTTCTACTTTTAGCCCTAGATGTCCATTAAACAAACAGCCTGCTGTTTACTTGCCATGGGCCCAGCGTGTGTCTGTATTGCTTCTCTTGTTCTGCTTTCTTCATCCATCACCAAGTCTGTAATTTCAGCTTTAGTTTTCCCTATTTTCAGTTGGAGGGATTTTGCTCTAGCTGCAGCCAACCCCTCCAGTCCAGACCTCATGGACTTGAAGATCTTCTCACATGAAAAAAGGATTTGGCATCTCAAAGTCAATATACTCATTCTGGATTGTGCTTTATCTGCATTCTCAGTGTCTTCCCAACATTGTACTGTTGTGGCATCTACTCTCATCCTGTGCTGGAAACTTCCTCCATGGGCCTCCATGTAGCTTCTGTTCATCAGGAGACAGCATTCTGTATTCTTTTGATTTTACTGGTCACCTTTATTTGCACACCCTATATCCTCTTACTTCTCTTGCACTGGGAAAGCTAAAATTAATTCCATGCTTTCAGTTCAAGTGTTATGTTTTTTCCACGTGTCTCCCTTAAAACAATGTTTTCCCTGCCATTACAGTACTCTTTGGCTGCTAGTGGACAGCAGCTTTGGCCCAGCTGTCATCCTGAGATGGACATCAGCCTGGTGTGTGTCTGTTCTGTAACTGCAAGGCAACGGGCTGGAGAATGGCTCAGGGGCCAGGAAGGGTGTTAGCGAGGTGATCTGCAGGCCAGAGACCTTCTGTCTGATTTCAGATGAAATCAAGGAGATGTACAAATGTTGAAATGGACATTAATGTCTTAGATTGCCTTAAGTCTCTGTTTTCCTGATCCTTACAGAGATATGTATGTAATGATAGCGCAAGTTATGCTCTGAGGAGATGTGAGCAAGCAAGTCTAAGTCTGTGTCAGCAAAGCTCTTGAGCTGTGCTGGGTTTTAAACCATAGAGGCCCAGCTGCTGTATATGCTTTTATATTGTCCTAGTGAACAAAACCAATTTGGATTGAAAGCCATGCATGGAAAATGCATTGCCATCTGGAAGAGGATCCTGCGCTTAGGACCTGTTGAGTATCTGAAATTATTCTCAGAATTGAAGACTGTGCTGAGTTGGAAGGGACCCACAAGGGTCATGGAATACAACCCTGCCCAGGACCATCTCCAAAAGTCACAAGAGTCATTCCTGAGAGCATTGTCCAAACATTTCTTGAACTCTGTCATGCTTGGTACTGTGACCGCTTCTCTGGGGTGCCTATTCCAGGGCCCAGCCACTCTCTGGATGAAGAAGCTGTTCCTAATATACTACCTAAACCTCCCTTGACACAAATTCAGATTATTTCCTTGGGTCCTGTTGTTTATATTTGGTTCCACTGGTTAAAGTACTGGTGTGAAATTAATTTATTTAAATTCCAAAATCATAAGCAATTTATTTAAATCAGTGCTAGTAATACCTATCAGTGTCATTGCATATAGCCTAGTTGGTCCCTATTTTGCAAAAGCTCTTAAGTGAGCCTTCCAATTCTTGTCCTCTTCAGGAGGAACAAGCCATTTGTGTGGGCTAAATGCAGGATTATATTACATCCGTCACTACCTTGGGATTATGAGACTAAATGTCTAAATTTTTTTTTTCTTAATAGTCTTTCTAGGAGGGTTTCCTTGATGGAGTGACATTCTAAATGTTCTATTACAAATTAGCAGTAGTGACATACAATATCATGCAATGGTGTGAGAGAATCAGAATTAGTAATAATGCATCAGAGAGGGAGAGTGTAGGTGACTGACTATTTTTCTTGGTTAGTATGTAATATTTTTGATTATTAATTATTGATGTTTTGCTAATCACCTACATAGTTATTTGTTTATAGTAAATTGAATAAAGATTAGAAGCCTAATCAAGCTCCATTAATTTTTCTTAGGTATTCTTAAGCAGGTTAAAGATTACATTAAAGAATGCAGCAAGTGCCAGGAAAAGCTAGATCGCTCTAGATGTCTCTCAGATCCTTCTGAAATGCTGGAGGAGCTAGGACTGGATGCAAAATCTCATGAAGACAGTAATGAAACAGATGATGAATTGAGTAATTCAGCATCAATCCCAGCAACATCCCCAAAACCTGTGAAGAAGAAGCCAATAGCAAAGCACGAGCTTGTGTTTGTAAGTACCATTGTTTACATCTGAATGGATTTGCCTTTTCTGTTACTGTATTCTTGGTCATGTACTTCTTCTTCCTTGTTATAATCTTGTAACAATAAGACTATAAATTTTGCCAAAAATATTGAATATGTAGAAATGGGATACTGGTGTATATGTCATTAAATTAATTATAGGGCATCATTGCTGAGAAATAAAATCACCCTATATATTATGCATATAGAATCTAAAATAAAATGAATGGCAAAATTGCCGGTAGTAAAACATCACATACAAGATTCTTATGGGGCTCTATATCTTTTCCTTAATAAATGCTGCTATGTTGATATATAAAATTCTTGTTCATAACTGCAGGCTCACATGCACATAAGGACGTTTGAATTTAGAAACTTCTTCAGACTGTAGCATAGAAAAATACAGTCAAAAGAGCTGTTTGAATGTGTCTTACCATTTTTCCAGTCTGTTTTAATTGTGTTTGGAGGGAGGGTGAAACTTAAAGAAAGAAAACAATAGTAAAGTTCTATATTCTACAGGCTTGCACTGATTGTATGGTTACAGAAAATAATCTTTTTCTGTGTTTCTGTGTGAATGCTTAAAAAGGCACAATCTAAATGTAATGAAGTTCTCAAATGTTGTTTGTGACAGGTTGACAGTAAGGGCCTTGTGAAGCAGTCATCTTCCAAACATTGTCTGTCAGTCTTAAACCAACTGAATCAGCAGAGGCTTTCCAATCAGTTCTGTGATGTGACTTTGCTGATTGAAGGAGAGGAGTACAAAGCTCACAAATCTGTCTTGGCAGCCAACAGCGAGTACTTCCGAGAGCTCTTCATTGAAAAGGGAGCTGTCACTAGTCATGAAGCTGTAGTGGATCTGTCAGGTGAATTGCTGTGGTTTTCAAAGCTAGAAATCATAATATCCTAAGTAAGGTGTACAGTATTTAATTCAGTCTTTTTTGAGTGTTGAAGACAACCAAATTTTTATCTTGCTTTTTTCTCTCTTTTAATCTAAAAGTATTTTGTGTAGATCATAATGCAAAAGTGATCGCTCTGATTTTGCCTGATCTAATATTCCATGGACTGTGGTATTTAATCTTAAAATTTCTGAGAAGCTTTTGGTGGATTTTTACCTTGCTTAGGCATTTCCTCCTGTGTTAGTCGCAAACGTTAAAAAGGGAATAAAATCAAATGCTTGAATACATCAAGCAGGGATGTTGACAAGCTGCTTGGAGAGTTGTTTGCCTTAACGAATGCTAAATCGCTTCTTCTTTCTGTGAAGCAGAATTGTACGTCTGCTTATTTCTCAGACCTGGTACATGAAAGATAGGAGACAATTCTAAAATAAATGTTCTAAAAATAGCTTTGTAGTGATGAAGAATAGTGTACAGAACATATGCATTCTGCATTGCTTTCTCATTTATTAACTGTTCATCACTGCATGAATAATAGGCATGCATGAACAATAATTTTCTAATAGGATGGTCCAGAAGGTTCCCCACATTATGTATTTGATTTATTATTTATGCAACTGTGGAAAATTATACCAAATTCCTATATTTAAGCATTTCTATCTATATATCCATATCTTTATTGTTTTCATTAGCTACTTTCTTATTTTTCTACCACATCACTTGTTACTTAAGACCTGAGTACTTTCTGAATGTAGCAGATCCAGAAAGACTTTGGTTCATTTAATCTGCTCCAAAAGTATTGTGGCTCTCCCAGCATCTTGAAATACTTCTCAAAGAGTTTTATCGTGAAACTCTTTAAATGCTACTTAGTTATTGGAAAAGTAGTCTGAGCTTACCCACACATAGAAACTACATGAGGAGGAAGCTGTAGTGTAAATGACAATTAATTGAGGCCCAGTGATGGGCTTGTTATTTCCAAGTGTGTTTTCGTCTAAATTTCAGGCTTAACTGTATCAAAGGTGAACTGTTGTGTTCATCATGGGATATTTTGGTGTGATTTCAGATCATCATTATTTGCTCTAATGCCTTGTCTTATTTGTGGTAGGTTTCTGCAAGTCCAGTTTCCTGCCTTTATTGGAATTTGCTTATACTTCAGAATTAACGTTTGACTTCTGTAGTATGGCGGAAGTGGCCATGCTCGCCCGGCATCTCTTCATGTCAGAGGTCCTTGAAATCTGTGAGAATGTGCACAAACAGATGGAAGAGAAACAAATTACAGTGTACCAAAAGGGAGATATTCAAACAGTAGAGTCAACACAAAATCTAGCAGAGCAGGCTGAAGTGGAGGTGCAGCCCATGGGTGGTGTTGAGCAACCTAAACTCACAGCCAGTGAAGTGCCAGTAGATGTGAATGGAGCTCCTTCCTCTGCTGGGACAGAGGAGGCAGCAGCACCCCAGCCTGACCTCCTGCACCCAGAGCCTCTGGAGGCCACTGCGGGTGATCCTTCCAAGCCTGTGGAACAGTGTGAAACAACTGGAAGTTACATCAAGGTCCAGCTGGTGGAGAGCGTTTCAAACAGCCTCTACAACAGACTCAGCGCTGAGCCATCGGCTGTGGAAGCCATGGACCCACAGAGTCAAAGGGAAACTGAGACAGTTCAAAATAAGAGTGATAAAGCACATGTGGACTCTGCTTCTGAAGACTCCTCAGAGACACTCCAGCAAAAAAGTAACGAGCAGAGCAGCTCCATTTCCCAGCCAGAAAGCCTCGCTTCCAGCCAGGATGATGCTTACAAAAGCAAGCTTCGCCAGCGCTCAGTCAGTGAGGGGGGATACATCAGGCTGCATAAAGGAATTGAAAAAAAACTGCAGAATAGAAAGACGAATCCTAAATCTGCAGTGCAGCAGGTATTCTGTCTGTCATTAGGCCTGTAGTTACCAGAGTAATTTCTAAGCTGTGACAGTTGTGCAAACAAAATCCCAAAATTATTGACTTGGCATCAGTATTCCTTCTATATTGAAGGTCCTTGGAATGCTCCATGGCCACAGTCTAGATTGACTATCTTCTCACAGCTTCTTATGGTTGGACAGAAGATGTATCATCTCCCCAAAATTATTAATTTTATTCTGAGCTAGCTCATGTGTGTGTCAGTCATAGATACATACATGTATCTATTAGAGAAGTGAGATCCTACATTTGTTCAGACTTGACAACAGTATTGGGAATGAAAAATGGTACATCCCACATAGAACTTAAGATGTAGTTATGAGTCACAATAATGCATTCCTGCTACCTTCTGATTGGGATCGATTAAGAGAAAAGTTCAAAGAGCACTGGTGTTAAAAACTGTAGCACCTGAACATACTAAATATTTAGTAATTGAACTAGCTCTAGTTACAATTTTTTTTTTAATGAAAGTCTTATTACTCTTTCCCTTTTGAGAGCCTTTCCTCTTTCACTGGCTGTGGATAGTTGACAGTCATCTCACTGGGCATTCATGCATTTGGTTTATGACAGAGTGCGCTTCACTGCATGTTGGCAAAATCTTCTGAAGAGCTGGTAATTTACAGAGGAGTCTTGGGAGTTTCGCATACTAGAGCCACCAGTCCCACACACAGGACAATAATTTGCTATCATTACAACATCGTGGTAGATAGAAACTGTAGTAAATTAGTGTCTTTTTACAGATGGACAGCTTAAAGCCCAGATGGTAAAACTAACACAATCAAAATACTTGAGCAACCTATTTATGCTGGTTGGAGAGTGCCACGGTTTTGTTCTGTTTTGGGAAGGGGAATGTTTACTTTTGGGAATAGTTCCTGTTAATATATTTTGCAGTTTTTAAATCCAGCTCCTTGACAGATGAAGTGCACAGACCTATGGAAAAAAGAAATTGGTTTAGATGATTGCTCAGGATTTGACTCAGGAATAGGTTTCTGCTTTCGTAACTTGTTTTGCAGCTTTTAGTGTTTTGTCCTTTGCATCCCTCAACTCCCTCTATGGCATAGGATGTCATATAAGCTTTGGGAAGGAGACACTCTCCTGAGTTCCCAGTTTTGATGCTGGGAGAATAACAGGAAAGAGATTGCAGGGAAAATGCTGCTGATTTAAATTACAGTACTTGCACCTGGCATAGAGATATTGGGGATGAGGTGTGCTTTGTAGGAATTAATTATATTCCTAGATCTTACTAATCATGTACGGAACAAATTATTTTTGTGACTTTACAATTTAGCAAAGTTTGCATAAGCTTTCAGAGCAACAGGAAAATTTGAAACATGGAAGGGCTGGCATGTTTTCAAATACTGCTAGATACCTCACTTGTTAGATATCAGAATAAATCATGTGAGACTCCATTTTCTTCATGTGGCAAAGTCCAAATCTGTATTCACATAACTTATTTTATACAGTTTTCATAGACCTTGTGTTTGACTCCCATTGGTTAGTAGTTTTTTTCCCATCTAATTCATTAGTAAATAGTTAGTAAATAGTATTTTAATTGTCTTTAAAATCTCTCTATTCTTGGATTGTTTATGTACTTTTTTTACTGGTTCTCATGAGACAAATCCCTTGTTGTTGTAGGTGCATTTGTTTTTCACCCTCAGAATAGATTGTTATGTTAACGAATGTCTCATTCTCAAAATAGCTTCATATTGGAACTTGCAAACTGCTTGATAGATGCACTTAGAAGAAGTGATGGGGCAGCTTTGGCAATTTAGCAAAGTGAGGCCTGATTTCATATGGCCTTTCTTTTATAATTCTTCTTCCTGTCTATGACAGTTGGGAGAACAGGATGAAGAAGAAATGGGGATACTTGTACTTCCTTCCCTTGCCTTATTCTCAGGAACCCAAAGGGGACACACCTGATACAGGATATTTCAACCTGATCACTTAAAATTTGGCTTCTAAAGAATTTGGCAGCAAGTTTCTACAAAGGAAGATGAGATTATCAGCTCCAGGTAGCACTGCCAGTACCACTGAATAAAAACCCAGTAGTGCCTTATTCCTTTTAGAGATAAAAAATCTTTAGGAAAGCTGGAATGCTCTCAACTTGATAGAAATCCTGAGTGGCAGTACTCTGTGATTCCTCTGTAACTATCCCTTAGCTGTCACTTAGGCAGTTAGTCAGGTCTGAAGAGTTCATTGTCCCTGAACTGGTAATTCACTGTGTGACCTTCATCATAGTAAGTTTATGGTTTTTAAAAAAAAAAAAGGTTTTTCACTCACCTTACTCACCTTGAGAGTTTAGTAGTGAACTAAAACAAGGTAACTTTCGAGCAACTAAGTCAGCTGAGCAAAATTAAGAGTTATTACAGTAACACTGAACATCAGCTTTTAATACAAACTTTCAGACAAGGAATGAAGTACAGTGCAGTAAAATTCATTCAAAGGTTCTGTTTTTCCAACTTAGGTTGCCATGAAGCTGGTACAAAGGGGGAAAAAAATGAAACAGCCCAAAAGAGAGACCATGGAAAATAACGAAGTGGAAGCGCAGCACAAATGCACTGACTGTGGAATGGTGTTCCAGCGGCGCTATGCACTTATAATGCACACACTGAAGCATGAAAGATCTAAAGAATATAAATGCCCAGTAAGTCAAGGGGTTGGTTGGGTTTTTTTTCTGTGTAAACCTTCCTCCTTATGAAAATTAATTCAGTAATTATATTAGTAATTATTTTTCATTGCCTTTTTTGGTACATATATTTATTTTCCTTACTGCTTTCAGAGTTGTATACAGCCTTGATGTGAATGGGGTGAGATAGAATGGAGTATAGCCACTTGGCCTGACAGTAGGGTGCGACTTGTTGCTCAAGACAGTGCTAGCATGGGATTTGCTTTTAACCCTACCAGTAAATTTTTGTTTAATCTAGACTGGAAGTTAGTCTCACTGGGAAGTGAGTGGTGATTCTATCAGTAGCCATAAAATAAAAATTCACAACTATTCATTAACCTCGGACAAAATGGCTGTTGGAGCTGGGTTATAGATTTAACTCATCATATTACTGTACTTAAAACATTTGATTACTTCTGGTTTGTTTTGGTTTTTTTTTTGTTTTCATTAATTCTGAGTGTTACATGCGAAGTAAGGTTCTACTGTTTTCTGTACCAGTTGTGTAAGAAAGAATTCCAGTACGGTGCCTCCTTGCGGGCCCATCTGGTGCGGCACACGCGAAAGACGGAAGCCACCGCTGCAGCTCCGGGTGCTGAGGGGACAGGCATGTCCTCGGTGAAAGGGAGAACCAAACGGGAATTCGTGTGTGACATATGTGGGAGAACTCTGCCTAAGCTCTATTCTCTCAGAATACATATGCTTAAACATACAGGTGTCAAACCCCATGCATGCAAGGTAAAGTCCTTTTACTATCTAACCAGATTAGTAATGTTCTCTATTACCAATATTTTGGTATTGATGCTCTGCCCTAAAATTTAAGTTAATCTTGGTCACTTCACAATAGGGAAAGCGAGTGTAACATTCCTGATGAAATTGCTTGCAGTCCAAGAGTGAAAAAACTAGAATGAATTTGAGCTCTGAAAGTTCATATTCTTGTGTCTAGAAAAATGTCATCCTTTGATTATTCCTTTTTTTTAACAGACCAGTTCTGTCACTGGTGCAAAATCACAGACTTGGCCATCTTAGTTCCCAGGAAATACAGGAGGTTTTGTTCTGTGTGTAACAATTACATAATTAGTTTCGTTTGTCCTACTCCACCACATACGGATTTTTTTAGGTTTGTGGAAAGACATTTACGTATAAGCATGGATTAAAAATGCACTTAGCTCTCCATGAAGTACAGAAACAGTTCAAGTGTGACTTGTGTGAAAAGTCTTTTGTCACAAAAAGAAGTCTTCAGGAGCACATGAGCATTCATACAGGTAAGTGGTGAGAAAGGGAATCCTTTTCCTTTGCTTGGCTATTTTATGCTGCTGAACTTTAATGTTGTTCTTCAGTGTCAAAAAAAACTGTTTAAAAAAAATAAATGGTAGGTTCTTCTTTTAATTGTGGTCAGGCAGCTGAGATAGAGGTAAGCAGTAATTTTGTGGGGCTAAACCATTGTTTAGTGTTATTATGCAAGTGTTCTACACAAGAATGGGAATTGTGGTTGGTCTGTTCCTGTACGTATTTAATGCCTGTATCATGTCAATTCAACAAGAAATAGGCAACAGGCTGGAATGTTCTACTGCACTTAATTTCCCAGCTTGTCCTTTTAGAGGAAAACATGCTAAGTTTAATCTCTTGGAATTTCTGTATATGTTTTACAAGATTTTCTGAACTAATACTGACATTTTGGAAAGCCTAGTGTCTTGGAAGATCTTAGCATATGAAAGATGACAATATAATAATTTAATACATGTGGAGTTTTAAAATTGTAATTTGTAAAGGTTGCCTGTGTTTCTGGTTTGCTGGGCAGAATCAAGAGAGATACTCAGTTAGGATGATTTGTTCCTGAAATTAAGGAATTTGTATTAGTAGTCATCATTCCTATGTTGATGAAGTGGAGCAAAAACTTTTATTTTAAGGTGTTTTTCCACAAATGCAAGATATAAGTAATAATCCATAAGCAATGCTGTGTTTCTGAAGAAGTTGCATAATACATAAACACAGGCAATTGTGGTTTTTTTCACACAAGAGGGCAGTTTTTTAGGCTGCTCACTTTTTCTCATTAAATCATAGCAGTGATGTACCTATGTTTAAAAACATGAAATAAAGTAATTTGGAGTTGCTACTCTCCCCACTTGTGTATTACTACATTAGCACATACAAAATACACTTAAAAATTCCATCAGTGTGTAATTAAACAAACTTTGCTTTGTAGTACTGCTCTGATTACTTAAGATAAGTTAAAATTCAATTTACAGAGAACCTGTCTCATGAAGCACTCCAGAGAAATGGATGCCTGGCTTGGTAACATATTTTGTTTTGTTTTTGCTAGGAGAATCCAAATATCTTTGCTCCATCTGTGGAAAATCTTTCCATAGGGCATCAGGACTCAGTAAACACATAAAGAAACACCAGCCAAAGCCTGAAGTTCGTGGATATCAGTGTACTCAGTAAGTCAGGTGATGGCTGGTTTTGGTGGGCTTTTTTTCTTAGTATTAATGGTCCTAATAATTTGCAAGATCAAAAGCAGCTCCTTGTATAGCATTAAACTGGCCTGAGATAAGGCTTGTAAAGCATAGGAATAAAAAATGCCTTTTGTAAATAGATGTGCTGGAGAGCAAAGGCTTGGTTTTAAGCTGTTCCCTAGCTCTAGTTTCATGCAGCTGTTCTGTAATGACTTTGCACTGCAATTGGTGCTGTAATCAGTAGCTGTGTAGGTATACAGATTTTTTGTAGGACAGATAAGAGTGTAAGGTTGTAAGAGGCCAAGGGCCTTCAGCCTGGTTTTGCCCTCCTGTAGCATAATAGTGGATTTTAGTTTGATTTGAAGCTGTCCTGTAGAGTCTGCCATGCCCTGCACTTGTGTGCAGTGTTTGCTAAAACGTGGCTGCGTGCAGGAACATCACAAACTGAGACTCTGCAACTGACTGTTGCAGTTCTCTTGATTATAAAACATATATGACCACTTAAATACGGCAATAAGTGACATTTATTTTTATTATTAATGGCATTTATTATTATTTACATGACAGCATTGTGGATTTTAGCAAAGCAAAAACTGTAATTGGAAACTTTGTTCTTAAAGTGCATTAGCAAAACATGGATACATCTCCCATGAACAAGCAGACTGTAGGGAACCTTTCACCTGAAGTGCCCTGCAGAATGACAAGTAATGTTTGATTTTGGAACTCACAATGAGGTCCCTAGGAAACTCTGTCAGATATTAAGAGAAGTGGTACAATTTATATGATTGCCTGTAGCAACTCAAGGTTTTAAAGAAAGCAGTAATCTAAAGAAGTTTTCAAAGTATCTCAGTGCTGCTCCATGCTAGCAAAAATAATATTCTCCAAATTATGAAAACTTACTTCAGTTCTGTCAGCAATGTTTTTATTTAGGGATTTTTAATGCTAAAAGTATTAATTCCAAAAATACAAAGAACAGAGCGAATAGGGTGCACAGACACTGTTTCATGAAACATACTTTGGAAGGCAGTTTTAGTTTTGAAGGTGAAATGCATTTATAAAACAAAAATTTTTTACTCAAGGCAGTAGGACCATGGATGCAAGAGATCACCTTGACAGAGAAGATATTTTGGCTCCCCAGCTTCTTCCAAACAGACACAGTCCTTCCTGCTTCTTCAGTGAAGGTCTCTACTAAGGATATAATTCATGTTGTGAGCAGTGGTTTAGAGAGCTTCACTAAGCAATAACCAAACTTCAGTTTTTTAGTTTGGTGGCTTGGAATGGAAACCCCCCTGTCAGGCTTCAGTCTGAACTTCTGGCCCAGTTGAGCAAAGCTGACCATGAGTTATTTTCCTAAAATGTTCCTGGAAGTTTTGCAGTGAAGTATGTCTTTGATTAAATTGCAGTAATGCATGACAATGTTAGAGGGTGGTGGCTGCTTGAGTTTTTAACTTCTCTAATGGTTTTTCCAAATACGCAATCCTTGAGGAAAGAACAGCAAGTGCCAACCCCATTTAAGCCCCTGAGGGGTCTTTCTGATACTTTTTTATGTGGATGTGCAAACTGAGGATCCCTGAGAGCCCAGTTTGAACTGGAGCAGTCAGCCTTTCCAGCCTAGGAGGAGATGGAGGTTGTTTGGGTGGCTCAAGGACTGTTACCAGGCTTTTTTCCCTCCCTCAAAAGCAGACTTTTTTTCTCTCCAGAATGCCCATTATTCAGGCAATGTAATATCAAATGTTCTGTTCCTGTATGGAATCTTTTTTCATTTTCAGATTCCACTGGATACTGAGACTTCTGAGATTCCCTCATTCCAGTGGTTGATGCTACAGAAGTTGAATCATCCACCTTTGCCTGCTGGCATTGCTTTGCCTCTGTCCTTTCTTGAGTCATGCACTGTATTTTGAGTTTTTTTACATGAGGAAGAGAGATGAGCAGCAGAATTATACTTTCTTGCAGGATTATGAATTTGGTTTTTTAATTTCTAAAAAACACCCCTACATTTGAGCATTAAAAACAAATTCCAGTTATCTTTGTGTCAGCAGCTGTTACTGTCTTCATACGTTTATATGGTATAATACAAATTTCTGATGTCTCCCAGTTGGTTTGCCTTTGATTTTTCACTGTTAAAACTACAGAAAGATTATGGTTACTTATTAACAGACAAAAGGGTTTCAGAGGTCCTTAAGTTTTATTCCAGGCTTTCAAATAAGCTGCTATTCTTTTTAATTCTTCCTAGTTTAGAATGGGATTGTGCTTTAAATAAATACTGATGATGCAGTAGGTGTTCTCAGTCTTCAGTTGCCATTAAAGAAGAGGGTCCCAGTGCCTTTGAAATAGTGCCTTTCTTGAATGGGATGCTAAAACATTTGCTGTTACAGGTGTGACAAGAGTTTCTATGAAGCTCGGGATCTTCGGCAGCATATGAATAAACATTTAGGTGTAAAGCCATTTCAGTGTCAGTTCTGTGGAAAATATTACAGCTGGAAGAAAGACTGGTATTCTCATGTAAAGTCTCATTCTGTCACAGACCCTTTTAGGTAAGAGGAAATTAATTTAATAACTGAAATGTAGTCATCAAAGTGAGGTTATAGAGATCCACAACCTGTCAACAAGGCACTGCCTAGTCCATTTTTAAAGTACCAATGAATTGATGGTAACTGGGGTCTTGAGTACTTGAGGATGGATGGGTGACTTTAGGTTCAGTGGGTTAGCTGTTAGATGTGAAGTCATAAGAGATGAAATACAATCAGTGAAGTTAGAAACTTATGTGATCTCGCTTCTCTAGAAGGGTAGGTGGAAGCTTTGTGGCTGTGGATAAGAGGAAACGTAGTTCAGTCCAACTTCTAATTATGGAACTGCTTACCATATAAGACAGTATTGCCATTAAACTTTGCCTACCATAAATAAAGTTCATTTTGGCTTAAAAGACTTAAGCATACAATAATAGTTTTAATAGATTTCTCACTTAACACATTTTAGGTGTAATGTATGTGGAAAAGAATTTTATGAGAAAGCTTTGTACAGAAGACATGTAAAAAAAGCCACACATGGTAAAAAAGGAAGAGCAAAACAAAATCTGGAACGAGTTTGTGAGCACTGTGGAAGAAAATTCACACAGCTCCGGGAATATAGAAGACACATGAACAATCATGAAGGTATGTAGAATACAAATAGTCATTACATCCCTCAACCCCTAAAAAGACAATGTGCAAGGGGGTAATTGTTTCTTTGAGTCTGTGTGTGTCTTGTCTGGCAAGACATGGAGGAGTTTTTACAGATTGTCCAGTTTTATGTGAATCCTGGTTTGGTAACTTGCTGTCAGTGATTCCCAGAAGTTGCTGTTGGGGTTTGTTTAAAGCTCCAGTCACACACAAGGACTGAGCTAATTTGTCCTCAGAACCTGAATAGAAGAGGAATATTTTTACAAATCACTAAGAGGGGTTAATCTGGCAAAGAATTGGATGCACTAATACATTCTCCATTTTCAAAGGCACACACAGTTAACAAAGTATTCTTCAGAAAGGAGAATGATTGGCCTAAATTTAAAAAGAAAAGAAAGGACCAATGCTGGAAATTGATCAACTTAATTTATGACAAGCAAGAAATTGCATGATGTTTGGGGAAAATATGAAAATATTTTAGTTTTTGTTAAAGAATTATGTGCATTTTTACTTTGGATGTAAAGTATGAAATTGATTTTTGAGTATTTTGTTATTTCAGCTGTGTTGGGAGTCTATATTGTCCTGTCCTGGGGCAAAACCCACTTTTTTTTTTAAGCATGTCTCCTTTTAAAGAGCTCTTAAGAGTAAATCTGACAGCTGTCTAACCATTGAAATAGAAATTTTGTGTTTGTTTCTAAACAGAGAAAGTGTCCTTTAGTAGGTACCTAGCCTAAATCTACAGTAACTGTCACAGAGGAAAAGCCAGTAGTGAGATGGTGTCACCACCCACACACCCCATTAGATATTACAGACCGCAGAACTCAGATGTTACGAGGGAAACTAAGATCATACAAACATCAGGTGCTGTATTTGAACATATTCAGTGGAGGGGTAAAGCTGTAGGTGTACAGAAGGATTTACAGAAGCAAAGGATGACTAGAAATGTAAGTGACAAATTCTGTGAATTAAAACATGGCTTCAGAAAGGCATCAAAATGATCAGAATTCCATTAAGCATTGTGCACTTAAAATAAGGAAGAAACTGCATTAAAAGGAACCTTGAGAAGTTTTTTAAAGTAAAGTGTTTGATTGGGCTGGGCAGTTGTGGAGGATCTAACTGCTGAACGCATTGTCCTTGCATTATATTGTTACACAGAAATGGTAAACAGGATCTTTGTTACATGGCAAACATCACAGTATTGCTCTGTTCCTCCATGCTGGTGTTCTCCCTGTGGCTGCTGCTGCTGGCTCTCGGCGAGCTGTGTGTCACCTGTGCTTGCCTTGCCCGCGCAGGTGTGAAGCCGTTCGAGTGCCTGACGTGCGGCGTGGCCTGGGCAGATGCGCGCTCCCTGAAGCGCCACGTGCGGACGCACACGGGGGAGCGGCCCTACGTGTGCCCCGTCTGCAACGAGGCCTACATCGACGCGCGCACCCTGCGCAAGCACATGACCAAGTTCCACAGGGACTACATACCCTGCAAAATCATGCTGGAAAAGGATACTCTTCAGTTTCACAACCAGGGCACACAGGTGGAACACGCCATCAGCATTTTAGCGTCGGACATGCAGGAGCAAGAAACCGAGATCAGCTTTGGCACTGGCGAGGGCGAGACTGTGGTAGTGACAGGAGAGACGCTCGAAGCCATCGAAGCCGTGGCAGCTACTGAGGAATGCACATCAGTCTCTACCCTTTCCGACCAAAGCATCATGCAGGTGGTAAATTATGTACTGGCACAACAGCAAGGACAGAAAATGGCTGAAGTGACACAGGCCATTGAAACAGTAGAAGTAGAAGTGGCCCATGTAACAACAACAGAGTCAATTTAGTATATGAGAGAGCAAGAAGGGTGAGGTTTTGTATCTGTGGGAGCCAAGTGTTTAACATCTGAGGCTTTCAGTGATGCCTGTTTTCAAATGGTTAATCCTCAGTACTGAATGTTGTGATGACAGAATACTGCGCCACACGTTAGATGGAAAAAGTACCAATACTCCAGTGTGGGCCAAGGCTTTGAAAGATAAGATTTCTATACTGGCTATAACTTCCAAAAAAAAAAAAAAGTTTTTGTGTCATTCAGTATCATACTGTTACTTTGAAAAATTAAAAAGAAAAAACATATAAAAAGGCTGCACTAAAAACTAGAAATGCACAGCTATTGGTAGCTTTTTATTGTCTGTTTTGATTGATTTTGTTTGTGCATTTCATCAAGTTTGTGAGCAAATTGCCTGTATTGGATTCTGTTTACTCCCAAGACAAGGGAGGTGGTAGAATGCTTTGCGTAGGCTAGTGCTTCCTGTGGCATACAGAAAAACGGAAGCTTTTTTCTCTGGGCAAATGCACCATTGGTAGTTAGTGAATCTCAGTTCTGAAGAACTTATTTAAATTCCAGGTGTGTGGGTGGCTGGTCCAAGGTTCAGCAAAATGCTGTAAAATGTTTATAGATAATGGACAGGGATCTGCTGAGTCTGAGGAAGTCGTTCTCCAAGATGGTTGTGAATTGAAGTTGACCAGACGACAGCCCACCACAGGGAGACTGCTTAGAGAAGTAAACTCGTTTTCTTTTGTAAGGGAGGAATTTACACCCCAGCCTCTGCACACAGCCACGTTTAGCTCCATGTTTGTTTGGAAACTACTGCCAGCACTGATGTATGAACCCAACACAGGCAGCCTTGTGAGGGATGCTTCTAATTTTACTTTACATTTGATGTAGAAACTGTCTAAGGAAAAAGGTCTAATGGCACACTTCTTCAGGAACTAAGGAAGTCCAGGTAGTTTAGACTACCTACTACTACTGACTACTGTCAGTTATGGACTGATCTTGTCTTGTCTTGTACTGAAAGGAGGAACCTTTCCCTGCTAATTCCCAAGCAGAACACATGACAGTATCAGGGCAGAGAAATATGAAAATCTTAGGATGGGGTAAAAATTTAATTGGTCTCAAAATTACCAGAATCTCTAGAAGACCTTATTACTGCTGCTTTAAGAAAAATACTTCTAGGGCTGATTGCTACCTGGTGTTACACCACATAGTTGGAAAATTCCTTACTGGGTGTTCCTGCAAGTAAGTGTAAATGACAGCTGTGCTTGGCCCAAGTTTCCATGTCCCTGGTTTAATACCACGAACAGGGCACATCTTAATCTGTACAAGGTGTGGGTTCCTTTGTTGCTGCGTGGTTTTTTTAAGCAAGCAGCATGTCTGTCAAGGAAACTGAAAGTGCTTTGTATGTGAACAATCAGAGCTGTAGTCTTTAAATTCTTCTCAGTCTATGGTGGTATCACATGTCTCCTAACTTGGACAGCAGCAAGATACCCCAACAGCCAGAAATTTGTAATATTGCAGGGTAAACTTCATAAATAAAGTGACATGCATATGACAGCTACCTGTGAAATACATCCACTGGACAAAATTTCAAAGTAACAAGCAAAGTAAACCTCATTTGAATTAGTATCAGTGTTTCTACTTTTCATCTTATTTAACTGTGTGGATATCTGTCTACTAAGCTACAGAATGGACTGTTCTTTTTATACTTTCCAATTCTGTAGATAAGCAGTTGTTGAAAATTTTTTATGTTTGAGTTCCTGTACTGGATCCAAATTAATTTGTAGATGCCTATTTCAAAGGTCGGGGTCTTATTTCAGAGAAATAATGTAGTTATTTATATATCCTGCACCCCTTTACAATTGCATTATTTTCTAATTACCAAATGGAGTAAAACTAAAATGAATATTTAAAAAAATCACTGCTAGCTGTAACTTGAATTTTTATATGGTAAAGATTCTGGAGATAGCCATCCTGCTTGAAATTAAAATACTGCCATTATGATGGAAAAATATTTAAAAGAGCACTAGATAAACTTGAAAACTTACTTCAATGTTTGTATCCTAAAAATAATTATGTATTATTAAAGTGAAGAAGTGTTCAAGGAAAAATAGCTGTAAATAGTGCTAGAACATTATTTGTATATTTAGTGTGTTACCTTACAAAAAAGAATATTACCAGCACCTTAGTTTAATCTTAGGTGCATTTATTTATTTGCCCAACCTATGGAAGAAGCAAAAGTGAATCTGAATTTTGGAGCCTTCTTACCCACTGTCAGAATGATTTTATTGACTCAATGCTTTGCTGTTTGAAAACAACCACCAACCAATCTAATCACAAAAGGTTGTTTTCTAAAGAAGATTCAGCCAGGAATGTCAAAGCTGAATGTTGTGGCACCCCTTTCCTAATATGCTGTGCCTTACCTTCTCAGAATGGTGTGAGGTAAGTAGGGAGTGTCACTCTTGGCTTTGCTGTTCCAATCTGTGTGGAGTTGCCTTATGTTTGTCTTTAGACTTCAGCACTTAAGACATTCACTACCCTTCTGCAAAAGTCAGACTGCAAATATGCAGTTGGTATTTGATTTTTTTAAAAATAAAGTTAATGAGAAGCATCTGTTCATTAAGTATTCCTAGTGAATTCCTGTACATTATGAATCAGATTTGTACATTCTGCTTTTTTTATTTAGTGTTAGATGTATAGAGTTACGGTTATTTCTGTCATCAAATAAACTGAGCTCTGACATGAACTATTCTTTCAAGAAACTTCCTTTTTCTCCAGGGAAAGAAGATGTTGCAGATTCCTCTTCAGTATTTCACTTTGCATATACAGACAGATTCTGGCCTGGATAGTTCTAGTAATACCTGCTTTTCAATTTTTGCTTAAGGCCCAAAGAATTCTGTTGTATGAGGAAAGGAAACACACTGCTTCCTCCTGAATTGTATCAGAACATGGGTGTACAAGAGCACAGTGTTAATGAAACACCGTATATCTTGATACTGAAATTGCTTTGGCTGCAAGTCCTCAGGGTGGGTGATGTATCTGCGAGGCCCCCTGGTAGCCAGCTGTACCAATTTTGGTTTGTTTCAGATATTATGTCTCATGACTTGGGTGTCCACAACACTGCACCCCAAAGCAAGCACCAGCCAGCACTTCCATCTTGGCCTCTGCCCTGGGAAGGATATTTGAGTAGGGGTTGTGGTGTGGAAGTTGTTCTCCAGTGTCACTCTCCTGGCTGAAGGATAAGCTGTACAGCTGCCTCCAGGTCTGGGGACAGCGTCCCATGCCTTTCCCTTTGCCGTTACACCGATGTTGCAGAAAGCCTGATTATCTTCTGTGGTTCATCCTAAGGGAACGGTAGGAGCGTTTTAACTCCTCTGTGAACCCCTGTAAGTAACCAAGCTAAGCCTATAATTAAAGAAAAGGGGGTGTTCAAAAGGCTGAGTGCTGAAGGAGTAAGATAGGCTTCTGTTGAACGACTACTGCTCCACAGGGATGCAACTACAGATGCAGAACAGCCAAGTGATGTGTGGATAATTTTTGCCCTCTTTTGTTTCTACTGCAGTTACAACCATAACTGTTGCTGTTAAAGGAAGCACCATGAATTTATACAGCACCAGTGTATAATGCTAACGTTCAGGAGCCAGTCTTACAGCTGAGGCCTACAACGTGGTGGAACCCCCCTGCATCTCTGCAGCAACTCTTAACCGAGGCCTATTCTACTGCAGAAAAATTTCAGCTGCTGCAGGGGAGAGGCCCTGGTCGCTCTGTTGTCACCCTCAAGTGCAGGGCTGTTGGGGAGCATCCTTACAAGCAAGTCTCGAGTGACATTTAAAGGACTTAGCAGAAAGGAAGTTTTTCTTGTTCCCCTAGGAAAAGTTTTGTGCTGCAGGCCTTGTCTCTCCTCAGGGGTCAAGTGCCCTGCCTTCCAGCATTGCTGAGCTAAGTGGTGCTTTTAGATGTGGAGTAGTGCAAACTCTTATCATGGCTTTAAATTTTACATATGAACAGGATTGTCACACAAGCACCTGAGTGACGGAGCTAAAGCACCCCCTTAGGCCCTTGTTTCACAGTTACCTGTTCAGCGCCTGCAGCTGTAGAGTGGGGAGGGGCTCCCAAGGGCACACTTCTGTCACCAAGGCAGTGTGACACTGCTGTGATTCTGTAACGAGCTCCTGAGCATCAGACACCACTTTATATGCAACTACCATGTTTACAAATTAGGGAATGCTGGGGGAGAAAAGGAGAGATTATTACATTTTTATTATAACTTGCATTAACTTTAGATAAATACTGTACTTGTACTGCCAGGAAAACATCAATACGGGCTCATGACTTTGAGTTTCAGTGGAGCTATTGCTACAGAACCACACTTTTTGCATATCCATCTCATCAGGAAATCCAGTTCCCAAGAAACAAATTTAAGAACCGAGCCATATGCCAAGAGGTTTTCCAGACCTTGTTCCATGCCACTGCATCAGAAGTCCATGCTCTGATTACCAGCCACTCCTGCCTCCTCCTTACCCAGCCTGAGGGGCAGCTGGCATTGGAGTGTCCAGACCGCAAAAAGCTGCAGAGGTTTGGGCGGTAAATCTTGGGCTCTCACCACTGCAACTGCTAAATGCAAGTTTGCAAACACAAATTGAACGTACTCTGTCCAGAGTTAAAGTGTAGCAGTTGACACTCCATGCTTTTAATTCTATGGATAACTATGCACCTACCCCCAGGCAATGGCTCTACATTATTAGACATGAGCAGCTTTCCTAAGTAAGCACTATGTAAGATGCCAATATTTCAAAATCAGACAACAGTAGATCTTTTTGTTAATGAAACCAGAAGAAGTAAAGGTTATGTTAATAGGATAAAGTAAAAAAGCAAACTTAATTGTCCAATATTTATGGTGTTCTAATGAGTCATGCCAGGGACACCGAACAAATTCTGCTGAGTTTAGAACATAACCTTCCCTTTGTAGCTTAAGGGCAGAACTCTTCAGCATTCCTCAACTTCCAGTTATATAAGGAATTCAAAAAACCCAAACTAATTTGCAGAACACCCTTTAAGGCTAATAAATACACAGGCAAAAAGCCACCTTGAAACCCTGTAGCTTCTCCAAATGGATTTATCTTATCTTACAGCAGCCTATAGAGTTCTAGTGACACCAGTGAATTCCAATAGTTTAAAACCCATTTGCCTCTTCAGGAAACAGAAGCTGCCATTCTCTCAAAAGCTGACTTTTCCTCCCAAGTCCCTTCGGAAGTGAGAGGAATGACAGACTGT
>VWZP01002283.1:41153-62776 GCA_013396995.1 Dicaeum eximium | reverse complement strand
CCCGCCTGCCGACCCCTGCCCCGCCGCTTCCACGCACGCCGCGGCCGAGGGCACCTGGCCCGACACCCCGCGATGGCTCCGCCGGCTCCCAGCCCGAGAACAGCCCGGCCCAGGCGGGGCGAGCACCCTCGAGAGGGTGGGCGAGTGCCCACGGGTGCCCGCGCGGAGCCGCGGTCCTGCCCCGCAGTGCCCCCCACCCGCGGCGGGACCCCCGGCACAGCTCCACGCTCACCCACCGCCCCCGCGGGGCCGCTCCGTCCCGCACCGCTCCGAGCCGCGCCGTGCCGAGCCGTGCCGCGCCGTGCCGAGCCGTGCCGAGCCGTGCCGGGCGCAGGCGGTGCCGGCGCGCACCGGCCCCCGCCGCTCCCGCCCCTTTATGGAGGGCGGCCCGGAGCACGGTCCGGGGGAAGCGGAGCGGCGCGGCCCCCGCCCAGTCCGGCCTCCCGAAGGGCTTTTCCCACCGGCTCCCCTGAGAGGGAAGGAAGGAAGGAAAGAAAGCAGCTCCTCTGGCTCTTCCCGCTCCAGTGCCACCCCGGGCTGCCCCGCAGCTGCACGACGTGCAGCCGCTCCGGGATGGGGATGAAGCAGGAGAGGGCTGGACACCCAGGAACGGTCGCTGCTGGATTTGTGACCGAGACCTCCGTGAGTGGCTGAGTGGGCTCCAGTAAGGCTCAAGACAGTTTTCCCTCCACTATCTGCATCTTTCATGAAGGTGAGCAGCTCTGGCACCTGCCAGCCAGGAGCTGGCCACCCACTTCTAGCCACTTCCTTCCATCCATCCTTCCATCCATCCATCCATCCATCCATCCATCCATCCATCCATCCATCCATCCATCCAAGGGGAATGTGTCCTGGAGGCCTGGGGCCTGGCCTGGATGGAGCTGTCACAGGACTTGAGCGCGTGGCACCATCTGGGTTAAAACCTGGCTCTGACCACTAGCCCTGGAAGGACCCTGGTGGTGAAGGGCTGCTCCCCTATGCCAGCACAGCTCCCACGAGGCTGCAGGACAGCCAGGCCTCGTCCAGGATCTTTCCTGCACACATGGCTCAGGGGTACCCAGCATGGGGGCCCCAGCACCCACGGTTCTAGTACGGGGACTGCGCTGGAGTCAGCTGTGAGACCATCATCCTGCCCTGCTCAAAACACTACCTCACAGCAGACTTGTGGCTCAGACCTACCCTAGAGCTCGAGAAACTTGTTGGAAAGCCACTGGTGGTGTGGGTGCAGTTGCTGGGAGGAGGCAAAACGGAGAAGATGCCCAGCAAGGCAGGCAGGGACCTCGTGTTGCCTTGGTCTCACTTCCTGCCCGTCCTGTGACTGCTGGAACAATCCTCTGAGGCTCCTCCTCAGCCCAGGGTGCACCCTTGACCTCAGATGCACCCTCCTCACCCCCAGGGTACCTGTGGGACCACACTGCTCCTTGAGGCACATCACACAGCACCTTATCCTTCCCACTCGTGCCTGTGCTCACCTGGGGTTGACCCTGGCTCAAGGAACCTGCCATTCACCCCATGTCACCTACCCTCTGTCCCCTTGGTTTCAAGCCCGCATTCCCCTGCCCCCAGCACCCCAGCACCTCTGCCCTCAGGGGCTCCCCTCCGGCTCCTGGCAGGGAGTGGACAGCTCCAGGGGCATCTTCCTGTGGGCAGCAAGAGGAGCAACAGTGGGATCTCTGCGGCCCAGGGCCACCTCACAGCTGGGGGCCCGGGGCAGAGCCACCGGCCACCGAGCAAAGATGCTCCAGGGTCGGCTGCAGGCAACTTTCCCAGGCACAAGCTGTTCCCAGGCAGGGGAGGAGCGGCGATGCCCTCGCTCTTCTTAAAGGCACAGCAAGCAGCTCATCCCCTCCTCTTCAGTAGCCCTCCTCTCCTCAGACCTCAGCCCTGGCCCCAGACCTGGCGGGCGGGTCGCGAAGTTCGCCGTGGCCACAGGTTTGCCCCTGCCCGCCCCAGCCCTGCGGGTCCGGCCGTGAGCCCAGCACGCTCAGGTCAGGACCGTCCCCAAACCCTCCTCCCGCCAGAGCCCGTTTAATGAAGACAGGGCGGCCTGTCCCAATTAGACGAGGGGCTGCGTTAAGCAGGGAGCGGAGGGGCCTGCCAAGGGCTCTGTGGCTGGCCCCGGGCCCGGAGCTGGGGGAGCAGCCCCACGGCGCGGTGCCGGCGACAGGGCACGGGCGGCTGGGGGTCACCGCGGCGAGCGGGGGCAGCGCTGGGGCGAGCATCCTCCAGCGGGCACCGCAGGCAGCGGCGCCGGGGCAGCGACATTTCACAGCCGTGCCAGGGGCTCTGCCACCACCTCGGCCCCCAGGACTGGAGCAGGCACCGGTTTGGGGTGGTCCACAAACCCCAGTGGCCCATGGGGAGCCCGGCAGCATCTTGACCATCTCCCCTTACATGTGCACTGGAGTGGGGCACGCAGGGGTGCTGGGTCCCCAAAACCAGACTGTCTCCACCTCCGCGGTGCTTCCCAGCTTCCCTCCGCATACCAGGAGCAGGGAAGGAATCTGCGGCCCCCGGCGCGGGACGGTCCTGCCTGTGCAGATGGAGAGCGCCAGGTGTGAATGACTCACGGGCACCGCCGCGCCGCTGCACGCCAACCCCTCCGGGAACATCCTGAAAGGCTGTAAACCCTTCTCACAGCCTGGAAGGCTGGCAGCCCAGCCACAAAGTCATTCCCACAGCTCAGACTTGGGGTTCCCCATCTCCCGCCTGGCTCGGCCCCAGAGCATGCTGATTCCTCTACATTGACACTGATCAGAATTTGTAGGGCTGACCCTGACCCCAGCTCCTCACCTGTGCATGCCAGCCTGGTTCCCAAATGACACTCAGCAGCTGGCCAGATCATGAGGCATTCCAGGACACCTCCACAGGTCCCTACTACCCTGGTCTTTGCAGGTCACTAACCCCGAGCCTCACAGGGGTCATGCCACCCCCATGGAAGGGAACCCCCTGGTTTGAGAGTGTGCACAAGGGACGCACAGGAGCTGAGCTTCTCCCTGCCCATGCTTGCCAGGCATGAGGCCTCACTGCTGCTTAGTGGGAAACAAGAAGAAAATCTTTAGCCCCAGGTGAGGTTTCAGCTCTCTGGGACGGGATGAGTCACACATCATGGTGAGACACAGAGCCTGCTGCACTTGTGGGGTTGTGGGGCTTATTGCCCCATCCTCTGCCCACCCTCTCCACCCGCTGCAGCCACTGCCTCTGGTGCTGCTCTGACATGGGCTGGGATTCAGCACAACCCTTACAGGATTTTAGTTTCCTGGCCCTACTGTGGTCCTGCAGCACTCCTCAGTCCAGCATGGCAAGCATTCCCAGGGGATGCATGGGACAGCTCTGGGGCTGCTGGGAGGGAGAAGCCACCTCTCCAGCACTTTTACATTGGGGAGGGGAGCAGCAGGGGGCTGGTGCTGAGGCAGGTGAGGAATGGAGGAGCTGGCCAGAGCCTGGAGGGGGAACCTTTGTCTGCCAGAGAGGCCAGTCGAGACACGCTCCAGGAATGTCTGCCAGCACCAGCCACCACCAGCCCCACGACGGGCACCCAGCCCAGCATCCCAGGAAAGGGGCCCATGACCCCTGGCCACTATCACAGTCAGCTTGGGGAGAGCCCAGAGGGACAGGGTGACACTCACAGTGCAGCTTGTGGAACATTTGTGCCACCCATGGGACAACCCAGCAACCCAAAAGATCACAAAATAGACCAGGGTGGGAAATGGTCAGCCCTTACTGCCTGCTGACCTACCCTGGTGGGTCTGGGGTGGGAAAAAGCCAGGCCAGTCCTCCAGGCTGCACTTCACAGGGAACAGACAGGACCTCCCAGCTCCTCTGTGCCAGAGGGGATAGCTTAGAGCACCCTCCCTCCTGCTGCTGCCCAAGGCCACATCTCTGTGGCAAAAGGAATCAGAGTATGACGTCAGGATGAAGTCATGACCAGCGAGCTGCCCTCTGTGCCCAGCAGCCCTTGGGATGTCCAGCATGAAGGGGATGCTTCTGGTTGTGGGGGACTCCAGCTGCTGTGGAGGCAGCAGCAGCAGTCTGGTGACTGAAGAATGATGGTCCCACTGTAGCCAAGCTTGGGGTCAGACAGCTGCTGTGCCCCCACACCAGGGCTCCCCAGGGGGTGGGTGCATGTCCCAGCTCTCCCACAACTGCTGTGGAGGGATGGAAAGTTTTTCCTGCCCATAAACTGTTATGTCTGGAGGCTGCTGCCAGCACTGCTGCACATCAGCATCGCACGAACCCGTGCTGGACCGTGGCCAGGCCCCACTGGCCATGCAAAACGGGCTCAGGAGGGAACGGTGACACCACGGGAATGTGACCCTCCCCTTGGCCAAGTAGTGCAGGAGAAGGCAGCCCTGGTCAGTGTGACCACAGAGGCCAGGCTGCTTCTCAGGGACAGTGAGGGGAGAGCCAGGCACCACCAGGGCTCTGCCAAGGGCTGGCAGTGCTTTGCAATGGCATGGGGCCAGCCTGCCAGAAAGGGAAGGTGACAATGGGGATGATGGAAGCAGGATAAGGAGCCAGCAGCAGTGAATGGGGCTCTAGAGCCCCTAGTTAAAAAGCTGCCCTCAGCTGCATCCTGTAGCTGGGCTTTGGGTGATGCTGGGGATCCCCAGAGAGGCTGCACAGTGGCTGGGGCTGGGTGTCAGGGACCAGGGGGACACAGGGGGAAGGTGTAAGCAGAATGCAGGCAGGGGTGCCCCATGCTGCAGGTGGCCACACACGCAGCTGCTCCCCTTTGCTCCTGGCCCTGCAGGCCCCGCTTGCAGCTGGGTCCAGGCTCAGTAAAATCAACCTGCCTTGCCCTCGAGAGTGGGCATGTAGGAGATGGTAGAAACACAGGGACCAGGTGCAGGAAAGCTCCCCCAGCACTTCTGCATGGGGCCAGTGCTACCTTTTCCTCAAGCTGACAGTCCCATGGGGTGCTTATGCCCCATGGATGCCCCAGCCAGCCCAGCACACGCAGCTATGGAAAGAAAAATCCTGCTTCTTTGTAGGGCCAGATAAAAATTCCCTGCCTCGGGGTTACGAGGACTGAGGTGCTCCCAGCCCAGTCCTGGCTGCAGGGTTTGCAGGCAGAGGCTGGCAGCGCCTGGGGCACAGCCGGGCTCAGGGTGCATGAAGAGAGACCCAGGGACCCCCTGCAACCCAAGAGGGGGACTGGCAGAGCAGAGGGAGCGGTTCCCTCTCGGATGCCTGCAGGAAGGAGGAGATGAAGGGAAGCCGAGGGAGAGCTGCCAGCCCACGTCGCACACACTCGGGGCACGTACGGGCTGGGTTGAGGTGTGCAGAGCGTGACTCGACACGCTGGGAGGCTGGGCCAGCCCGTGCCCGCCCGCACCCAGCGGTGCTGCCCAGCCCGCCCAGCCCTGCGCCTCCGCGGGGCTCCCCAGGGACCGGCACTGTGGCAGCCCAGCGCCTCGGCCAGCAGAGAGATGCAGAGGTGAAAGGTGGCATTCCTGCAGCCGGCCCCTGGGAGAGCAGCCCGGGGCAAGGACAGGTCACTGGTGCTTCCTACAGCGCCGGGGACAGCGAGGAAATCACCTTACCTGCAAACACCGAGGGGCCACGCCTCTGGCTGCCTGCAGCCCTCACCAGCATCCCTCCAAGAAGGTGTGTGGCAGATGGGACAGCTCATTTGGGTGCTGGGGGGCTGTCACAGCAGGGGCTGCTCCTGGCCTTGCAAGGTGCTCTGCCCCAGCTTTGGCTTCCAGGGCCATCATGGCTTCAGAGGACTGGAGGGGCACACGGGAGCAGCCAAGCAGGCAAGTCTGCAGGAGGCCAGGGCAGAGCCCAGACCTGCACAGCCAGGGCACTTTCAGGAACAACACAGCAGCCCCTGTCACACATTGGATCCCAAATCCTGCATCATCTCCACTCCCTGTAAGAGTGGGACAAGCACCAGAAGCTGTGGCTGCCCCATCCCTCCTTCCCAACCCGTGCTGGGAGCAGATGGTACAGGAGTAGCTGGGCAAGGCAGCACCACCTTCCCCTCACATGGAATCTGTTCTGCTGCCTAATGCTGAGCTTTTCTGGGAAACAGCAGTTGCCCAGCTCCCAGCACAGCACCCAAGGGCACAAGGCCAGCTTCAGGCTAACCCAACCATGGGAGCCTCCATGGACCCTGCAGAACCTGCAGGAAGAGGCAGCAGAGTGGTATGGGGTGCTGGGGGGGAATAGGGTGGTGACAGGGGCTCACAGCAACTGCCAAGCAGGGGGGAGGAAAGGAGGAGAGGCAGCATGCAGGCCTAGGAGCTGGAGCTGTTCCAGGGATGCTGCCAGCTGTGCTGCAAGAAGCTGCTCCTTGCAGGGGCTTTGCACAGCTTGATGGGGCTGGGTGTATTTGTTCTTCCTTTCAACAGCAACAACAGATGCCCCCTTGGCTGCAGGGGCTCAGGATAGCTGTATTCCCAGGGGAGGAGTGTTGCCAAGAGGAATACCTTGGCTATTCCTCGTGAGTCCAAGGAGCCAGTCCTCAGGGGCCTCTATCTCAGCCCCCAAGGATGGACATGCTGGGCTGCTGTCCTAGGACCCTGCTGCTGCACCACAGCTCACAGGGGACTGACACAGCCTTCCTGACACATGGAAATACCCAGTCACTAATGGCCTGTGCTCAGCCCCTCCTGCTGCCAGCCCACAGGTACTGGTACCACTGTCCCTGGCAGAGCAAGCTCATGCTCACAAGTGACAGCAAGAGACTCACACTTTGGAGCTGCACAAGAAGGAGTTTGCCCATATAATCTCTCCAAATCCAGATTTCTCACAGCCCCTGCGCCAGGGAAAGGCCATCCCTCTCTCACTTCCCCACTTCTGCATCTGGGATGCAGGCCTGATGGCTGGGAGGACAGGGTGGTTGCTCAATGCTTCCTCTCTGCCTCTATTCAAGTGTTTCACAACCTGCATCAACCCCCATAAAAACTACCTGCAGCTCTCTATAAATTTCTGGCAGGACTCCTGAAAGAGCCTCTGTCCCCCTCCTCCTGGGGCTTGGCCACTCCCTGTGCAAGGAGAGCCCAGCAGAGCCCTGGGGATCACCCACAGCTGGAGGGCAGGGGTGGGGATCACCCACAGCTGGAGGGCAGGGGACACCTGAAGCCCAGCAAGGACCTGCAGGCAAGTGCTCCACCAGGGAGGGGATGGCACAGCTCACACCCCGGCGTGGCAGGGGCCTTGCCTGGGACAGGCAGGGGCTCAGGAAGGGGCTCTTACCACCACCAGAGAGTTTGGGCCATGCTGCAGCCTCTGGGTAAGAGGCTTTTGCAGGCCTTGGGCACTGATAAAGGCGTGTGGATAGCACAGAGCTCTTTCACCCACATGTGCCCATATCAGGGGTATGTTGGCAAACAGTGCTGGACCCCCAGCAGCTGCAGGGTCTGCCCTGAATGCTTCACACATGACCTATGATCCATGGGAAGGAGGATTAAGGTCTGGTTATCAGTCTGTTAGGATGGTGAGGAAACTGCAGGGAGCCAGCTCCCAGGGAATCAATGCTGCGGGAAGGGTCAGGCTCGCCCCTACGTGTGGGGCAGCAGCCAGGCTGCAGGGGAACTGCTCCAGAGGGATTAATGCAGTTCACGAGACCAGACTTGTCCTGTGTCTCTCCCCCGTGAGGCTGTGCCATTGCTCCTTCAGCTCTTTGGCTGGGTGCCCGACTCCAGAAGAAAGGAATAAAAAGGACCAAGTACCCGCCCTGCCCTGTCGGGTGAATCGCTGTCTGTCACCATGGGAACTCCTCCCTCCCCAGACCTCCCCAGGATGATTTCACTTCTCCGTCGAGCAGGAGGGTGCGTCACCGGGATGGCACAGGGTGGGTGGACAAGTACATCCCACAAAAGGACTCCACAGCTGGGGGGCAGGACGCCGTGGGGCTCCAGGGGGAAGGCTGAGCAGCCCAGGTGGGGATCCCAGTGGTGATGGGGGTACAATCTGCACCCACATCGTGCATCCCCAGAGCAGTGACAAACACGGGCTCTCAAGAGCTCCAGGTCCTTGCAGAAACCACATCACCAGAACATCTGCACCCCTCTGTGTTGCCCCCAAGAAGGGAAGAGCACAGCATCCTGTCTCTGGCCCCTCGCCACCTTCAGGACTCACCTTGAACCATGAGGACCCCATCCTCCATCCCCCTCAGCAGAGCTGGGACAAGGTCACCTGTGAGTCAGTGCTGCGCGTGCGAGGCAGGAACAGGAGATACTTGTGTTCCCACGTCACAGGGGCTCCTGCCAAGAGCTGCACATCTGGAACAGCAGTAAACAAAGCGGGGGAAGCCGCAGAGCCAGAGCGGACAGCAGCCGCGGGCAGCAGGACCTCCAGCCTCGCAGCAGCCAGCGGGGGAAGGGGTGGAAAAAGCACAACTGCCACGTGGAGCTGGGATGCCCAAGACTCAAGCACACTCACCTGCCATCTCCTCCCCCTGACAGCCTCTTGGTGTGCCAGGGCATCCCTCATGCCAGAGGAGCAGGGGCAGGAACTCACCACAGACACATGCTGCTCCAGTTCCTAGAGCCGCTCTTCACCAAGCTCCCTGTGAGAGACCCCAGGGCATGGGCAGTGATTCCTACCTGGAAATCCCTCCCTTGACACTTCATGGGCAGCACCGAGCCTGTTTCTCGATCACTACAAGCTTTGCTCAAGAGTGACATGACCTGAATTGGGGGCAATGGGTTTGGTACACAAATCTGTACAATGCTGAGCTCTACCCTGCACCCCAAGGAACTCAAGAGTGCAGTTTCCTGAAGCTGAAATACATCCACTGCTAAATTCTGAAGCAACATCACTGTAGTTCCCTAGATTAAACATTCAAATGAGAAAGAAAAAAATCCCCTCCAGAAGAGTCAACTCATTCTTCCCTAAATATAACAAATCAAAGATAAGCAGCACATTCCCTTTAGAGCATTATCCAAGTGCCTACTCTGAATAAAAGTCACATGCAAAGCAGAAAGCATTGCACAGCACTGGGGCTGCTTTACAAAGTGCTTTGCACACCTGAGTAGCTGTGTGCTGAGGGCAGTGCACGGGGAGCAGCTTTATTTCTGTGCACTGGACCTGGTGTCAGCACCCACCTTGACACAGTGCCCCAGAAACCTGAATGCTTGATGTCACACTGCAGGCTCTTGGTGGAACCAGGAACAGCACTCAGATATTCAGGCTCCTGTTTCAGTACCTTTAAGCCTTGCTGAAACCTTGCTTCAGGCATTTAATCAAGCTTCTTTTGCCATCCTCATGCTGTCTCTGCTGTGCAGCTCCCACACTGAAGCAGGATATGGAGCCTTAAATAACTCCAGATCATGGCAGAGGCTGAGCAGTGGATGGTGGGACACTGAGGAGGAGCATTGTCTCCAGGGCACCTGGCAGGTGATCCAGCACAGGTAATACTGACACCCCTTATACAGAAAAAAAAATCTCTCTTGCTCTCACAGATCAGGGCTGGGAGCTCCCCAGGCTGCCATCCCAGCAGCTCCATTTTCCATTCCTGGGCAGATTGTTCTCCACGCCCCACAATTCAAACAGCTCTTCTGGGCATCCCCAGTGATGGTCTGAATGGGCAACAAAGCCAAACCTCAGCCTGGCAGCCCCATTAAAAACCTCACAGCCCCAAGGAAGGAAAATGTATAAAGGACGGGAAGGCAAAGACTTGCATGGAAAATGAGAGCCATCCAACCTCTTTGGATGGCGTGTGGGGTAAAGCAGCTTTTAATGAGGGTGTTCAGGGCTGCAGCTCACCCCTTCCAGGCACACCACTGCAGACAAAGACAGCTCCTGCCACCATGCCTCGTGCCTCACAGCAGCCCGGGATGGCTGTTGCTGGCAGTCAGGCCTGGATGGGCCTTTTGTCCACTGCTTTTCCACGCAATGAATACACTAAAGCTCTACACGAGGCATTTCCTTTTCCAAATAGGAAACAGGATTGCTGGATATGTGTCCAGATACTACTGCTCACTGTTCCTCTCTCCTGGTGTACAAAGTCTCAGCAGTGCACAAAAGGACAAAGTGGAGTCCTGGTCAGGACTATCAAGCCCTAGGTATCTCCCTCAGCCTGGCAATCCTGCAGCCCCACTGAGTGACACTTCATCACAGAGAGAACCCATCCCTTTCCTGAGAAAACCACACTATACAGGGGTTGGATGGGGGAGAAAGTCCCTGGTCACAGCCATGCCAACACCTCAGTCAATCCCTGCACCAGGGGTCTGAGCAGAGCAAGGCTCCAGCAGCACAAGACACCACAGAGCTGCACTGCTGCCCTTTCTTCTAAACCCCACTCACCTATGGTTCCCACTGCCATTTTTCACCAGCCTTGGCAGGACAGCAGGTAGAGAAGCAGGCCCAGAGGGCTGTGGGCTCTCCTCCCAAAAGCTCTCTGGCACCAAAGAGTGGCACAGCTCCAAGGCGCTCATTTCTGTGAAAGCCTCCCTGCAGCTCCCTGCTTCCCCAGGACAGGCTTGGCTCAGCACCCACGATGAGTATCAACTGTACTTTCCAGGGTGGGTAATTAGTTCAGGTGAGGCAACTCTGACAATTGGCTGCTGTGGCCCCTCTCTTGGCAAGCACCCGAATCACAAACAAGCATCTCGCATATCAAAGGGGCTGCCTGCTCCACAGGCAGATCCACCCTGTGCCTCTGCTGGGCCCTGCAGCCCTGCACTGGGGGTACCAGCAGCTCTCCCTGCAGAGGCCACGACAACATGGAGCACCCAGCACAGGGCTCTAGTGAGCCCTCACCGTTCTCACTGCTAGAGTTTACATTCCTGGAATAGCTCTGTGTAGTGGAGACAAGCCACTGAAATCCTGTGCAGGAAACTGCAGAGCCCTGCACAGAGTGCACACAGCAATGCACAGTATCTCCCTTTCCAAAGCCTCTCCTTTAGCAGCCAACAGATGGAAGGCCAAGGTGTCATGGAGTAAAAGCAATCACAATAGCTTGAAAGAGGGGACTTAATCTGGAGAGGGTAAAACCATGCAGAAGGGGAGGGAGCAAAGGCTAATCCATATACCAGGCTAAATTTATCAGCACAGACTAATGGGATCCCAAGTAACCTTCCAAGTAGCAAAATAAAACACTTAAGCCATTGAAAACTAAACTGGTCAAAGAGCCCCACAGAACAATCCTGCATTGTCCATGGAGCCAGGAAACAGATTTATTAGGTCACTCAGGCCATCTCCAGTTACAGTGAACTTGGGATGCTTCTAGGGATGGTTCCAACTCCATCCTCTGGCACTGTCCTTCACTGGGCAGCGGAAACTGTGGGGAGGGGAGGGGAGAGTGGTCCAGCAAAAGATCTCTTTTTCAAGGTTCAGGAAAAGCTGAGATAGGACACTTCTATCATGCCAGACATTTCCCAGTTTGGAATCCCTTGGACTGAGGCTACTCTGGTGGAGGAACAGAAACACCCCAATACAGCTTCAACAGCAAGAGACCTGCCAATGAGATTAGAGCTTCAGTTCCTCCAGTATCAGTGTTCAGCTGCCAAATGCTTAATGACTGCACCAATTCCAGGTTACACTTCCCAAACCCCTGATAAGGCTCACAGCATGGGTGTCTTTGCCAAGCAGGAACACTTGACTCCTGAATGGGCTTCCCCTCCCCACCTTTTACATCCCCAGTTGTTTACCAAGGAAAAAAGTAATACGGCAAATCTCTCAATCCTTGGAGCTGGTGAGATGCTCGTGTTTCTGGAGGCATGGACTGCCACAGCACACAAACACAACAGGCACTACATGGCAGGGTACAACCACAACTGCAGCTTGAAAGTGCCAACATCCTGGGCACAGCTCAGCCTTGACTCCTAACAGGCACCCAACAGTCCTCTGCATCCAGTGCCACTCACCAGGGCATGGCTCCTAGTCCAGATCAGCCCAGATACTCAGAGTTCCACATGGAAAAAGCATCTACAGAATCAATTTAAGGCTGCATAAGCCAGGCAGCCTAGCAGAGCTGCAGCCTTTGGTCAGGAGTTGGTCTTTGCTGAAGTGCTGGGAGCAAGGCTCAGCACAGCCAGCTGCTTTTCCACAAAAACTGAGCAACTTGGAAAGCATCCGCTGCTGAGGGGTTTGAATGTGTTCCTAGAATAAACTAGTAGAGAAGAGCCTGAGGAATTAATTACTCAAGGAAAACACACATTCCCCAAAGAGATACCACCAAAGAAGAAAACTTGTAGGAAATGCTAAGCAAGGATCTCTTTCCTTGTATTTCTCACCAACTGCATAACACTTCGGAAAATCAACCAGGAGAGGAAAATATATAGCAATGAAAGATAAAAGAGGATTACAGTCTGACTGCAGTCACAAAACCAAGACAGAATCATTTACTGGTTCCACAAGGCTGGAGGCATAAGTGAGCTAGTTTAGTTTTTCAGCCCTCGGTGCACTTGTAACAAGCCAGTGCTTGCGACAATAGTTAAACCCAAATTGCAACCAGAGCATTTAACAGTTTCAAACTTGCCTAGTATATGCAATGGGTTCAGACACACTGACTCTCTGATCAAGAATCCAGATTCAGCACAAATGATTTAATACACTGGATTAGTCTCAAGTGTAATGACTAACTCTGAGAAACTTCTACACTATTTTTAAATCTCCCTTGTCAGGGCAGAACCTGGAAATTAAATGGGAACCTCAGAGACATTTATCTCAAAGAGAAAACTCAAACAGGAATACCTTGCAGCTTCCAAGGGTAGCTGTGACAGGCTAGTGCCACCTGGTGGGAAACTTTTCTCCATCCCCCTTGCTCAGCTTTCTATTCCATGTTCCAACTTCCCAGAGGCAAGACAACAGAGCAACAATCAGTTCAACACCAAAAAGGCAGGGCTAGGTAGCTCTTCCAACTACTCAGACCCAGAGATTATCTTATGGGTATAGGCCAGTAAGAAGCTTCTCAATTATTGCCTACCTGAGCCTGACTGCATGGAGAGTAAAAGAAGAATGTGTAGACCAACACCACCACCACACAATAATCTCTGCAAGAAGTATTGAGCTGGTTTACAAGTAACCAGGAAGTTTAGGATGAGAAGTAACAAATCTCCATATAGAAACATATGGGTTATTGTAACACAGCCCCTCTGCACAGATGTTTGCCAATCAACAGCTCCAGCTCCTCACATAGAATCTCCCTAATTTGGCAAGATTAACCATGTCTACACACACCACCCAGGAAGACTAATTGACTACCAGCAGAACCAACTCCACATAGGATGTATTTATTTTTATACATTTAACACAGAGACACACACAGCTGCTTTGAATGGACTCAGCTTGCCCGTGGTGCCCAAGATGTTCAGTGCCAGAGGGAACCTGTCACAGTCCACAGCTTCATCATTTCCAACCTGCAGGCAACACATCCTAGAGCCGGACCCAGTACATGGAGCTGCGGATGCGGTTGTAATCCAAGAGCTGCTCAATGGGACCTGAGTGAACAGGAGTAAAGTCACTTAGAGACAGAGTTAAAAATGTTAAAAGTACAGTTTCTTATGGTCTTTAAAGCACATGGTAGCAGAGCAGCCTGTGCTTGCAATGCAGAGCAGCTCTGCACAAAACCAGGCAACTATAGCTCAAACCTGCATCAGGAAAACTAGCAGATACCAGCTCCTGACAGAATAAGGTGTTTTCTCACACTGCCCCACAATGCTCAGTACAGCTCCCCATACAGGGAGCCACCAAGACATTTTAAAATTTCAACTTCCTGCTCAAACATTGTCTCCCTTTTCCAACCTGCTCCACTCTGAAGGCCAGAGGAAACAGCTGCAAGGAGGAGGGGAATTCTCAACACACAGGAAGGAGGCAGCAGAGCTGAGCTGCTTAGGCAGGTTTTCCGAAAGGAATTTGTCCTTGGCCAGACAGACGTGCCAGAGCAGCACAGGAGAATCAGGTCCCTCCACTTCCCTTACATAAACACCCTGACCCCAGGGTAAGGACACCTGGCAGACGTGCAGGGCCCGCACCCAGCTACAGGACTCCCAGCCTTAGTCACAGCTCCACAGCAGGCAGGGGTGGGAGGACAGCCAGCAGCTCACTGCCACTGCATCTCCATCACCTGCAAGTCTGATCTCGTGGCAAATGTGCCTTGGCACACCTCATGTGCAGAGGCAGGAGGATATCAGTGAAGAACCAGAGTGGCTTAACGAGTCAGGACAGACACACGAGAACTGCCTGCAACTCACTTCCACTCAGCTCTTGGCCCCACCTTGTTTGTTAAGTGTGTATTGATTGTCACCTACTACTCACCAACTGCTGCAACTGCTGGGCATTTGTCATAAATGTATTTACTGCACACATCTCTCACCGTTCTTGCATCAACAGCCTAATAAAGATCAAACAAGAAATTCATAACTCTTCCAGCAGATCTACACTTCTCAAAGTTGCAAGTACCTGTTGCCATTACATATCAAGATCATTAAAAGATACAATCAGACCCGTGGGGCCATCTCTGCCTGCAAGGATGGCTAACGTCCCTACACTGCACTCTCCTGTGGGTACAGAAGACAAGGCCAAAATCTGAAGTCTTCTAAGGAATAGAGTGGTGCAGAAATTACACAAACTAGGTGTGGGACATCACTAGGAAAACTGTTACAGGAGTTTTAGGTTGTGCTGCTTAACAGAATTGTATGCCCTCTTTCTGGGATGGACTGACTCCAGTCACAGGGACACAGGATACACTGTGTCTAAGCAGAGATTCTGACAGTTACATCAGTGTCAGCAGGATAACCACCTGGACTCCAGGCAGTGTGATTAAGGGATAAGTAAGACACATGCTACTGCACCAGACTAAGGCCAGACAATGCTGACACCAACCGTGCTCAGGTATCCCAGCCAAAACAAATGGATACCCACAGAAATCCTGGCATCCCACTCCTCCAAAGGGATACGGCGTCCGTAGTGCAAGAGATGGCTTCCAATATCCTCACAGACTCGTGTGGTACCTGAATGTTGAAGATATTGCATGGTCAGTGCACCAAGAAGCCTTCCAGAATTGCACAGCCTGATCATCAGCCAAAGCACAGAGCAGAAACTAAGCATTAACCCCTCTGCTAACAAAGCACAGTCCTAATTCCCACTCTATGCAGCTCCAGCAGGAGCTACACAATACACAGATTGCTTTACTCGTCTCCAAAGTGTTACAGCCAAAGCAGACCAGTTTGAGGGTCTCAATTCTTAGGTCACCAGCAGTTTGTCACTTCTGGGAGCACAGAAGGCTGGAGTCAGTAGCTTTGACAACATGGCAGGAGGAGTGTGGAGCAGGAAAAGGAAGTTTTGCCCAGTGCCTGCCAGCAGAACTGCAATCTCTAGCACAGGTCCTGTTCCCCAGGAGAACTCCAAGCACAAACCCTGTGAAAGCTGCACAGTGGGCAATCCATAAACCAGAACATACCATCCAGCTGAGCCACCATGGCGTTTCGGAGATAGTTCTTGGCTCTTGTCACTTCTGACTCTGTGGTACTAGTGCACAAACGCATCCTGGAGAAGACATGGAAAGACAATGAAAGCTCTTAAAGACGTTTGTCTGCTCAGACAGAAAGTGAATTCCTCCCTTTCCCCAGACTCCTCAAAAATAAGCTGTTATCAACACTGCTTGTCTTGCAGGCTGACATTCATCCTTGATCTCCACAGAGCAGCTAAGAACTGGGGAGCACTGAACAGCAGGAGGCAAGAGCTCCAGCACACAGGCAGGGGATTCAGCCAGCAGGATACACACTGAGTTACACCCAAGAGGTTCAGCAGCCCTGGTGCTGGCTCTAGATTGCCCAGCAGGCACACAGCACATGCTGTGCATTGCCCTGTCACAGGAGAAGGAAGGCCTGTCAGCCATTCCCATGCATGGCAAGCTGCTATGGAAACTGATGCTGAAAGAACAAGACAGCTCCACAGTCTGTTTGGACTCCAGCTGCTACATCCCTTCTTCTCCTGCCAACAGGCCACGTCTCAGGGGCAGGGCTCTCTCCACCTGCTCCACACAGAATGCCTTGTAGCTCAGATGTAGCCTTGAACTGGTTCACGGACACAACAAGATGGACAGTCAGAAGGCTCCTAAACACTGGCATGACTCCAGCAGCAGGTCATTCATCAGCCACAAGACAAGAGCCTGAGCAGCAGGAACTCTGCCTGCTTTGCTCAGGCTTAACAAGACAATGGAGATAAATCTCTTGGGCACCTAGGAAAGCCTTGTTTAAGGAATGATCTCACTTGTATATAAAAAGCCCCACAGCCTCACTGCTAATACTTGAAAGCATGAACGAAAGACCCGAGGAGCCCTAAGGGATTAAAACAGCTCCTCAAAAGCCACATCTTTAGAGATTTACAGAAACCACTTACAGGATAACTTAACCAGAATGCAAGCTACCAAGAAGTTCATAAAGAGACACAGCCCTCTGTAAACTTAATATGCTCCCACAGCAGCTCAGTCTCCCACAAGAGGCTCAGATCTTGAACAGCAACTTGTGCCAAAGTTGTACTTACCACTCTCCCTGAGCACAAAACATCATATCATCTATGGACAAAGGATCAGAAACAAAATGGAAACCAAAGAGGCCGGTGTCAGAGTAGGAGGTGTTGAATGGCTCAAAACTGTGGCAGAGATTATGCTCCACAGCAAGCGCAGCCAGCCTGCTGGACTGATTCTGTAAATAAGGAGATGCTGTCAGCCATTTCACTTTCAGCTTCCTCACAGCTCAAATTCTTTCCCACTGAGCTGTTTTCACAAAGACCATAGACAAGACAGAGCGGAACACTTTGCTGAAGGAGAGCTTAATTTAGAGCCTTCATGTGGTCAACAGATGACAATAACTGCTGGAAAAGCCACAGACAATGGCCTAGGAGTCCATCCAGCAGAACCATTTCCTTTCCCAGCTGCAGATGAAAAGCTGGTATGCACACCACTGTAGGAGTGGGAAAAAAAAAGTGAAGGACAAAGTCTCCCAGCAGCAGGGGTTAGCACAGATACACAGGCCAGACAGATTTCAGACAATAATTGATGCAATACTGAGGCTTTAAACAAGTTCCATTTGCCCTGCAGTGGTAATAAGACAAGCTTGCATCATGAGACTGTAGAGAATTCTGTTCCACTTCTTTCACCACCCCCACTGAGTGGGTAGTTGTGAGGGTGGGAATAGGCTGGTGAGAATTCACCAGCTACACCTCTTCCACAAAAGGTTCAGTTCATTTGCCAGCATCACCTCTCAAGAACTGTCCTGGATTAGCCATGACTACACTTCTATTCTACTTTCCAGGCTCCTAACCCCTTCACAGCTGGAAGCTAACCACAACAGCCTCTCCTAAAGCACATCCACCTAGGGTCTCCATAATACTTCACATGAGAAGGCTCCAGGCTCTCCCTGTTGCACTCCCAAGACTCTTACCTTCCCACCTCCGAAAGTGCGGTCGTAGCGCCCTATGATAGCATTAGCCACATTGAGGACCACGTTGTCTGGATGAGCCCATCCTGGCCCCTCCACAGCAAGAGCAATATGGGCAAAGGGCAGAGCATCATCTCTGGCACGGATCTGGAAAATCATCAAAGAGTGGGGGAGAACTGCATGAACACTGATCTGTCTACAGCCTGCTGCAATGCCAGGCTGATAAACTGGGGCACTTGATGTTATTCCAGTGAAATGAAAGAATCCCAGGGAGAACTGAACACAAACCAGCTGTTCTGATGTGAGTTTTGCAGCAGATCATATGAGCAACAGTCTCACACTCCTAATGGATTTGGGTCCCAACTAAAATCCGACACGTGGCAGCAAGCCCCAAGAACAGAACATGGGAGCACTACCAAGATGGTGCATCATCAGCTTCTCCGAGACACACGAACTGACTTTTCCACTGAGAAGCAGCTGTAATTATTTTCACATTCATTCCACAGTTGGGCAACAGCTGCTTTTTTTGATGAGGACCAAAACAACTTTACCTCGCTCCCTGTGAAGCGACAGCGCGTGAGGGTAGGCACAGAATCCCCCTTGTATGTCAAAGGTGCCCCAGTGAAGTGTTGCTTAGCTGCATCTACCAGTTCTCTGTGGGAAATACCTGGCAATGATAAAGAGAGAGATATCCAGTCTTAAAACAGACTAATTTAACAAAATGATCTGATTTCACATTAGTGATGTGAGACAAGTCTGATCACATGCTTGAAAACACCGAGGCTTCCCAGGATTACAAGGATCTAGTACTTACCTCCAGCAGCTGCCAGGACCATACGAGGTGCCTTGAAGTGAGTATCAACATATAAAGCCAGATCTCCTCGAGTCAGCCTCCTGGAAAGAACACAGAGACCCAGAACATCAGCATCTCCAACTCTGGAGGAATGAGAGGCTTAGAAGAAGCAAGTTCTCAGTGCAGAGACAGCAGTGATTGTTGTGGGGTAACAATGCTTTTTAGAAGCAAGACTGCACTGTGTACTGTGTTTGTCCTGTGCTCTAATTCTAGAACACAAAGAACAGGAACCAGCAGCCAAGATGGAGGGTTAAAGACAGACTTCAATACAGACTGGAGAGTACTGAACCCAGTCACTGAGCTAACACAGGGCCACTGCTTTAATGAGCACCCCTAGCTCTCTAATTTTTTTAACAAACTGAGAAGTATGGGAGAAGGTTCAACCTGTCCCAATCTCAGGAGGGGCTTGAATGAGGCGGTTCTAAGGAATGCGTGCAACATTACACTTTCACCAGCACCAATGGGGAAACCACAGTCAGGGCACAAGGAGAGGCCCATGGGCTCAGATCACTTCCATGTACATACACAATGCGCAGTCCTCACGCCCAGGAAGCAGCAGTCATGCACCCCCAGACTGCACCCCCAGCCTGTTGCTCACCTGATGTTCTCTGTGGTCCCTTCAACGGTTTGGGCCATCGCAGTCCCCTGGTAAGCAGTGGCATGAAGGTAATCAAAGGTGACATCTGCCAGGTTGCTGTCCATTTCCTTCAACTCACGAAGGATGACGCCACGCTCCTTCTCGACCTCAGACTCCTCCAGTGCACAGTTCTGCACAAGGTCACTTAGAAGCTCTACAGCTGCAACACAATTCCTACGTTAGCACCCCACTGCCTGACTGCTACCCAGTGCTGCTGAAAGGAGACACACAGGAGTGAGCCAAAACCATGCTGAGGGAGGGCATGCAACATAACAGAGCTGAGTGCTACCCATTCGCAAAGCATCTGGGATGAACAAACAACACTGTTGTAGCAAGAAGTCTCCAAATCAGCTTGCCAAGCACCTTGGCCAGCAGAGCACAGGCAACATCTGCAGAAGGTGAAGTATGTCAGAAGTAGGTACTCTTCCAGATACACACTGAATCCTCACAGAGAGCTTGTGATGCCTACAGCAAAGCCCATGTCTACAGTAAGGCCCCTACTAAAATCACTGCCTCTGCCCAAAACTGACCCAGAGAAGGCAGCACATGGCAGTACAGACACGAGGAGCACCTGCAAGAGCTGCACAACCTCACATAACTAGAATTCTTGGTTTAGGGACACATGAACACACAGCCTTGAAGAACCACATCACTGCACTGCTCCCTTCAACTACCAACCAGAACCTCCAATTTACTGCTCAGTTTCAACTTCAGTCCCTGGTCTGTCGGTAGAAAAGATGCTTGGGGGTGAGAAACAGAAGTACATGCACTGACTTAACCTCCCAATCAGACTTTGCCCCTGGCCATCCTACCTTTGGGCATGTCCTTGGACAAGGCTTTTATGTAGAAGGCAGTTTGCTCACGGGAGGTGTACCCGTTCAGGTGAGCACCCAGACTCGCCACTTCCTTCTCAAAGGCTGAGCCAGGACGATTCTTTGTGCCCTAAAGGAAACCAGATAAACTCAATTATGAAATGAACACACTTCCCTTTAGGTCAGAATTAAAGCAATGAAAATAACAGTAAAGACTGTCATGTGATTCATAAAAGCCAAAGGCAGGTGCACTAGGCAAGAAATTTAATACTCAGCTTATTTCCTCTAGATAAAGGATGGCTGAGGTGTATTTTGAAAGAACAGACTTCAATAAAGCTTATGCAATAAAGCTGCCCAATAAAATAAAGGCTGTCATCACCACTAACCAACACAAACTCAGCAGGGAAGGAGACAACCTATGCTGAGACAAGAGTGTTTGAACAGCACACCCCTGGAAGTAAACCAAGAACAAGCCCAAACCAAAAATAAGCAGGTTTCTAGCTATCCAAGCAGTGACATGCAGAAGAAGACAAAGAGAAGCAGAAGACTATTTCTAATACAGAGCCCATCTCTTAAGGAGCTAGTCAGATGCTATAAAGCATCTGAAGGTACAGGCTGAACTTGAGTCAGCAAGTCCCAGGCTTAGATGTCTTCTGCCCTGCTCAGCAGACACCTGCATAATTTGAAAAGCAAGAAGTGTAGCCTCTGAACTCTGGTGGACCAGTAAGAAAAGCTAAGTAAAATAAATGGCAACAGGAAATGCTGCTTTGCACCCTCTGTGCTAACCTGAGGAAAGATGCTTCATAACACAGTGCTCTAAGTGTGCTACACTTGTTAATTACAACATTTTTCTCTTTAAGAGGAAAAAATCAGCAAATAGTAAATAAGAGCTATTTTTAATTCATGCATGCTTGCACATTGCTGCACATTCAACCAATGAGCACCACATGGGCTAGATGCGTTTTTTAGACTTATTTTTACACTGTGTGCAAGACTCTGGGACTCAGATGACCTGATTCACACCCTCTTTCAACAGCCACAGCCTCCAAAACAAGAGGACAAGGTATGGACAGAACACCCAGGGCAGCTGTGTGCAGACCCAGCACGCATCCCTACCTTAAAGGCCATGTGTTCCACGAAGAACGCGGCCCCGTTGGTCTTCGCGTCTTCATAGCGGCTCCCAGCCTCGATCCACAAACCCACCTGGCAGCAAAACCAGCAACACCCACATCAGAGAAGGAAACAACCAGCATCCCAACAACACAAACACAGCAGCAGGGACAAGAAGTCTGGGCAACAGACAGTACACTAGAAGAACCAAAATAAGAACAAACTAGCAACTGTTCCCAGCACATACTTTGGCTTTTTCTCTCTTAGCTTCACCAAATCTGGTTTTGCCAGAAAGGTAACTTTTACTGATCACTTACTGCTCACACAGAAACTGTAAGGCTGAGCAAATTTGTAGACCACAAAAACTTGTCTAAAGACAACACAACACCAGTCTGGGCCTCCTGCTGCTATATTAATCCCACCTGTTCACAAGGAGAAGAAGAGGTCTGTCCCTTTTGGAAGACCAGCTGCAGGCTAGGCAGAGCTGACTGTTCCAAGTAAGCCCCTAGCTGATGTTAAACATACCGTGCAGGTTGGCTGATTGGACTCCTCTGAGGCTACACGGAGGCCGTTCTCCAGGGTGGTGACCTGGGTCTCAGGTATATTCTGGAGTGCCTGGGCATAGGTGGCAGCACCTCGCTTCCTTGGCAAAGTCAATAAAGCTGCCTGTAAAAATAAAGGTTGTCATCACTTCTAACAGACTGTTCCCTTCGGCAGGGCCGGGAACTCAGATACCTGGGAAGCGGTGGGAAATCCCAAAGGAAAAGCCGCACCACCCGGTCTCACCCCAGTACCGGGGCAGAGAGCGGACAGCGGCTCGGCGGCAAGCTTCGCACTGGGTGACAGTGAAGCGACAGCCGCCGCTGCTCCCT